>JABVXW010000199.1:0-99750 GCA_013365375.1 Litomosoides brasiliensis | reverse complement strand
GCAAAAGCTACTGTTTGTCAAATAATTGAAAGCATGAAAATGAAAAATGTACTTTTGAAAAATAACTTTTGCTTTTCCCCTCTCCTTAAAAAAGTACATATACATATATATATATATATATATATATATATATATATATATATATATATATATATATATATATATATATATATATATATATATATATATATATATATCAAAGGATTATCCTCGTGTGATTATAACAAGAAAAAGAAAAAAGGAAAATGTTATTTGTCAAATACTTGAAAGAAAGTATATATTAATAGATGAATTATAGTATTTTATTTGAAACTGTTATCAATAAATGGACAAATTAAAATAAAATACATTTAAAAAAAAGCGTATTATATCATATTAGTAAGAAATGTGTCATGGTGATATAAACAATAGATTGATTATGAATATGAATTATTATTACCACTAATGTTTTACGCTACTGTTTAATTATTGATCATAATCAAACGTTGATAATAAATAAAGAAATAAATAAATAATGATAATAATAATAATGAATTGTGAAAATTTGAGTAGTGAAGGAAAATAGGAAAGGAATAATTTAATTTTATATAAAATAAAAAGTTTGTAAAATTGATTTTTATAAAGCTAGAAACTTTTATTTCACTGCAATTTATATCATTTTATTGCAAATGTCAATAAGTATCTTTTTGCATGTCATCAATCTCATTCACCACCATCACTCTCAATGCTTATCAATATCATCGGCAAATAATATCATTAACACTAATAATCAACGAAAATATGCAAAGAAGATAGCTGATAGATAGGCTGAGCTTTCAAACGGATAATACTACACCCATTTTTTGTTATCAAAAATAAGGTGTAAAAAAAATATTCAATAAAATTCATTTTTTTTTTGTCATAAATGATTTCTTTTTTTTTTTCTCTCTCTCTATCAGTTCTTTCTAATTTTTCTAGCATTGAATGATAAGATAGATACACACACATATAAGTTGAAATAGGATATGATATATGAATGTGTATGTGTGATAATGACGTCATATCAGTGATAAACATGTAATATGAGCAAATTTACAAATTCGTAATTTAATCACTCCCATCCTCATCTATCATATATGAATTACTGAAATTATTCGGATGGTAAGAGAAAAAAAAAACGAACAAATTTCAAATTCCTCTACAATTCCACTTCTTCCTCTCACTAATCATCAATCAGTCTTGACCTGATATAAGTAAGTTATTTCAGTACAGGTAACAATTTCTACAGGAATTATTTATATAATTCTACTATAACCTGATATGTAGATTTGTACATAATGTGTGGCGTGTACGCTTTTGTTGTGCTTGCAAGATAGATATGTATGGGAACTGAAGCTCCTGACAGCTGGAGCCGGCCGTTGCAGTCTGCACTGCACTGCACTGCAGTATGATACCATCATTATACTCTTCTCGCACTATTTGACATTATTTATTTATTTATTTTTATATGTGTGTATGTATGTATGTATGTATGTGTGTGTATATGTGTGCGTGTGTGTATGCGTGTGTATGTGTCTGTGTATGTGTGTGTATGCGTGTGTGTGTACGTATCTTTCTTTTACCCTTGTTCATCTTTCCTCAGCTATTATTTTTGCACTCTCGAACACTATTTGCATTCATCCGTTTCTCATCCATTTATTGTTGATCTGAAATGTTTGCATCGTTTTAGCATCAAATCCTTTCCTCACATCCTTTACCTTTTCCTTTCATTCTTTCTTCTCTTCCTCCTCCTTTTTCATTATCTCATTTTTTTCTCCTCTTTTTTCTTTCACCTCTCATTTGAACACCGTATGTTTTCACGGTTCAGTATTATTACGTTGTCCAACTTCCTCAGTTCAATTCTATTACTCTCCTTCTCCTCCTCCTCCTCCTCTTTCCCCTCCGCCTCCTCCTCCTCATCTTCCTCCTCCTCTTCCTTTTCTCTTTCATCTTCCTCATCCTCTTCATTCCCTTTCGAATCTCTCTCTCGTCAGTATCCATTCCCTTCGTATTAGATTCGTTGATCCGCCATCCGGAAAAAGCTAATTTAATTTGATGTGAATTATAGCTTTCATTTTCTTTCGTGAATTATAATAGCTGAAGGTGTTGAACATTTTATTCCATTTTACGAAGCGGAAAATTTTGAATTGGCGCTTTTCATTTGGTAGCAAACCAATAAACTTTCAAACAATTTAGCTAGCCGGCCTGTATGCAACATATAACAAATGGATTTATCGATGGAAGTGTGTGGCAATGGGCGTAAATGACTGATGAGGAAGAATCGGAATGAGGAAGGAAGAGGATGATGGAAAATGACGACTGACTGGTTTCTTGGCTAAACCTTTGCTAATGCTTGCTCTGTGGGGAATGTAATTGTTGGCTAAAATTTTACAGTAAAATTGTGAATCTCACAAGTTTTTTTCCTTTTTTGTTATTTGTTCATTCTCCCCATCTCCTCAGTATTTTAGTAAATGAAAATATTTTACGATTTATATGCTTCACCTTAGTTATTACACTCCTGCACAACTGCTTTTTGTTCATTTTTCTAATTATAAAATTTTAGTGTGAAATTGGAATTATTGGATTTTTTCAAAATTTATGTGATTAGTTTAGTTTGACTAAGCGGATTATGCTTTTTGTCATTTATTTACATTTTTTCTTTACTTTATTTTTATAATATATGATTATCATATGTATTGCCATAATTTTGGGCATTATACATTCGCAAAATTTTTTTAATGTTAGTATTTGTATAGGTAGGTATGTGTTGATTTCGTGTGAAAGTGTTAAATAATGAAAACAATCGAAAGAAAAATTAGATTTTAAGATTTTTAATTCATTTATCAAAAATTAACGCTTTCTAATGATACGCTATTTTTACCCAGTGACATTTCGTATAGTATGTCGTGCAGTTGGCGGTCATTATCTCATTCGTTAGTTTTATATTATTCCTGAACAGGTGTAATATTTGCAGAGCTGGACGACATAATCGCAATTCAATCGAAATTGGCACAGGGAAGTTGGTACAGGTGTGCGGGGAGTCTTCCATCTTAGTAGAAGGTAAAAGATTATTATAGCTAAGCTGTGTCAGACTGATAATTTGCCTTGGGATATATGATAGCATTTCATTGTGTTCTGTGGTTTATTTAAAAAAAATTTTTCCTGTTAGCAGATGCGTAGAGTATTTGAGAATGAATCATTTTCATATTCATAACGACGACCAAAGTATTTAATTCAAAGGAGTCATTTGAGGAAATGGAATACGTATTCAACTATTTTTTTTCCTTTGATGACCCTCTTTGTAGGTTACAGTATTCTTTTCATACTTCACACATAGGTTTTGGAAGTAAAAAATTTGTTTGAAAAACTTTACCAAAATCAAATTGAGCATAACAAAAAAGATCCTCACCATAATCTTTCAAAGCTTCAGTTTTAGATTTGAAACAGCAAAAATTTTTTAGAATTAAAAAAAGAAATCATATCTGCGCGTTTTTTTTTGTTGTTATTTAGTACACAAGTATGATTAAAGGAAGGAGAGAGAATGAAAAAGGAGCACAAAATCAGCTTTACACTAAATTAATGAATGAGTGGATGTTGGGAGCTTTTTGTGGATCTGCTGTTTCAAGAAATCTTAATACTAACTGTCTTCGTTAAAGGGAGGTGTAGCCATGGGCAGCCGAGGGGAATACGGCTGCTCCGTGGACGAGCTGCGGACTTTGATGGAATATCGTGGGGCAGAAGCTCGAGAAAAACTTGATACTGAATATCATGGTGTGGAAGGATTATGTAGGAGATTGAAGACCGATCCAAATAATGGATTGCCTCAGGATAAGGATGAACTTGATAGGAGACGAGCAGTATTTGGTACGAACGAAATACCGCCACATCCACCGAAATCGTTTCTGCAACTTGTTTGGGAAGCGCTTCAGGTAACTATCTCGAAAATTTTCGTAGTATTACACTCCGAAATTTACTGAAATGAGCTTGTTCTTTACTGAAACCGTCAGTGTAAGAATAAATGTTCATCTTTCGGTGAAGGAGGTGGGTGTGAGTGTTCTATGAAGCATTCATGCAGTTTTAATTTTAGGATGTGACGTTGATTATTCTGCTGGTGAGCGCCATAGTTTCCCTTGCGTTATCTTTTTATCGGCCACCCGATGGTGATTTAGGAGGTAATTGTTTTCGTGAAAGTTTTGCCGTTTTTATTTGTCTACACATTTCTGTTCATATGGAAATGATAATGGCTTGACACATTTCAGTAGGCTCTGATGATACGGAGCATGAAGCTGGTTGGATCGAAGGAGTTGCAATCTTAATTTCAGTTGTAGTTGTGGTTCTTGTAACAGCATTGAATGATTATACGAAAGAGCGTCAGTTTAGAGGTAAATCATATGCAGTATCCGTATTTTCTCCGACCGTATTTATATTGTACATTAATGCTTGTACATACAGTTTATTAATATACCACTTTCTCATGCATTCCAAGAATTATTCGGAAATTTTTTTTATTGTTACATTGTAGATAATCATTCTGACTTTCTTTTGCCTCAGCAATCCTAAAATAAGCTTTTAAAAGAATTTATAATTTCAGGCCTCCAAGCGAAAATAGAAACCGAGCATAAATTTTCGGTAATTCGTGATGGGAATCAAATACAAATTGTCGTTAATGAACTAGTCGTCGGGGATATCGCTCAAATTAAATACGGTAGAGTTTTGTACACCCATCAATGTAAAGAATGATAATTTTGAAAACTGAGGTATCCAGATAAGCATGTGAATTTGTTGTGACAAAAGCTTTCGAAATGTACAAGAATCAACCTTTTTTGCGTTTGTCTTCTGTTTAATTCAGAGGTATTTTTGCATTTAAAAATTTTTGAAATAACAAATCCCGTTAGTTTCAGTACTTAATGCAGTTGTTTATTTTTCTTAATGAGAAGTGATTATATTGTTGCTTAAGGCGATTTACTGCCTGCCGATGGCATACTTGTGCAAAGCAACGATTTAAAAATTGACGAGTCCTCATTAACGGGTGAATCGGATCAGATTCGTAAAAGTCCTGAACTGGACCCAATGCTTCTCTCTGGTACAACTTTTAGCAATCACTTTTATCCGTCTTGATTACCCGCTTTTTACTTTTGCTATCAATGGCACAAATTTTTAACATGCCTAGTTAAGACATTTTTGTCACTTCTCCGGTGAGAATCAACCGTGTCTCAACTACATTTTAGTCAACAAATGAGAAAGGTGACGATCAGTAATATAGATGTACTGCAAACAGTAAAATAATGACATTATTTTACTCTTTATCTATTTGCATAGGTACCCATGTGATGGAGGGAAGTGGAAAAATGGTTGTCACGGCTGTGGGTGTTAACTCGCAGACAGGAATTATCATGACTCTTCTTGGTGCAGCCAAAGATGTTGTGGAAGAAGAACGCAAAGCCGCAAAGCGTGAAGGTACGTAATCTTTGTAGTGTGTTCGCGAAAAATATTTGGTTATGTTTTTGCAGGAATTACTCGTTTTAATGATAGAAACAACAATTAGAAGAAAATCAATGTGCATGTTATTGCTGTCGTTATTTTAACCTTAGCTATGAGCTTATTTTCATTGGTACCAATGATATCTAACGTTGGGGTAAGCCTACTGGCATTATCGGTTAGGCGTAGCGTTTTTCTCATGCTACGGCAGTGACTGCCTTACTAGTGTTACGCCTTATTAGTGTTACGCATTCTCCACTTTTTTTTACCCTTTTTGTTGTTATCAGCTGAAGCTTATTTTATTCAAGAGAACATCGTTGTTATAATTGTGCGACTTTTACCAATTAATCGTAACAGCCACTCACAATAATGAATAGTTGAGTGTGCGACCTAAAATGGAGATGAACATGCATTTTTTTGATTTGCTTTTATTTCTAACTCATAATACCCATTTTACACGCTGCACAAAAATTGGAATAGTAATATCTGGAATTCGATTTTATCTAATGTCATTCTTCAGAGCGTCGAGCGCGTCGAAAGAGCAAGGCATTTGGTAAGACTTTAGTATCAATAATTGTTTTAAAATCAAAGCATTAATAAACTATTAAGCATGTTATTATTTTTCTTTGTTGGCATTCTGCAAACAAATTTCTGGAAGGATATGGAGGGAATGATGTTTCGACCTGATAGTACATGTGTTTTTTGAATTTTTTGATTAACTCATGCATAACGAACACACATGTAGTATGTAAGTCGTTGTAAATTATATTAGTTCTTCTATAGTTTTAAGACAGTTTGAGAAAAAGCACAACAAAAAAGATGACAGGCGACGTAGCTTGGGATTTTTCATTTCGAAAAGAAAGCAGTATGTTTCATTCTCTCCCACTTTCGTCACACGCATTGAGCGGATTTTCCATTTTTATATTCACTGTATACGTTTAACTTTCTTTCTGGACGAAAATCAAAAATATTTATCGGACAATATTTAAAAAGTGATGAAAAGCACCACTAACATTGTTTTGATCTAATCATGAATATATATTTGTTACTAACAATATGATTGTATTAGTCCGTTCATCATATGAAACATAGAGTTTTGATATGAACCGTAATATCCTTCTTAGTGAGGGGAAATATAGTGGTAGTGGCTAATGGATTTTTTTTCGAGAAAACCCATGTATAATCTTATCTAGTATGAAGAGCGCTATCATATATGTTATGATTAATGATACGAAGCTGGCAATGATATTAATAACTAACTGAATATTTCAGATCATAGCTGTAAGCAAAGCTAGGAGCATTCGGGGGAATTAAGGATTTATGAAATGCACAAAGTTTCTATTAATTATATTACTTTTCTCCTTTTTTTTTTATCTTTTTTAACTTCAAAACTTCGAAAATTTTTTAATAATTAAAACATATGTAATTTTAGGGAGTTATGTTTTCAGAAAGCTGAATAGATTTTTTGCCTTAGAATTTTTAGAATGCTTCTGTTCACATTTCGGGAATCTGTTGGACCCTCAGTTTTCTTTCTCTCATTTGCATGTCAAAATCTCTCGTTGAACGCAAACATGTAAATACTCACTTATAAATGCACAACCTGGATTTGCACGCCTATTCTAATTTAACTTTTTTAAACAAGTTTAATTTGAGTCTTGAATGATTTTCTCTTTTGTTTTTGTTTCGTTCCTGCATAAGCAGGTAAATATCTCCTTATATTTCTTGTTTGTAATTTTCATTTTTTTTGGCATGAATAAAGAAGTGGGGATTTTTTATTTCAGTTCTATTCAAATAATCGCCGATTAGAAGAGAAGGCGAGTGGAAAAGTGTCGTCTCAGTATTGTTGCTTACGCAAGCTTTTTTCTTCAGTCAGTATTTGATGTTAACTTTTTTGTGTAGCAATGTTTAAAATTTCAGGTGATGCAGTAACAGGTGCCGCAATTGAAGATGGAACTGCGCAAGCTCTTCTGACCGATCGTGAGTTTAGCGATGCTTTTTTTTAAATCACATCTAATTTCATTTGCAAAAATCATATATTATAAATAGTTTTCTACCATTACTGGAATTGATAATGGAGTAAGTAAATTGAAAAATTGATGACAACAAAGATGGAAAGTTTAGTTAAAAAATGGCATTTGATAATTGAGCAAGCTTCTATCACAAACATCGTTTGTTGAATCATTTTTTGTATAGTACATATCCATTACAAGCAATTTTACTAATTATCGATACGTACTGAGATTAGGTGGTATAGTGTAATTCGTGAACTAGTGGTACAATCTGTTTAATATATTACGGTGGGAATGTATCCGTTTTCAATGTTTTTTCCTTCATTTTCCTTCTTCAGTAATCTTCCATGTTTTGAATACTTGCAATTGCTGACATTCCCCTAAAAATGGCATCTGTGGAAAGAAATTGGATTCTTTCTAGTCATTCCATAGGATTAGTTTTGATTCACTTTTTCGGTCATCGGTTAGCATCCGAGATAACGCAAGCAAAACACATATACGCGTGTGTTTTAGTATACGCCTTCATTACTTTTTTTTGCTCTGTGTTTTTTCAAATTCGTAAATTAGAATTGAATTTTGTGCGAAACAGACGTAAACGATTGTCGATGGTTTGCGTGAAATCATTTTTTTGCATTTCTGCACATCATTACTGACGCATTTGTTTCCTAATTTCAGATAATTTTTAATGAAATATAAGCAAGACCATATTATTTCATTTTTTAACGTCGAGAGTAATTCATTTACGAAAATGCGTATTATTTACGTACCGTTAGAAGTTTTTTTTTTTTTGAAAACAAGAGCTGTTTTATCTACTACCACAAAAATTAAAGTAAAAATTGTGATGTATCTGGTATACTAGTTTTTTCTAAAGAAAAATTATTATTCAAATCCTTAATCCAGAACTTGTATGAGAGTAACTTTTTAGTTTACTGAAGAATAGAAGTAGAAAACAAGAAAAGAAGAAGAATATTAGGACCATAAATAGAGAGAAGGAGGGTAATAGAAAAAGGTCATTTTTTTTGCTATTTTTGATGTTCGGGTGCTAAAGTCGAAGTAAAGGCAGGGAATTAGTGAGTACTATGTTCATCCTCTTGTCGTAGTATAACTGCTACACTTCAAGTATAAAATAATTCTTTTCTTCCATTTATTCTTAGTTGATGTTACTAAAATTGTACGTTGCGGCCGGTAGTTTTTTCTAAATATAAAGTGGTTTTTATTTTCAGACGTGAAGGCGAGTGGTTTAGCAGAGGGAAGTAATGGTGATTTGAGTAATGAGACTACGAAAGATGAAGTTGAAAGCAAAAAAGAACGTTCCGTTTTACAAGCTAAACTCACCCGTCTCGCCATTCAGATTGGTTATGCAGGCATGATTCCATGACATTCTTAATTTGTACTGAAAGATTTTAATGGATGACATTAAGCATAAAGGATTTGAACCTGAATATAATTTTAGGCATAAAGAAATCTACTTAATTTCAGGATCATTTGTGGCTGGCTGTACTGTTCTTATTCTTGTTACACGATTTTGCATCAGCCGTTACATGATTGAGGAGAAGGCATTTAGTGTGGCAGACTTCCAGCATTTCATTAATTTTTTGATTATTGGCGTAACTGTTCTTGTTGTTGCCGTTCCGGAAGGCCTTCCACTTGCGGTCACTCTGTCTCTCGCGTATTCTGTCAAAAAAGTAATTTTTCATAATGTTTGGTTGTTACTGATCGAATGGGGTGCTACTCACTGCAAACATGAAATTATTTGGATGCGTACTGAGTATGAACCAGAGGGAATAACGCTCATTTTACTTCAGATGATGTTGGATAATAATCTTGTTCGTCATTTGGATGCTTGTGAAACAATGGGTAATGCAACAAGTATTTGCTCAGACAAAACGGGCACTTTAACAACGAATCGAATGACCGTTGTACAAAGTTACATCAACGGCAAGTTGTTTGAAAACCAAGATACTTGAAAGGATAACATAAGATTATTATAACTGTTCAATGTTTTCACATTAGTGGTGTTACTTTTGTAATCGAATACAGCTACATGTGCATCCTCTGAAAAATGCTCCTGTCTAATTGTTTTAGCCAATCGTCAAAACTGGATCGTGTCTCACTCATATTCAGCAGTCAAAATCCAAGATATAAAATGGAAAATCAAAATTTAGATTACTAGTAATATCTCATATTTAAGAGTAAGATATTAGTGTTTCAGAAGTCCATTATAAGGAAACACCAAATTTCGAGTCATTGAATAAAGAAACAAGAGATTTATTGATAAATTTAATATCGATCAACAGTAGTTATGCATCACAGGTATTTCTTGTTTGGTGCAAGTCTGTTACTTGTTTTTTTGCACTTTTCTCTTTTAACAAGATGTTTCTTTAGAACACCTTATGAAAAAACAAGCAGTCTTTTCTCTTCTCAGAAGTTAGGATAATGAAGTTAAGTGTGTGATCAGTTACATATTTGGATTTTCCATGGTTTTTTTTAGGTTGTACCTGCAAAAAGTCCTGGTGAACAACCCACGCAATTAGGTAACAAAACTGAGTGCGGTCTTCTGGGATTTGTCCTTGCATTAGGACAGAGCTATCAAGCAATTCGAGACAAATATCCCGAAGAGAAGATTTTCAAAGTAAGTTAGTTGTTGAAGATATATTCCACGATGATTTCGAGTCCATGTTTTTTGCAGGTTTATACATTCAATTCCGTTCGTAAATCAATGTCTACTGTTATCGAAATGAGAGATGGCAACCTTCTTAGTGGTTATCGGGTATTCAGTAAAGGAGCATCTGAAATAATTTTGAAGAAGTTTGTTTTAATTCCTTAAGACAAAGACCATTCATATTAGTCATGTTGGAAAGTTTGAGCAAGTCATATGTTAATTAGATTTCTCTAGCGTTTGAATTTTAGGAACTGATTGATTGCTGACTGATTCTTTACTAGAAAGTTATTTTGTCGCATTTATGGCATCACCCCACTGAGCTGAAGTTAATCTCTTTCAGTCTCTTTGATATAACATTTGATACCAAATGTTTCCGCTATGAATGGTTGCTGTCTAAATCAGATAACTTGTTAGAGAAAACGAATTAATTTAAAGTAGTGCAGTGGTTTTCAGCTTCCTTTTTTTGCGGTGGTGTTTAAATTGCTAGTAAATTGATTTTTTTTCTCATTATGTCTTGAAAAAATAATATTATCATTGACAACACCGGTTAATTTTGATAAAGAGTAATTTGTTAATAAAACTACTTGTTCTAGATGTAAGTGGTTTCTGGCTAAAGATGGTGCTCCGAAAAAATTTTCACAGAAAGATTGTGATCGCCTTGTCAGCAATGTTATTGAGCCTATGGCTTCAGATGGCTTACGTACCATATGTTTGGCATACAAAGATTATATTACAACAAGTGATAATGTACAAGAAAATCAGGTGCACATTAATGTCGTTCTATATATAAAATAATGTCAGATTTAAAAGAAGCAAAATGGTGGTTATTTCGAATTTTGATATATTTTATAACATTATTTTTCAGTCATTGATAGTTTTAGGTTCAAACTACAAGAGAAATTGACTGGGACGATGAAAATGTTGTTGTCAATGACTTGACTGCCATTGCCATTGTAGGAATTCAAGACCCAGTTAGACCAGGTTTTGCTTTCTCTTCAAACGTATGCTTAGTGATTCCTTTGTGCGAAAGTCATGGATATCAGTTTTTATCCAAGCAGCTAGGTCCGGGACTTCTCATCTTTACAAATTTTTTCCAGAAGTTTTGTCAGTGGTGCTTTACTTTTTATTTATGATCTACATTATAGAAGTGCCGGAAGCAATAGCGAAATGTCAACGTGCTGGCATAACGGTACGCATGGTAACAGGAGATAACATCAATACTGCTCGTTCAATTGCTACGAGTTGTGGAATTTTACGACCTGGTGAAGATTTTATCGCCTTAGAAGGCAAAGATTTCAATGCACGAATCAGGAATGAAAAAGGCGAAGTATCACAAGAGAAACTAGACGCAATATGGCCTAAATTACGTGTCCTCGCTCGAGCTCAACCGTCCGACAAATACACTCTCGTAAAGGGTATTATTGATAGCCGTGTAACGGATAATAGGTAAGTTGGTAGATTTACAAATACGAGATGAAAATTACACATATAATTCAAAGTTTCGAGCAAGCTTTAAATAAGTAATTTGAAAGTGACTTACAGGGAAGTAGTAGCTGTAACAGGAGACGGCACAAATGATGGGCCGGCACTTAAAAAGGCGGATGTTGGCTTTGCTATGGGTATTGCTGGTACAGATGTTGCAAAAGAAGCATCCGATATCATATTGACAGATGATAATTTCACATCTATTGTCAAGGTTAGCAGCGATATATTTCAGCTTTTATCACATATTTTTGTTGAAAAAAATGGAAATTTCAATTAACAATCCGCATAATGCCAATTTATATTCAGTGGAAAATGATTTAAGCTAAAATCTTAGGATTTCATTCGGAAGAATTTTATCGCGATGTAATCTGTTTACCAGACCTGAACATGCTGGAAAGTTATGTTTTTAGTTCATATCAATTTCCCTCTAAAGGATTTATTGGATTGTATAGAACGGTGCTTATATGTAGGTACAATGAGAAATTAGAAGTCTGGGTAGAGGTGCCACGCTAAAAAAAAAGTATAATTCAAGTCACGTTTGATATATGCAGGCTATGCCATTGCTCTAATATTGTGAGATCGGGCAGGTTTTCGGTTTAGGATAAACCTGTACTATATTTCAGGCAGTCATGTGGGGGCGAAATGTGTATGATTCAATAGCGAAATTTTTGCAATTCCAGCTTACTGTAAACGTGGTCGCCGTTGTTGTTGCATTTGTCGGCGCATGTGCCATTCAGGACACTCCTTTAAAGGTTCGTGTTTTGGTTTTTTGCACGTAGTAGTTTTTTTCTCATACGTATGTCTTATTATCAAGATGTGTCATACTTGATACGGTTTTTTACTTTTTTAGGCAGTACAGATGCTTTGGGTGAACCTTATCATGGATACTCTGGCGTCGTTAGCTTTAGCAACCGAAATGCCAACGGAAGATTTGTTGAAACGAAAACCATATGGACGAACCAGTCCTCTGATATCCCGTACAATGAGCAAAAACATCTTGGGTCATGCACTCTATCAATTAGTTATCTTGTTCGCTCTCATTTTTGCAGGTAATGATAATCCCAAATCATTGAATCATTGTCATCCAAATTCTGTAGGGGGGTAAGGAGATCTCTTGTAATTCATTTGTTTATTTGGTTATTTTGAACATTTCTGTTCTTTTCGGGAAATTATTAGAGCTTGCTTAATAAACAGCATTCTAAGGTTTTTGTTGCGGAATCTTTGCATCCAATTCTAAAACATTTATTTGTAGTAATAGTGACCAGAGAGGGATAGGAAAAAGGAAGGTTGAATCATAAATAAATTTCTCAGTTTCTGATCTTAATAATACTTTTCTGATGACACTTCTATAATAATATTTATATTCTTAATAATACTTTGATAATAATACTTTTCAGGGGAACGTTTTTTCGAAATTGAGAGTGGCAGGTGGGCACCGTTGCACTCACCTCCGTCTGAACATTTCACTATTGTTTTCAATACCTTTGTTATGATGACACTTTTCAATGAAATCAATGCACGGAAGATCCATGGCGAAAGGAATATTTTCACAGTTCATATTTTGCTCACTTTTCTTGAACTGTAAATGGATGACTATTTCAAATGCCACCTGAGCTATTATGGTCTTATGAAATTACTAAATTTTGTGCAATCTTGGGGCAACATCATTTAGCAAGGCCTTTGTTTGGTCTTAGCTGGCATAAGCAAGTTTTATTACCAGCGAAAGGTCGTGGATAGTAGCCCAAAAATTGTCGTATCACCTGTAGAATGAGTAACAGATTAACATAAGTTAAAATTAGTTATGCTTGACCTAAGTAAGTTTTTATCGTTTGTAATTACGTGAATTTTGTCTCTTCACTCAGTTGACTTTCAGCTGATTAATACTGTGATTTCTAATATTTTGGATTTTTTACTTCAGGGTTTATTCTCGAATCCTATCTATTATATTATTTGGATTTCTACAATGGTTGCACAAGTATTCATTGTGCAGTTTGGCGGACGTTGGTTTTCAACAGCTGCATTAAATCTGGAGCAATGGTTGTGGTGCTTAGCATTTGGCGTTGGTGTGCTGTTATGGGGCCAAGTAATTTACTTTTCTTTTTCATTGTTGATTTGCAAGTTGGGTTGGTTGAATCTTTAATGTTATAGATAACCAATTTTTTACTGTCGTACTTTTGGAATTTAAGGGAAAGATAAAGAAGTGAATAACAGTCCACAGTATTTTATTTCAGTTAAGAAAGGCATTAGAAAGGCATTTCGTGAAATAAAGAAAAAAAAACATGATTTCTTGACTGTTTTCCCTTCCTGGTTTGTGTGTATCGTAAAACTTCATATTTTGATAAAATTTAGGTGGTAACAACAATACCAACTTCGGGCTTACCGAAGAATATGGCGATAGGTGGTGGCGATGTGACGTCAACTGAAAACATCCTAAGCGGCGAATATGAAGATCCAGCTACACACGAGAAGCGCTCTGGGCAGATTCTGTGGATCAGAGGATTGACACGACTTCAAACACAGGTAATTTTGTTGTAATCTGAAGTTGAGCTAATGTATGATAGGTTTATTTGTGTAGGTTTATATGTGTGTGTACGTTTTTCTTTTTCGTGTCCTACTCTGTAAACCAGATGAATGAATGTATTATTTAGCATTTCTTAGAATATCTAAAATTTTACGTTTCTTCGAAAGATTTGTTAGCAACAGTAAAGGGAGACTGCTTGAGGCAAACCAAAAAGGGAATATATAGCTAATTCATAGTAACGTTCCTCCTTGTCCTCGGAGACTTCGAGAATTATTTTCGCATTCATTTTTTGATACCTGCCGTAGTTAGATTTTGCGGAATTTCTTGCGGATTACTGTGCACTGGATCGATCGGGAAGCCGTTATACTCGAGAATTTTATTCAGAAATTAGTCGATTAGTGTTGTTCTTAAAGTTGTTCTTGTGTATTTTGATTTTTTTGCAAAATTTTGTGGGTTGATTACACTATGATAGTACTACACCAAAATTTAAGCATCTATGTCGTTGCTTTTTTAGAGATTTATCAACGTGATCATTTATTGTCCGGTCTTTTTTCTTTCGTTTATTCGAAATGTTTTTTTTCTTTTTGTTAGTTGTTAGATCATTTGTCTGTTGTTTTTATTGTGTGGCAATGTTATTTCAATTCCGAAAATTGTTCCTTGTTTGTTTTTGTTGTTTTTTTTTCTGCACACTAAAAGAGTAATTTTCAAATAGTCGATGTGATAATGCAGCTGATCATCAAATGAAGTTTTATTTTTTCTCTTAAAATAATTTGAATATTGATTAGGAAGGAGGAATTGTGGAATTACAACGAAAGTAGGACACGAAAACTTCGCAGTAATGTTATACTCTTGCAAATAAAAACAAAAGGATGTTTTGGATATGCTTCTTAGATTATAGATGGTGTTTATTTGTAACAGTGAACACCACACTTGGCTAGTCAAAGAGTATCCGGAAGAGAAATTTCGGTCACTTTGACTGATTAATGGGAAGATTTTTGATGAAGATTCGTATAAAGTAATATTGCCATATTTTAAGGATCAAACGAATATTGAATAGGGCCTGCTCTAATCTTCGCGTTTTGCTTTTACATTGTTCGTTTATTCTCATTAAGCTTAATGAAATTGACAATGGAGCTCAGGCCTTTTAGTATATATTCGTTTAATAGTAATTTGATTCAAAATTTAATTCTATGTTTAGGAAGACAATCTGTATTTGAATCCTGTCTAACTTCCTTTATCAATTACTTTCAGTCGGATTCTTATAATTAAACTTTCTGAAACTAAATTAGTTATGAGGGAGAAAAGCTTATTAAATGCTTAATAATGAAAAAAGGGAAGGAATATTTTTTTTGGTTACATTATCAGAAATTTAATGGAATGAACTGGAAATGCTGTATGTTAACTGTTCATTAAAATTTATATTTTTCTTGATCTCACTAATACTTATTAGGAGAGTTAGCTTTAAATGCTTTTTATTTCATTAAATATAGCGCTGAAGTATCTCATTTCAGCTATATTTTCTTTTAAACTCAAAGTCTATTATCTTTATGAAGGCTAGCCATCCTTATCTTTAATCTTACTAAATTCTGTTATTTAACTCAAATATTTTGTAATGTTTGATCTCTTGCATTCTCTTGCATTCTAGTTCATATTCTTGCAAAAATTTCTTCCGAACTGTGTTTTGGAAATGCAGCATCAGGGTGAATTCCTAAAAGTTCGGTGATATTCGATATTTTTAGCAATCATGTCTTTCAATTTGCTGCATTCCACATCGACAAAATTACGGGTATAGACTTTTATGTGTGTCATCATTTTTATCATTCTGTTTCAGTATAGTAATTATTTTGTGATTGCAGTTTGAAAACGAGTTCTTTTTTTAGTTTTTCCATATAAACTGTAAATGTTAGATGATTATTGATAAGAGATTTCATGGATTGCACAGAAATATTTCTGTGTGGTTTCTCATGGGAGGGCATTTGGTATGTCCATTTTCTAAAAAGCATGCTTCCCTTTTTTTTTAATTTTAAAAATTCACTAATGGATATATTTTGCCTCTTTTAATTTTTGTGCATTTTTTTTTACTGCTCTGTTAATGCTGCTCCTCTGCTCCTGCTGCATGTTGATTTTGACGCATTCTGCTTTTCCTCCTTTCCAATTCTCATGATTTTTCCAATCCATCATACTAAATATAATGCTTCAATTTTTTACCTGGGTGACTTTTTTCGGTTTTGAATAAAAGAATGTTATAACTGAGGGTAGTATTTGTTATCGAAATTTTGATAATGGAATGAATTTGATAACATTCAGGTAAAATATTTGTTATGCATTTGTAACATATATTAGATGCTAAATATTGCATGAATATTTTAGCCTCTAAGGAGGTGATAGATATTGGTGATTATTGCGTCATATCATCGGTTGCACTAACAATAGAGTGATAATAAATTTATTGCTAGATAATTAATGACAGCACAATATTCACAAATAATTTTTTGTTGCTCAGTTATACTTATGTGTGAAAAGTTAGCAGTTGCTTAGAAGCAGCAAGTCGTTGGTCAATGGCAACACTTTTCCCTACGTATTAAATTATTTGAGAAGGTTCTCTCTCCTAGTGTTTCATTTTCGTTGCTGATCGTGATTTTCGTCATAGTAGAAAGAACGATGCATAACTCATGTAGCTGTTAAGTTACGTTTGTATTTTTTTTTTGAAAGTTATAGACTTTTGTCTGATTTTTATTTCCACTCAAATCTCTTCCTGTTAAAGCAGCGTTTTTATTGAATTAGAAATTTGACGAATCTCAGGATGCAATAAATTCTAGAGTTTCTCTGAATTTGGATCAGTTTTTGAAATGAGTGTTTAATAAGTGATTAGATGTGGGAACAAGAATAATTTAATGTTGTCATTGATAGAATGACTTACTGCCAATGGTTTTTAATTTTAATTGTTAGGATCATTTGTTCAAATGGGTTTTGCTATCCTAATTACTATTAGAATCGTCTAATTCTTTATCTGTTTCGTTTATTTGTTCTTCCTTTCCTTTTTCTTTTGCAAAATGCTCTTCTTTTCTGCAGCTTCGCGTTGTGAAAGCATTTCGATTATCGCTGGACGAGTTCGAGGAGAAGCGTTCTATTGCCAGTACGCAATCCTGTAACTCTATGCGCGGAGTAGTTGGTGCTGGATGGTCCTACCTATCATTGTCCAGAATTAATGTTCCACGTGCTGCCTCATGTGGTGGACCATTACCAAGCCAAACACGTGCTGCACTAGTAAAATTAATGCAGCGTACGAATACTCCACAATCGTTTCCATCCCATCATTCACAACAATCACGTACGCCATCACCAAATGAACCGGTATCAAACAAACTCGATAACCCTACTGAACATAACACTGTATTAACAACATCAACAACGGTGGCAACAACGCCATCAACAACGGAGAATGGCCATGAATTGATACATAACGAGCAACAGATGAATTTAACACCACCTATATCATCTTTAACTACCACCCAACTGGAAAAAGTACCATTGGTACAACGATGGCGACCACCCAGTGGTTCAGGGATTGGTAAAAGTAACTCACTGGATATTCCAGTTTCAATTGCTCATGTTTAAATACTAACCTTTTTTCTTCGAACTTTTTCCTTTATCTCTATTACTTGAAATTGCCCAACATTTGAAAATTTTCATCTAAAAACTGTCGCAGAAATGATTATTTTTTTAAAGTATTGTCATCAGTTGCTGCTTTATTCACTTTTTGTTCAATGTTTGTGTCTCTGTTCATTAAATATGCATATTTATTTGTAAATATATTTGCGTATACATTATGAAAATGTGTAGCATATGGAAAATGCTTCGGTTTGAGGAATGCAACAATTAATTAGTCAGCTAATTAACGAAAAAAAAGTGTTGTATCGAATTGACCTTGATGACTTTGATAATGATGCGAATGTGGAAGAAACATTAATGATAATAATAAAAATTGCTGCAGAATTAAACTAACCCATCTTTTTTTTTTCTGCTGATATTTATTTTTTCGAAAGAATGGAAAGTTTTTATAACTAGAAATGGCTTTTGTTGACTATCAGCTTAATCAAACGCTTCTCTTTTTTTTGAATATTTATTTTTAACACGGAAATTTTATCATCGTTTATCAATCATCTTTCAACTAATTAATGATATGCGAAGTATCTTCTTTTTGTTCGCTGCGCTTTTTTTCTTTTTTTTTGAAAATCTTCTGCATGCGATATATATATGTATATTTTCATTTCTTAGGTTTTTTTTTCTTTTTGGATAAATTTTGTTGTTTAGCAATAAAATGATTCCAGCTAGTGCTATATGATCTTCTCTCCTCGTATGTAATTATCAGAGTTTCTCCAGTGCCATTGAGATCGTTAATTTATTTAACTTATTCATTATAATAGAAAAAAAAAGTGGGAAAAAATTTCTTTTCTGCTTAGCTCTATATTTTTATGTATGTATATGTCTGTTATCATAATTGCTATCAAAACGATTTATTGAAATTTTTTTCCTACATGTTTTTGAATTTTTTGCAATCATTTTCTCTCTTTTTTTTCCTACATCAGAATTCGGAAATAAGGAACGGGAATTGAGGAGGTTTTTCTTTTACGTGCTAATTTCCATATGTTCTAAACAGTATGGTAGATGAGAGATGTATAATAATTCATTTAATTTCCTTTTTGTCATTTTCACACCACTTTTTAGGTCTTTTTTTCAACCCATGAAAAGTAGTGTGATATTTCTTTGCAATATATTTCTATTTACTCAGATCTCCTTGCATTTCCCGTATTAGCTCTGATAGGATTTTTTTGTGAACATTTTTCCGTAAAATTTTTATTTAAAAATATTTCTTCACGTATTCGTAAAAATCCCGTCGTATCTTAAATTCCCTTTTTTTCTATTTTCAGCAAAAATTTCTCCTACTTGATCGGTAAAGATTTTGGAAGAAAATGAAAGTGCACATGAAAATTTTTGCGAATATTAATATTCGAATATATCCAAAATCCATAAATGAAAAACGTTTGGCATTGGTTTGAAATTTTAGCTGGGATTTCAAAACTAATTTTATTGCATAGTTTTTCATTTGCAGTAGTTGCGCCTTGTCATTATTTTAAGCAATTCTCTAATTAGATTGTTTTTGTAAAACTGTTTCTTGCGACACACACATTTGTCACAATTTTTGTTTTGCAAAAATTAAAGTGAATTTCATTATAAAAAATAATCTTAGAATTTTAATATTAACTTCTGCGTTGGAAAGTGTTCCAACTGATATTAACAGACAAAATTTTTTTTCGAATGCTTTCCAAGATAATTATTTACTTTCATAGCGAATATAGGTATGTTGCATAGTTTAAATTATTTCACAACTTTCTGTTTTTAAAATAATATTCTAGCTAAATCAATTGTCTAATCATTAAGATCAGGTCATATTAAGATTTTTTCTAGCCAGTTTTTATAAATAAACTAACACAGTTTTATCGGGCTGTAAACAATAAATTTGAAATTTGATGTTACTTAGATTTGGATTAATAGAATCATCTCATTATTCGATATCAGCTAAAATTTTGTGTGATTGTAAAAGATCTTTGTATGTGAGCCACAATAAAGATGGCTTATTAACCTGGAATTCTTGTACTGTTTGAAATTAATGAAGTTGATTGTAAGAAAAGAAAAGAATATCAAATACTATCATATATGTGTATCAGATATTCAGTTCCAACTCAGGTTATTAAGAGTTATGAAGATATTTTTGCATAAAATATAATACCTTACAAATTACAATACATTTATGCAGCATTGTGTTTACTATATTTCATCCCTAAGTGTTAAGACAGTTACAGAATTGCAAATTTCAAAAGGAATCCAGATATCGATTTGAGAGAGTTGTTAATCTCCAAGAAGACAATTTTAATCCAAAGAATGAATTATTCTCTGATATCGTGTAACTATCAATAGATCGCATTATTTTATTAGAAATGATTAAAAAATCTTCCATGCAACACCAATATAATAATGCTGAATACATTGTGATTAGTTTTACACAAAATAATTTCATTCTATTTCTTTCCTTCTTTTACCACTTTTCCACAGTGTAACTTATTTTTTTCTGGAATTTCAGTTGAAAATAAAAAGCCAGAAATATTAAACAAAAAGAAAAAACGCTTAATTTAGATATTATTAGTTCATGGAATTTACGAATTTTTCTTCATCGTTCGTTCATCGTGATAAACTTTGCTACTTTCGTTGTGAATTTTTTATTTCCAAAAAAAAATTCCCTTAATTTAAGTTGTTAACGATCGTATCTAATATCGCGTCCCACTTTACTACTTATCATATTTTAACATTTAAATATCGACTTCTACTGCGCAAAATATCAGTGATTGCTTATTTGTATTTAACATTTAACAATTCTCATAAAATAATTAAGGATGGCTATTAATTGGAAAGAAAATTCTTTAATACAGTAATAGAAGAATGTATTTCAGTTTCTGTTACGCAAAAATAGGATGTTTTCCTTTTTTTCTGTGCAGTCATTTTTGGTAAATTTCAATTAATGTTCTACTAAACATTAGGTATTGCTCAGTGATTGCAGGTTATTGGCGGGGAAATGGCCGATCGTTTAATACCGGTACCGCTCAGTTCGGCGCCAACCGACCAGGCTGTAAGCGCAAAAGCACAGTATTTCGTTTTCGTGGATCCCATATCCTTACGTGGTGGACTTTCTCTCTCTCTCTCCCTCTCTCTCTCCCACTCTCTCTTAACACATATATGGACGTACTTCTTACATTAAACTTCAAAAGTTTTTAAATTTCAAAATTAAAACGAATATATCATCGTTTATTCCAATTCTCTCTTCCATAAAACGAATAATTAATGCTGTTGCTTTTTTCTTAAAAATAAAATCGAAATTCTTCGAATTTTTAAAAAAATTCGAACCACCCAATCTTTCAACATGCACGGTTTGTGTGTATGTATATATATTGCGCTGTGCTGTGGCTGGTTGCTGCTTGCATTGTGTGGTGCCATCATTTATTATGACTATTTATTACTGTTAGTGCCTATCATCAGTGTTTTTAATATTAATATTAATAATAGTAATAATAATAATAATAATAATAATAATATTATTATTATTATTATTATTATTATTATTATTAATTATAATTATTTATTTAATTTCACTATTAGTGTTGGTATATTTAAACTAACGAGCATCAAATTCGTGTTGCGTTTTATTATTTTTAATTTTCATAACATTTCAACTAACACTAATTAATTTTCTTACTTTTCTTTTTCTATAGTTGTTTTCTGAATTTCGTTCTCTTTTTTTGAGAAATTTTCTTTTTTATTTGATTTTTTTATTTGACAAATGGCACAACACTGTTGTTGTTTTGTTTTTACCTGAACAGAAGGATAAGGTAAAATTGTAGATTTGTTAAAATTTTCATGCATGTGAATACAATACACATGCACATATCAAATTGAGGTATTTATTTGAAATTTTATACATATTAATCTGATTTTAGTATGAATTTTAGTTGATCTTAGAACATAGCATATTATATTGCCAACGATTGATTGGGCAATAGTATGAATTTGAATCCTTAAGAAAATAGTCAATACACGTTAAAATTTTTTTAATTAGAAAAAATATTTGAGAAAGAAATGAATGTTGAAAGCAAAGAAATGTTTACATATTTCAAAATTTACAGTTTAATTTATCTTACTAACATTTACAGTGTAGCTCAGAGTATTATTTAAATTATGCTTTACAATCTTAATTTTATATCCGTTACAACATTTAGTTTTATTTTTTCTGAAGATTTTTTTTAAGCATTCCCATAACAAAATCTTAAACAACTTTTATTCCATATTAGCAGCATCACACCATATACTTTGTTGTTTAGGTGTATAGACACTGCTAATTAATTAGTCACTTCCATTGTTTCCTAAAAATTTTTGTTTTTGTTGGATTTCGCATTTATGGAGATGGTGAAATTCTCGAATGGAAGTTCTTTTCATTTTAAAAATGAATTTATTGATCATTGTGAATTATGAATTTTCAGTTCTTTATCATATCTTTCATTTCGCCTTACGTCTCTTAAATTTCCCTTCAGATGTTGTTGTAAAAGTTTTATTAGTAATTATTTGAACTGTTTTATTTTCCTACTACACTTTTGTTTTTTCGTTTTATTTTTTATTTACTTTTTGGTTGATAATTCCTGTTATTCTTCTGATATGCATAAATCTGTGCTTCTCAGTTTTTCTGATCACTTTATTCTTCTAGTCGGATTTTTTAACCTTTTTTTTTCACACAAATCGGTTACGCTTTCTCTCACCTTCATTTTTATCCCACAGTGGTGATTTTCCGATGGCAGTAATTCCGGAAGCGTTGTGTTTTTCAGTTGCAGTGTTTAGAAATGACGTATAGTGAAATCTGGTTGTTGTTATTGTTGCTGTTGTTTCATTTATTTCTTTTTTTTTTAATTTTTCTTGATATTACTATACACTAGACTTGCTGTTGCTAATGATGTTTTTGTTTGTTGATTAATTCTATTAACTATTGTGGTCGACAAAAAGTTTTTTTTTTTGGGTTTTCAGATTCGTGTGGTTAAAGCATTCCAAGCAGGTCTGGATCGTCGCGAACCATCGCTTAGTGGTCCAAGCGCTGCACGTCTGCGTGAAATTAGCCGACAGTTGAAATTACAAGTGGAACAGGAAGGAAAAGGTTTATTATAATTTTGTAGTTTTATTCCATAATTTTTTTTTAATTGATATGAATATTTTTTTATCGCATTATGTATGTATATGTGTATAATTGTATATCAGCAACATTTACTATCATTAATTTATCTGTCTGTTTGATGTTTCTAAATTGTACCTTACCGTACATGGCAACATTTTACATTACTGTACTTTCAGCATTTTGCACAAGTAATTTTCTTTCTTGTTTTTATTATATTTCCAAATATTTTCAGGTATTGTTTCACGTTCTGGTTCGCGACATTCGAAACAAGTGGAAGCGATATCATCGGTGTAAGATGTAAATTTTCATACCAATACGATATGAACGGAGTATGAAAGCTGATATTGGCCTGATTCTTTCAATTTTAGAAACTCAGTAATTGCCTTTTCCCTTTTCATTATAAATGAATATATGTTAAATAGCTATATGTCAAAGAAGGTAGGCTTTATGTCTGACCATTTGCTCCTTCATTTCCTCATCACAACATTGTATTTGTTTTAGTACACGTATCAACTTCATATGTTTATGCATGTTTACGTCTGTGTATGTGTTTATGTGAGTGTGTACGTGTGTGTGTGTGTGTATGGGTGCGTGTGTGTGTGCGTGTATGCGTGTGTGTGTACCGTCCGCAAGCTTATTTGCCTTAAAATCCGGTTGTAATTTATATTTTTTGCTTCATCGTGCAATTATCTCAACTCTGCTCCGTTTTGTAGAGATTTTAAGCTAAAACTAATGAGAGATTATGATATCTAAAATAGTTTTGCTTTATTTCCCTTCAAATTTTAATAGCAATAACAACAGAGGGAATAATTCAGTCTTGTGAAAATTTTAATCAGTTTCCTATGATAATTCATCTCTTCGAATTTATGATGATCTTTGACCGTTTACCTTATATTGACTTGAGTTTCTCCACTAAATATGTCATATTAAAATTTTGATAATGCTTCGTTCTCATCTAGCTTAGCAAATAGCGTAAATTTGCTCAGATCATTTCCGGATAACTGCACCTCTCTAAGATATATTCACGATGAATATAACATTACTGGACAATTTTAGGCAGATTTCGAAATTGTGATTGCGGAGTTTACATGCTTACAAGATGATATAAGCTTTTTGGGTTGTTATGATTCTCTTAGGATTTTGCTGGATAATTCTAAACTTTCTCTTCAGCATCGTTAACTTTTATTATCCGTTCACTGTATTAAAATGTGATGATAAGAAGATTTCATTCATCCAACTGTTCAGTCTACAGAATTGCATCCTTCCAATCCCGAAATTTTAGAATTTTGATTTGTCATTTTCATTTGTACGACATCTTAATGTTATCATTACTACTGCGCTTTAATGAACAATTAATATTCATCCCTTTCAGATATCCTTTTTTTTATCCTTTGAATGAGCATTTTTGTCCGACATAACATTATTATATAAAAGATTTGAATTTGTTGCTTCTTGGATGTTTAGCTTTTGAAGTTATCAGTTTTCGTCGTTAACCCTTCTGTATCATCTCTTAGCAATTAGTAGTAAAACGAGATCCATCCATTTACTCATGATTGTAATGTTTGACAAACTATTATTGCTATACCGCTGATCTTTAATTTAAAAATATATTTTTTTTCATTTCGAATTAATTCTTGTAAAATCTAGATGATAAATGATCTATCTCGGAGTTTGATTTTTTTTTCTTTTCCATGATTATATAAAACATTCGACTAGTTCTCTTGTTGTTTTCATATATTTTTTGAGCAGTAAAATAGTTCCAACACAAAAAAAAACGAAAGAAGAGAATTACGCCATATCTGTTGATCAAGCTTGGTGAAACTTTTTTATTTGATCATGTAATTTCAGAAAGAGAGAAAAAAAGGGACTTAGAAAGGCGCTGTGATTTTAGTTGTCGTTTCCAAAAAATCATTGATGGGTTTGCAATGATTTTTATAAGCCGTAAATTGCATTTTATAGTAAAAGAAAAAAGTTTTATTGCTTTAATTTTTTTACACTCGTTTCTTCATATTTCACTTTTGCCCTAACCGTTTTTTGCTCATTTTTTATAAACATGAAAAATTGAAGTCAAAAATTAAAACCATTCCTTTTCTGTATATAAAAATTCAAATCCAAATTTGACATTAAAAAAATATATCACTTTTTAAACATAATTTACACTTCCTAGAATTGAAAAAGAAAACATTTCCAGTCATACGAATAAAACCAGTGTTATTTCGCTAGATGGAAAAAAGTAGCTGCTTTACTAGATACTTTGAATCTACACAACAGAAAGAAATCCAATATCCCAGAATCCAAACCACAATACAATGAAATGGAGCAATTTTAAGAGTTTACGCTATGTCGTCCTTCAACAAACAATCAGTCCTGTTGAAGCGACAACAATCTCATAAATAGTTATAGTGCTGATAAAATGAAACAATATTTTTTGAGCTTCGTTAAAACAAGAGAGAAGTTGTCGGGAAACCCGAGAGAAATCTAACACAAATTATATAAAAATTCCCTAAGATTTCGACATGTGATCAATTTCATCATAATTGTTTACATCTATATACCCTTTACATTGTAGTTTGTTTCATCATCGTATCAACGCCAAAATTAATCACATTATCTACAAGCTTTTTGTAGCTAACCAAAATATCGTAGGACGAATAACTGTGTGCCAGTCTTCTTTACTGCTAACAAAGGCAATATTAACCTCACACAATCTTTGGTCTGTTTAAACCATTCCTTTGTTCTTGGATATCGCCGTATAATCTCCACGATGATTTCACCATTATTGGAAGTGAACAAGCTTCTTCTCTCATCATTGTGCTATAACTTAACCCTTGTTGCAATCTTAAACCCGCCCACATAAAGGGATATATATACCATGAGACAGTAATCTCATGGCTCTTTCACCTCATTAGCCTTCATTTCAACAGCTCTCATCTGCTATCAGTCGTCTTCACTTCATCACCTTCACCGCTACTCTTCATCCTCAACCACATCATCAATTTCATCATCAATTATGATATTTGCCCCAATTTGTACCGCTGAATAAACATTGTTGAAAAACTATTCTGTCGCTTAGTAGCAGTTTTCTTTCAGTAGCAGAAGTATTTCATACTTCTGCTACTGAAAATCAGTTGCTAAATAAGGCTTGACAAAGTAATATTGTTGTGGATCTACAAACAATACACAATAAACTCAAAACCCCCAAAACTTCCACGACATTCTCAATTTCAGCATCTGTTTTTGGTATCAATTATTTCTATTAAAATGATGATTTATTGTTCATGAAATACTCTTTACAGAAATGAACAAACGTTGATTTACAAGACGAAATAAGTGAGGAGACTCTTAATTTCTCCCATAAAATGATTCTTTCAGAAAATGAAGGATCAAGTTCATAATCCATCTTAAAACCTAATTACATGCAGCAGTTTTGCTTACAAAAGAGATCGGCAATAAAAAGAGTAGACGCAAAAAAAGAATAGGGAGAGATAAAATAATATATGCACAATAACTTGAAAATCTTGATTAAGAGGAAAGGGTGATATGTTTTGGATGTCAATGAAACTTTAAATTACATGCATTAATAATTGCACACAGTAACAATATTGCATTATAAAAGAAAGGAGAAAATTTTCAAGTTTTTCAAACGAAAAAAAATCATTAAGATTTTTTTTGTGAAATATGAATATTTCTTTTATTTTTCAAATTCGTATCCATCGGTTCAGTCATTTTCGCACAAATATCTCTGAAAAAATTAGGGTTAACCTGTGAAGCTTTCATGATCTATGAAAACAATTTTCTCGAAATTTAGTTTAAACCTTGCACCATCATTGAGAAGAATTAATGTTAGAATGGAATGAACATATAGCTCGAAGTTGCAAGGAAATAATGCGAATTACAAATAGCCTCGACAACACTAGTATTAACTTTTAACTGCGATCAGATTTGAACTGCTTATAAAGATAAATAAACTATCAAATAATGTCCTGCTAATCTAGAAATTCTTCCGTACCGAATACACTACACTGATTCGCCAAACTTCATCTTTACTTCATTTAGGATTTTCAACTAATTATAAAACCTTTTTAGATTCAAATGAAAATACAAAAAATTGCTCATTACATAGATTAAATTACAAGTAAAATGATTTGATTGATTGCATTATTTAATTAAAATCAATATTTAAATAAATTGAAGTTGCTTACCATTAAATCGGACATTTGAAATGTGAATGGAAAAATCACTGGTTGAACATGAACTAATGGTTCGTTCCAGAAAGGCATGTAAAATGTGCTTGGAGTCATAAATAGATTGTTTTGTAGAAGGATTAAAACTTCAAGCGGATGCATGTATCGAAATGGTGAAAATCCTGCAGATAAACAATCCTGAAACCAGCGAGGAACAACAAAATTCATCCTTGTTCTACGTCTGAAATGTCTAGAATATGCATAATCGTGCAGGTTTTCCTGCATAGAGATATTGTGTTGCAACAAATTCCGTCGTGCGGTCCTCACTGTCTTCATTGCTAGTTTGTACTGCAACAACTGCCACAGAGGAGGATGTACTCCTAACGGCAGTTCCCTCTTACTTTGCACTGTTCTGGCTACCAATAAATTGAGCAATTCCTAAAATACTACCAAATAATGCTATTTGGAAGCTGTTACAAGGAAATGAACTGATTGCATTGATTAATTAAAATCTAATTTTAGCTTTAATCATGGTAAGTTTTATTTAAAATAATAATCACTTTAAGTGTTAAAAAAAAATGCTTTTTAAGCAAGATTATCTTAGACTGGATCATTATAAAAAAACTAACATGGAAATAATTGAAGTAAACAAGTGGAGTAGGATGCGACAAAAGTTTGCATGAAATTCAATTAAAAAAAATTGTAGGAAATCTTAGAATTTTAATCAATTGATGGTTAAGCTAAAGGGTTCATTTGTAACTGTGCTTAGTTTACGGTAACATCACCGTTAAATATTTAAGCAAACAACAAACAAGCTTATAGGTAACAAACTGCAGTTATATATAAACTGTAGTTATATGCATACATGCAAAGTAATACTCAAAAAAATATCATTAAAAAGGGTTTACAAAAAAACCTGCTAAAGTTAAGTTATGCAACAATCGAGTTTGTACCTTTTTACCAGCAGTAAAAATACCATATGCCATTGCTTTCAACGCAAGAGTTTTGTCGTTTGTAGCGAATACCACAAACACACTTTCATCTTTGTCTAAAATATATTAATGAGATAATTTTTTTTCGCAAAAAAATGATAAGCAGAGTATGTCACCTATAACAGCACAAAAAGTATGGCAATGAATAGTAGATGATAAGATGCAATCGAAACATTATCACATTATGTGTTGATTGAATGGCAAAAAGAAACTGAATAAAGTTGATAAAATTGTGTGAATAATTTTTGTAACAAGAATGATAGTCAATTCAACTTAAATAAACTAATCAGAACAAACTTCAATAAGGGAATGAATTTGTATTATATATTTAAAGAGGTAAACAGAGAAAAAAATAAGTGACCAACATTTTTTAGTGTTTACAAATGCGCACTTCAGGATAACATCATCATTGTTTTCGCATCCAAATTCTTTTATACCATAGGAAGCCTCAAAAAAATCAAAAATTTGGAACTAAAAGTACTCATTCTTCAATTGATAATTAAATAAATACCTCATGCACATTTTCCATATGCAAATAACAACATCCATTCTCTGTAAACTTATCCAAATGTCCATTCGTATCACTGACTTTTTTTTTCAATTTCTCAAGATCCTGTGATAAGTCCGTTACAATATAAAAATTATCAGTGGTAAAATTTTAAAAATAAATTCTTCAGCGTTGTAGAACACTTTTTCCGTTTTTTCACTATAAAAAAGACAACAGATGACAAACAAGTGCTGCTCTTTCACTTCAACTTGATAAACTTACAGCTTTTTTCAGTCCATCTAATTCTTTCAGAACAGTATACGGAATAAGCACATGACAGAGTCCTGTAATGAAAGTGTAAAGTAGCAAGCATTTGTTATTTCATCTTACAGCTGCAAAATCATAACTGTACAAATTCTTGAACAGATAGTAAAGGCATAATTTTATAACGCATTTAGAATAGCTGCAATTGATAGAGGAAAAAGATGGATTCATTATACGACTTGATTTTCCTTAAATCAAATAATTTTAACAGAATTTTAAACAAAGAAATGAAACATACTTCTGATGCAAAGAGGTAGTAAAGTTACATCGCGAAGGAGACCACTCGTATCAAACACGACGAGCATTATGTCAGAATTTATTTTGGCTCTATTAGCTCGCGCATAGTTCCCCGCATTCGGAATGCTCTAAAAACACAGTATGATTTCTAAAAAAATTCTATAACATACACTTACAGCTATTTTGCAGTGGGATTTGGTCATTTGAAGCCAGAAATCTGTAATCATGCTTTTAGAAAGATTTCAAAAACAGGAATATAGCTATCTTAGATTTATCATCAAGAAATGGTGTTGGATACTTGAATACTCTAACATTTGAGAAAACACGAATGAGATAACATGTGATAAAAAGTGTGGAATATATTAATGTGATTAAATTGTATTCAATAATTCAACATGATGCGGTATAACCCAGCAATTACAACGAACATGAGGTAGTTGATAAGAATGCTGAATATAAAAGCGTAAAATTTCAATAAATTAAGCTTCACAAACCTCAGGCCACACACTTGGATACAACATATTTTGTTGTCCGACAGTCAAATCCATATTCGTCCACTCGTTGTCCATGATATTTTCTGAAAATAAGAATGATATTAGTCCGATGATTTTCATCGACTAGTTTATGTAAGTTACACAGAATAGTAAATAATCCTTATTTGCATGTGATAAATAAATGATGATATCAGACTGTTAACAATTAATAAACTTTTCCCTAATAGAATGTGCAAAACGTTTATAAGATTAGGTAAGCAGCATTGCAGATAATCTAAATGTGAAACAAGCAAAAAAAAGTAAACCTCTTATTTTATTATTCTTAGTCTTTATAGACCTTTTTTCAATTCTATCATAGTAGTGTTGCTGAATATAGTTGTGATAGGTAGGTTAAATAAAATCTAGAAACTTAGTAAGAGCTTAAATCCATTATGATTTCTTACACTTTTTTGGATTTAATACTAATCGTTTAATTCACTTACTTATTAAGTTACTGGTAATTTAAATTCACTGCTCCAACGGTTAAAACAAAGTAGGACTTTTCACAGAGCAAGTTGCTTGCAACACACTATTATTTCACAGTGGCAATGAGTAGTCAACCGAACTGTGTAAAGTTTTGTCAATCAATAATTCTCATATGCAAATTTTTGCATGTCTCCTCTACGGTCGTATTTTGATACACATTCCGTAGGATGCTTTTTACTAAATTATATGCAACTTATAATTTGTCATATTTAACTGTCTAGTCTAATTTACTTGAAAACTGATCAAGTGAGAACCAGATCTCAACCAACACTTATTCCTAACGTTCTGATTTTTCTTACAAACGCACTTCCTTACAAATTATGAAATAATAATTACTGGTTTCAAACTCATCACCTATGTGAAAATCTTATCAAACATAAAATAATCACTAGAACACATAAATTACTCCATATTCTCAGTAATATATATGTGTGGTAGAGTTCACATAAGCAATGTAAAGTACTGGATTTAGACTGGAATAATACTCCACTTACAAACCACTCAGGATTATGTAACTAATTTGATGACGTCATGTGACAATAACCTAAAGACTGTTGAGTAACTATGTGTTTTGTTAGTTCAACTTAGCAAATATCAATTGGCCTGCATTTTGTCGCTCTGTTAAAACTAAATGTTTAGTTCATAACAGCAAAAAAAAATATTTGGTAGGAATAAATTGACAAAACCCAACCAACCATCTCCCTCATACAAACTCCCTCAGTAAAATCGCCTAACATATTTAAACACCACGAAATTATCACATTTTAAACTCTTAATAGCTTAATTAGCAAACAAATTAAATAATCCAATTTAATATGACTGATAATCAATCTGTTGTTGTTGAAATGCAATGGTTAGTGAACGTACAAACGTGCAAATAACTGATTGCACAGCGCAAACCGACCACTTTTCCCACACTTTCACCAATAATGTAGCAGCAGAATTCAACAGAATTGACCAAACTAAAACTCACCACTCGCGTTCACACGCAAACAATAAACTGAAACAAATCGTTGCACTCTTTATCTTATAATATCTCTTTGTCAAAACTTTACGCTTTCACGTCTGAAACGAACACACAACTTTCATTGCACATTACGTCACGTAATCACAAATGTTTGCTATTAGAGAAGCATGCTAATTTTAACTGTACAAAAATGACGGATGGATGTGCTTTATGCAAAATTTTTATCTTTCGTTATTTCGCGACAAGCGAAATTGCAGCAGCAAAATACTACAAGTGATGATAATAAATTTATTTCAAAGAAACAATAGCAGATATGAATGCTTGAAAGTGTAACATTGCAGGTCAATATGTCAATGTTGATTGTTTAATTACTTTTACAATTTTTACAAATAGAAAAATTTTAAATGAATTCAAATTTCAATGAATTCAAGTTTTTATGTGTGCTTCTAAAAGTAGGAATTTCTTAAGTTGCTATCAATTAATTAAAAAAAGAGTAAGTGTAATAACATTAACAGACAACTGTGAGAAATCAGCAGACCAACGTTAACCTCATCACAAACTTATTTACGTGAATTAAACGACCATACTTTAAAATCATTTTCCACGTAGCACACTGTAACGTTTGAGCGTCACAAATTTCCCAATACCAATTGGATTAGTTTCGTTTTGTGTACAACGTGAGACTAGCATCTTTCAATTTCGCTTGTCTTAACTTACTCTTACACAAAACCGTAGTGAACATGTTGTATGAAACGGTGATACTTTAACAACTTGATTGAAATGCGAGAGTGTATGCAAACTTCGTATCAGTTCAATTGCCTTGTAACTTTAATTTTCATCCCTTTCACATCACGACTTCATTTTACGTGAATGACAATGACCCGTATTCATAAAATTGATGATAATGAAGACCAGAACAGCAGACAAAGACAAAGTAAGCAGTAAACGTAAAAAATTTTATGAAATCACTTCTTCGCTAAACTTTGAACAAATTTTACTAAAAACTACTACTCCACAATTCTACGAATTCTGAAGAAGTTGGAACGGTTAAACTTGCAAGAGGTTAAACTGTGCAGTTCACACTTTCATCTCTTACATTCTCTTCTCACACACCACACCAAAACGGTTAACAATTTTCAAATGCCCTTAGGCGCCAAACCAAAAACTGGCAGTCTGTCTTCTCCCGACAAATGCCACACTGTTTCGCAACCCTCTGTCATCTCATTCTACCTGTACCCTATAGACACTCAGATACGATGGAAATTACTTTCGTACTGATAAAACCCAAGCACTACTTCTCCTACAGTTATCCCACCTGCCTAATCGCTATTTGCGGACTCGCTCGCAGCCGTGCATACCCACCAACTTCTACGCCTTTGTAGGCTAACAATTACTCTCAAAAACCTTCTTCTCGATTGAAAAATTCGGGAGCACATTAAGCTGAGAAAAGGTCGCGATGAGTCACAATACAACTTATGTGACAAGCAGTTTTCCTAAAGGTTTCGAGTCAATGTGAATTACGAGAATTCAGTACTAGGCTCATTCTCCGGAAAACCTTTAGGTGCGACACGAATTAGGATAACCTAATATCAGGAAAGTACTAGCCCAGTACTATTCAGTACTAGCCCCCTTCCTCCGAAAAAGCCTTAGAAGCACCCAGTATCAGGATTACTTTCCAGAACGATTTCACAGGCAATATGAACCGGGGCAATTTGATATTAGGAAGAGTTTCTTGGGCGACATAAATCAGGACAATCTGATGCCAAGACTCTCTTTTCTGAAAAGCTTTCACATGTGCATGAACAAAGGATCATCTCGAAGATTTCCTTTTATTTCTGCATCATATAATGAAAAGACGGTTTATTTTTTATATTAAGTTGTTGTCAAGGATCTGTGTATAAAGTCTAAGTTTCAAAAGTGCATTCAATGGACTCGTGTTAGGAAGTACCACCATAGGCTGTAACTGATAGAAATATTACACAAAGTAATTGGAGTTGCTGGTTTCATTTATTCCTGAATAGTATTTCCCTTTGTTGTACAATTATTACAAGACCGTTTGCAGAATATCATCATAAATTTGCTTCCAGTATTGCATTCGCCGATGCTTGCCCAATAACTGCAGAATAAATTCTTGTCCAAACAACGTAACAGTTCCGCTTTCCTGTTTATTTTTTTTTTATCTAAAAATTTTAATTAAATGGTTGCTGAATATCGTCACCTTTTTTCCATCTTAAAAAAGATTCAACTAAAAAACACCAAGGCATGTTGTGGCATCATTAATATTTTTTAGTTCATCCTCACTTCTACACTATAAAACTTGTATGATTTTAATACCAACTTGTTTTTGGTGGACAGAGTTCGCATGCTTTTTTGCAATAGTGACCCATATACTTTGGCGAATATTGGCAATGGCCAAGTTGTTGCCACATTGCACAATGTGTGTTTAGATCCTCACACTCTGCAAGTAAAAAAAGGACAGTTAGAATTTTTTAAAAATCAACACTCAAAATGAGAAGTAATATTTCATGTCTAATAGTGTAGAAAGGAGAGAATGATGAATTGAAAAAAGGTAATGAGGAAGAGTTATTTTTGTTGAAAATATAAGTATCAACTCTGGATATATAGTGGAGTTGATATGGCAAGATTAAGCAATGAAGATATTACTTTCCATTATTAAAATTAATAGTTATTTTGTTAAGATTATCACATTTTAATGCTTAAGAAAAGAATTTGAATAAAGTTTGCCGAGTTTCATGTGACATTTTTGAAAGTTTGCGATCGTATCAATTTAGTTGTGCGGTTTCAAAATTAAATACCTGTAACATCTGTTCTTTCTATTACAGTACCAAGAGCAGTTATTGCGGGTTTTTTGGTCGGCACTGAGCTAAGTGGGATTTGTGTTATCGTATTCCCCGATCGATCACTAGTGCTAGGAAAAGACAACGTTGCCGTTGTGGTGGTTCTTTCAATGGTTACTGTAGCAGCACTAGCTGTTGTTGTTGTTGTTTGTAGCAGTGATGGTACAGCTGACTGATTACATTTATAAAGCTTGTTTATCTTTTTCGCGTCAATGATACTCAGTGCTTCTCGCTGTCCAATTTTTGCGCTTCGATTCTAAATTTTTAGGGTAAAGCACTCGATAGACGTAAAAGTAAGCAATTTGATTAGATTTTAAAATCTTTTGCTTTCGAAAAGAAATTATAAAACAACATTTTCTTGTTTCATCTGACTGATTTTACCGATTACAAAACTGTACATTATGTGGTAATTGTTTAGGCATTTAAAAATTCAACAGTGCAAGCCACTGAACTTTCTTTTTAATTTCACCTACTGCTTAATAGTTTCCAGCGCAGAAAAATAAACTGCCAACTTTAGGTAAAATAGTTGGTAGGCCATTCCTGGAAAATGCCTGCCTGTGATAGTGCATAATCGAACCGTAATCATAAGGCAACCCCATTGAATCAATAATTCTTCTTGGATATTTTTCAAAATTTCGTAGCTCCCCTATAATTCAATAGAGGTCAAATTTTAAAAACAAGCTTAAGCTGCGAATTTTTCATCCGAATCTCTTTAATTGGGCGAAGTCATGAGTTTTAAACATGTTTCATTTGACATTGGTTCCATTACCATCCAGTTAAAGTGAACGTTAGATCAACTTAGTCAGGGTAAAAGAGAGGGGGAGAGCTCCAAACTTAAATGTACCGAGTACCATATCGAATGTTTCGTTCGATGATGTCCACATATTGGTCGCGATCAGTACGTGAATGCTCATGTAAAAATCCAATCGAATGCATTAATTCGTGTACAATGACTCCTTTTGCAAAACATTTATTTTCTAATGATATCGTCTGTTTGCCGCCAGATCGTCCGACAAATGATGAACAGCTAAGTTAATTTAGATTAATTTTCCAACAATTAAGAACATTAAATTTGTATCAGGGATTCAAAAATAACTGATGAGAACGCATGTCAGAGATAGTGGAAATTTTTGTTGCGAGTGATTCAAATGTTTGATTGAATATTTTTAACTTATAGTCAAAGTAAAATAAACCAATAGAGGATAAATTCACATCTTCATCAGTGTATTTGATACAAAAATGTTAAAGCAACTAACCCAGCACCAGTATTCCTTTGGATAACGACATAGTCCAAATCATCATCAGTTTTTGGTACAAATTTCATGCAGGTTTTGTTTTTGTACTCATTTAATGCTTGCGCAATGGCTGCTCTTTGACTGCAAATGTATTAATTTACTATTTTCATTTTGTGAAAAAGTCTGACAAACAATACTTAAAATGAAAAAAGGGAGAGAGATATGACAGTTTTCTGGATGTAACGAAAAGAAATGGTTTTAATACATTTTTCAAGATTTTCTTATTGCTCCAAACTCTGAGAAATTTAAAATCTATAATTACTAATTTTTTTTCTTATTTTTCTAAAAATTAAAGAAAACTCACTACACAGACAGCCCTGGTTGCAAAATATATGGTACTCGTCCATTTGGCCATAGCTTCTCCTTATATTTTTCCACGTTTAATGCACTATGAAACTGCAAAAATGACAGTTGAAATTTCAAATAGAATTTAATTAACAAACACTGTCATGAATAAGGAAAAAAATACCGGGAATTTGAACAAATAATCGTATGAATTCAGTGGTTCATCTTTGAAAATCATTGTCGATGTTGCTGTTATGTCGACTCCCATGATGTCACCCTCAAAGAGTTCAGAATTGATAATGGAGCTTAGTTGTTCCTCGCTAACCTTCTTTACTGAAAATTTTTTTTGAAATTTAATTAAATTTACGTATAGAAAAAAAGTGGTTTCTGAATAAGTATGTTATTGAATCCTGCTATTTTACTTAATGTTCATTGAACTAATTCATCTTAAGTCATAACAGATGGAATGATATTACTGTGTTTAACAGAATGAAAGTAAAGTAAGTAATGTATGAATCCTTAACTCATAAAGATAAAATATTGATGTAAAAAATGCTTCAGTTTGTTTGGGCTAAATTCACAAAACATCAGTGCCTTTCGCCAAATAATGCAGCGAAAAAACTTTTTTTTTCTAGTACGATCCTATCAGTATGATTATCAGCACTTTGCAACTACAAATGTTACGGTGTAAAAGTGAAGAATGCACAAAACCATCTCTTTGCGGCGCTTAATTGATTTAATCACCTAGCAATAAGAAAATATACCGGTAGAAGTCTGAACAGAAAATCCAAAAAATAATGAATGGAAAAACTTGAATTGCATTAAAATTGCACAAAACTAGGAAATTATGAATGTAAGAGAACTCAAAACTGACAGTAATAAACGAATATTTTTTCCTTAAAGTTTCAAGAACTGAACTTTTTCAATTAAATTCATTTAACAAAGAAGACTGTAACCTGGCGTAATTTCGGCTAGAATGAAATCCTCCGGTTGAAGATATTTCTGACGAAAATCTGAAGTTTTACTATATTTAATGCACAATAAGATTATTATGGATTATAAGTGGTGGTAGAAAGAAATAAAATCACTTTCGGCTCAAACTGGGACATATTGAAATTAGCGCTACTGCAAGACTTAATTCATGATCATTTTCTGAAAATCCTTTTTATTTTGCTCAGATTTTTTAATCTGTGAAGGGTCATTCTCAGTTAATACGATAATATGACTTGATTTAATTCTCATACCATCAAATAACACTTTCTGTTGGTCATCTTCAATGTAATTCTTCATAAAATCAGTCCTGAATACTGGTAGTGCAGTGCTGTAGCGGGGTAGTTGATAAAACAAGGAAAGAGAAAGAAATATGTTGAACATGACAACTGCTAAGCAACAATACCAATAAAATGACTGGCAGTTTCACCAACAAATGTTTTCTCCACTGAATAATATAATAAGGGATCGATGATCAAAAAACTTTGTCCACCACAATCTCGAATAACGTAATGAAAAATAGCGGAATTAAAAGAGTAATGGTGATGAATTGATTTTGGTTTGCCGTGAGATCCGCATTTTGGTTAAAAGATAGGGAGAGAAGGAGGGAATGAATGCTCGTTTGACTTTTGTTGATGGACAACAGTCTGTGATGGACTGAAATACGCTGCCTTTGGTCATTCCTCTTTTTCACCAAACAGACAAATAATACAAACTAGCTCTACTAGATGATATTATGTCAGAACTGGTTACCAATGGCTACTACTATTACTGCTACTATCGTTGCTACTACCACTACTAATACTACTGCTACTTCTGCTGTTGCTTTTGTACTATACTAACGATTAAGATGATCTTGTGTGCTGCAAAATGATGTAAAACTTACCCCGCAGGACATCAGGATGATCATATTAACTCTGTATTGAAAGCACTACCTATAAATGTGGCAGTTTTCTTCTTTACTGAAGAAATCAGGAAACATTTTCTTTGTTCAGAGATGCTGATTCCGGTCAGTGTTTACATTTTCACGTGGACGTGTATAGACCGCACGTATCCTCCGGTGAAAAGCTCGAAACAAGTGCCGTTTACCTTCAATATGTTCTATTTTCGGGATTAAATAGCTCTCAACAGCCGATATTGTGTTAAAAAACAGTCAACCGAATTACGAAAACAAATGACATTTTGTTTTCGTCTTTTACCAGCTTATACGATTTAGCTATCCGATCTTGAAAACTTCCAACCACTTCCTGCTTCCCTTTCCTTTGCTCCTATTATTCCAGTCCCCTCAACACAACGTTATAAATACAAACCCAGCGGTACTACTGCCCTCTATTTATCATTTCCAGACGATTCTTACAGTGTTTGCAGATGCTGTAAAAAGACACTACAAACAACCACTGACTTAACCTCCAGTCAAACCTTCAGTTATGATTATAGCTGATACTCCAACTCTCACTATCAAAAGTTCACAAACCCAACTATAATTAGTCTAAGAACGGAAAAGTCTGGTTTGTTGGCAATATCCAGAACATCTTACGGAACAAGAAAAAGAATAACTTTATACAGCGATTGTTTAATTCACAAAATTTATACAGCGATTGTTTAATTCACAGAATAGCAAGATAGTACCACATAAATAAGGAAGCCAAAATAAACCAAATCTTGCGTACAAAGGCAGGAAATTATGTTACAGAAGATAATAAAAGCAGGATTAAAAAAGCAACATGTGTTTTCGCACAAAAATATTGATGGCAATAATATTTTTAGCAAGTGTCTTTTGTACAGGACTAAATTTTACATTACAGGCGTATTAACTTTTTTTGAGTATCAAAACGAAACAAAAACTTGAAGAGGTAATGAATGCGTAGAATTTTACGCTCACTTGATGCTACCAAATGCTGGTTGGCTGGTGTAAACCATGTACAAAAAACCATCTTGGTCTGCTTCTTGTTGATATAGCTGATACATATTCATACTGTTTGATACCATCGATTTCTCATTGACTAGAAGGAAAAAAGTTTGGTCTGGATGAAGCTGCAGTCGCCTAGAAAGATTTTTTTCCATTCCATGTCAAATTTAAAAAATGTTCACAAAACAATATTGGAAAAAACATACATGATGCTTGCACTTCACGAGAAATGACAGGGGTTTTGTGCTTTTCCCACTTAAACTGTCTGTAGTAAACGTTCCGTAACACTAGGAAGTTCTTCCGTCCTTTGTTCTTATAATAAACAGTAGGCACCAATAAAGACAACGGACGAATTTCCTACAATAATTAACAGCAAAAGGAATTAAAACGCAGATAACAGTGCAAACCTTCGCACAATTTGCATCAATTCAGCAATCGTTATGTGGTCAGGAACCAAAAATTTGCACCGATCCAAAAGTGGTAAGTACTTCTCTCCTTCAAATCGCTCAATCACAACTGGAATCTTGTTTGGTTGCTGCTGTCGTGCTTCTGCTGCATCTTTTGCACGTGCTGCTGAAATGATAAAAACAGTTCCACTTTTGCTGAGTGACATAATTATAAAAATCAATTAACAGTTAAAAATCAATTATCTTATTAATCAAAATAAATAAGCGTATTCTGCTGTCCCAACAGTTTACCAAATAAATTCCAGTAAGCGAGTGATGAACGGATACAGTTTTAGAAGAAAAAAATAAAATTAGAGAACGTAATAAGTGTACTAATTACTAACAAGATTTTCCCATTTTTTCCAGTTTCCACATGTCGGTTATAACAGTGAAATTTAAACTTTAGTTCATGTAAAAACTTCCAGTTTTACTAGAGAAATACACGTTGGGAAATGTTATGCAAGCATTATAAGACTAAGTATTTGCATTAGTTATATTTCGACAATTCGATAAAGTAATATCTTTTTTTCTCATATGCACTTTTATCCAGTAGGTTTAAAAAATGATAAATATGTAACTGAAATTATTTACTGCAGTTTTTATTCGAGAAGATAAAATTCCGTGATTAGAATTTTATCGATTAATTCTAGGTACCATACACGTTAGAGATGAATACAACAAACTGACCGAGAGGTAGATCTATAACTATTTCCTGTGTTTCAATGAAACGGCATGACATGATATTTTAAACACTCACCCTATTTTCCAGAAACCACTGTCAGATTGCATGAACTACGAGAATATTTTTGTATAATCAGTTACAAAATCCGTTGTCTTCAATTCAAAATAAATGTAGAAAAACAAATGCCGAACCGATAACCTAGTATAATTTATTTGTATCGCAATGTCTAGCGACAACCTGCTGAGTTATTCATTGCTCAGGTGTGTTACTACTCATCACTAAGAAAGAGTTGCGCTAAAAAAGAACAAACTCGAGAATCAACTCAATACAGGTCTTCTCCTTCTCTCCTTCCTCCCTTACCTACCCCTTCCTCTTCTTTCCTTCTTCCACCCCTTGTGTTTTAGTGAATATAAAATGCTCGATAACGGACACCGCCCACTTCCTAAAAATTTCCCGGGAAAAATGATTCCAAAAATGAAGGGAATGAATATGGAAGAACTGGGAAGTGTAAATAGATTACTCAACTTGCTTCGGAATTACTAAACTAAACTAAACTGCTCCATTACTAAACTTACTAAAACTGCAGCACTTTTTCTGTTCGGATATTTCATGTATTCTGACATCAAAGCTATCCATTTATGTCATCGACCGACGTTTTATAAACAATAGAAATTGTGGCAAGGGATCCCAACATATTACAAGGGTTCTTGCAGCACTCACAACTGTTGGTCAACAAAGCTATCACCAACTCTTACATCTGCAACATTTAGAATACAGAGTTCTTTGGCCATAAACGATAGTAAACTAAAAACCACCACTCTCAATCTACAGGAATGATTAAAACTTGGTGATTACAATAAGCGGTAAGTAAAATTGCGAATATCACCTAATCCTAACAATTTGTTCCTAATTTGTAATAAAGGAAATCAACATCATATCATTTCATCAATTTACAGTCCTCATTATAAAGAAATAACAATCCTTGTACAAAAAAAAGAAAAATACCATACCAAATGAATGTCGTTCCTTAAACGTCGGTATATATCCGCTAAATGCCATCTCGTCCAGTACTTCCGCTTTCTCCGAGGTACGCAACCCGTCCCTCCAGTGTTAATCCTCTCAGGTTCGCACCTACTACCGACTTTTATTCGGTTCTGCAGATCATTCCATTAACTTTTTTTTCCTCTTTACTGTGTATTGCTATTTATAATATGAAGCATAATTAACACAAAACCAATACAAACATATACTTTCCCCACACGCAATTCTGTACCGAAAAACGAAACATACAAAAACATATGTAAATGTAAACAAAAAATTTATGGTAATGCAAACATATTTCACACTGTCGAAACTAAGGAAAGATAAAAAATAACATACAATAAATAACAAAATTTACAAACTCAAAACTTTCTGATCAAAACTTCTGACGCTCTCCTTGCCAAGGACTGCTATCTGTATCGCCTTCCATATGATACATACACGTGTGTCACTATGTATGTGTGTGTATATATATATATATATATGTGTGTGTGTTGCGTGTTTGTGTGTGCGTATGTGTACTGAAAATAGTTTGCAATCAAATGTGTGTGTTATCCCAACCCATCCACCGCTCCACCTTCAACAGTCTGCCCACGAGACATTGCTTTCCCCTGTTTTACCCCACCATATAAATGAATTCCATTACAAATATATAAACATTAATGTACTGTTTGTAAGCACGTACACATCCACCCAAGTATTTACAAACAGACACGCAGATGTACGCATCACATACACGGACACGAACACGGATAAGCGTTACGGGCAGTTACAAATTCTCGTCGAAACCCATTGTTATGCTCACATCACATCCCACTCCCCCTCTCTCTCTCCTCTTCCCTCTTGCCCTTTCTTCTTGCCCTTTCTCTTAAATTGTCATGAAAAGGAGCGAGAGATGAGGTAAATTTTATTAGCTAGACAACTCTCAACCTGATGGAAATAATATATCGTTTCGCCATACATTAAGCGCTTTATGAGAAAATATTGCGCAATTTGAGGAGGTTACAAGCAGTTGGGTGTAAAGATTGATCACGTGAACGTCTGGATCATATTCTACCCTGTTTTGCAATTCCATTTTGCATGTTTTGTTAAAAATGGTTTATTAAGAATTCCAGGGAATGTTTAATATAAGGTATGCAGTATAAACTTTCAGTTAACTTTATTAAAATTAATTTTAATGTTCAGGAAAAAAAATGGAAATTTTGAGGGTGTCATCAAATGATCGTTTTTTTGACTGTCCACAATTTTACACTAATATCACACACCACACTGTTGTAAGGTAAGCGAAGTTATGGTTTTCATCTCACCTTGATTAGAGAAAACTATTGGGTACTTTGATATTTTTGTAATTGCCAAAGCTGTTAAAAAAAAGTACACATTGATATGAATGAAAAAGACGCAATAAAAACGCAGAATGTATATAACACATGAAAAGAAGCATCGCTTAAATGGTAACACTAAATGAAGTGACTAATTTAATGGTCGAAAAATATGACAATTAGATTATGCATTTTCATTTTGATTGTTATAACTGAAATGGTCTCTTGTGTTTTCTTTTTGTCTCACTGTCATTAGTGAAGTGAAGAATTCTCATTCCAGGTTCTCAACCTATAAATACTAGCAATGTCAGAAATGTCATCTGGCAGTAACATTTTTGCACGACCATGGGCGCGAGTTGTAGCTGTGTCTATTATCGTGTCAATTTGCATACAGGTATTTAAGCGACACTTAACTGTTAGCTACTAATCCCAGAATATTAGCATGCTGATTATTATTTATTCAAAGTGTCTTTTATGAGTTCTAACAGTTTTAAAAGATTCGAGGAATGTTTTATGAAAAAAAAAACGTATCGGTTATTTTCAGACGTTGTCGATCATGGTGCAGCGAAATATAGTTTCACAATATTTAATTTGTAGTCTGCAGTTCGCACCCGAGTTCATCAAACAAACCGATTACTGTTCAACTCATTTTTCCCGTCGACGTTATGTCAGGTTGGTGCTACATCTCTTGAAGAAAGTAACCGAAAGTTTTTATAGTAATTGTAATACAATATATGAATTTATACGCGTTGGTGTTACAAATTACAGGTTTATGCCAATTGACATTTTGTCAGGAAATTTGGTGCTGCTGAAATTATATAGGATTTTTATTCTATTGTGGTGTTTTTTTTAGCACAACTGAGTTGGGTTACTTTGTTGATCCGTTGTCGGTGGAGCCGTGGTACTTTAGGGATGGTTTTAAAGATGTCGAGAGAGCAGTGGCTCCCACGATTCAAGCAAGTGTTGTTCAGTGGGATTGGGAGACCGAGAAGGAGGCATTTGCAGCTTTGAAGGCTGCAGTTCAGTCGAGGACACAAGGAAACATGGAGAAAGTATGGTTCAAAAATTCTCTTACGCACGGCTTAAACATGTGTTAGCTTTAAAGACATTTGATGAGAGATGAGGAAAGGTGATGTTCAAAATTGCATCAGACATAAATACCGATTTTCAGAGGCAGTAATGAATGGCCTAGATCCTGGTTGGTAAAAATTTGGTAGATTTAATACATGTGTGGGTCTGATAATAAGATACATGTTTTTTTAATGCACATTTTGTTGCTGACTATTCAAAAATGTCGACTGTCAGTTGTTTCTGCAGGCGGAACTCATTATTCAGCATGCGCTTGCACTGGCTCCTCATCATCCAGATATCTTAACTGAATATGGTCTAGTTGTTGAAATGGGGCGGAAAAATCTAGTACAAGCGGAAGAGTTATATTCACGGGCGTTGAGCTACAATCCTCATCATCATGAAGCGTTAGTGTGAGTATTTTTATGTCATAAATTAAATATTGAAAAAATTATATTGTTGTCATGTGACAATAAGGAAAGTATTTTACAGTACGATAGCATTGTTATGAAGAAAAAGAAACTAAAAAGAATTGTTGTTGTCTGTTAAACGTTATTGTCAAATACAAAACAAAATCTGGACGTAATTAATAAAGTTTGATGTTTTTCTGAAATAAAGCACTGTAAAATAGTACTTTTATACATCATCTTATTTGTAGTACCTTCGTAGATCATCTTATTTCGTCAACTAAATGATATTTATAGAAGACGAGCACAAACTTTACCCATAGTGGAAAAAATTGACAAGGAAATGTTGAAGAAACTTCACGAGAAGCGTTTATATTTTTTACGGATACCAAAGACTAACACTGCCTTGCGAAGGGCAATGAAAGAATCTTATTTTTTGCATATATATCATACTGTAGCACTTGAAGGCAACACTATGTCTCTCAGTCAGACAAGGTAAGATCTTGTTTGAGTACCTTCCACACCAGTGTATGAGAATACCATTGAAGAATACCTTTAACGCACGAATTTAGTGTAGTTTAGGTCTATATTAGAAACAAGGATGGCTGTGGCTGGGAAAAGTATTATGGAGCATAACGAAATTTTGGGAATGGATTCTGCACTGCGATTTATAAACCAAAGCGTTGCATACATGTCATATTTTACTCTTCAGGTATAGTAATAACAGTCATAAATTTTCCATAACTTCCTGTTTTTTTAAATTATGCGACATGTTAAGTTATATATTGTTAGTTATGTCTGTTAATCTGAGAGTCGCTTATATTCCAGGATATTCTAGACATTCATAGCCGTGTTCTTGGTTTTGTCGATCCGGATGCAGCAGGTGTATTTCGCAAAACTCAGGTTGGTATTTTTATGAGTGTTTGCAGGACCAAATACTGTATAATACAAACATGCGAATGGCTTTAAAAGACTGGGTGAGTTATTAGAAACAGGCGGGATTATTACATCATTGACGAACGGGTAGAATAGGCAAGTTTGGAACACAGCTAAAATTGAGTGACTATTTAGCATTGTGGTATTCTATTTGCTCTTTTCAGGTATTTGTTGGGAGTTTCACTCCCATCTCGGCAAATATGATACCTGGAGAAATGCAAGAAATGGTGAAATGGTTGAATGACGATGATAGCTTGCTATTGGATCCTATAGAACGTGCCGCTATTGCTCATTATAAGCTGGTTTGCCTATTACATTATCTCCAAAAATCATTCACTTTTGAACCGCTTACTTAACGACACGAAAACCTTGGGTGGAGTCGCAAATTGTTCTGCTCTAAGATGGAGATGACGAACGTCCTTTATTTTTGTATTACCAGTTGTACTCTTCTAATTTTATATATACATTTTGCTAAGGGTGGAAGAATTCTTTTTTAACAGGTTTCCATACATCCATTCATCGACGGTAATGGACGTACTGCACGATTGCTGATGAATCTAATTTTGATGCAGAGCGGTTTTCCTCCCGTGATAATACCAGTGGAGGCCCGTTCTGACTATTATGATACTCTCAATGCGGCAAATCGGGGGAATCTCCGTCCGTTTATTCGCTTTATTGCCCATCAAACAGATACTACTTTGCAAGTGCGATTTTTTATGTTAGAAAGTAACTTTCAATTAGTAGGCTAATGTGATAAAGCAGAATGCAAAGATAGTTTTTTCCACTTTTCTTCCCAAAATCCACGCCGTTTTTATTTACTTCCTCGGATTTTTTTTCAGTTGTATATCAACTCTGCAACCACGTGTGATTATCGGGAAGGATCTGATGAGTGTGCTGTATCAGTAGCTCCTAAAATCTCAACACAACAGAATCATGGTGATCCTTAATTGTCGCTTTTTGCTTATGTTATTTGCGGGTATTGTAAAAATCAATGAGTTTCTAATTGTTTAATGTTTGTCTGTATCACAGTAGTTCTGTACCAAATGCTCATTTGTTCTACGCATTATGCCAACTCGTTTTAGCGGTTAAGCAAAAAAACTCTTTATTAGTTAAGCAAGGAAAAGTTTGGTTCAATATAAGCGTTGACATACATATATACTGTACAAACACTTTCATAGCTCAACATAATTTGCAATTGTGCCATAAATGAAAATATGCATATACATTTTCCTATGAAATGATCGGGTTCAGTAATCTAATGAGTTTTAAACAGTGTATTTGAAATTTTTACATTGCTGTTCTGTGATATTTTATTAATTGTATTTCACGTTCTTATTTATGTGGTCATTAATTTCACTGTTGGAGGGCATCAATAGGTAAATTAAACGATGGTGTAAATTTTCTTGGAAGGAGGGAGGTAATGAAGTTTACGGAGGTTCCTTTGACTTATGGACGACTTGTCCAGAAATGGTACTGTTAATATTCTTTTGAAAATAGCATGAGGATGGTGTGAGGGATTGTCTGTGAAAGTTCACGTGAATCGTCAAATGTTTCTACACTTTTTACGAGATATTGTTTTGTTATATAGGATTGGCTAATTGCCGAACATTGGATGAAAGTTGCGATTCATTGTGTGATTTAAGTTGGTATTTTATTTCATGCGTTTGTCTTCATGTGTCTCTCAACAAGTGAATTTTCCTTAGCTCTGTCATGTTTCATTCACATCATGTATTAGTCCACAGGGTAATGTTTATCAAGCAAGTTCCATTCATTTTCATATATTCTGTTTTCGATGCTTTTTGACGGTATAGTTGCTCCACTGCCACGTAGGAATCATTGTACGAGTATATGGAATAGATCATAGAAGCAAAAACATTTTAATTTGGATTTTTTTGTGAGCAAAGTATAAGGTTAAGTACTTCATTGTTTGGCATTTTTTTCACTATTGATTCATGCCTGAGGAGAGCAAACAAACACGCTGAACGGTATCAAAAAGCGATTATTTTGTTTTCTAAGATTACGAGCACAATTATTATGTTATAATCATTTCATTGAAATATGAGGATTTCATTGGTCTTCGAGCTCATTATTATTCATGTTGTGTAATTTAAAATTGCAATAAAATTTATTTTTCAACTATGATTGTTGAAATACCACAAACAAATTTCATATTTATTATAACACTTGGTTTTATAGCAAAATGTCTTCATTGTCTGCAGTAGTATTATTGCTCCATATAACTCATAAATGAAGAGAAGTTTCTGATTACCATTAAATCATATACATTATTATTACATTTGAAATATGCAACAAAATTGAGCTTTTATGAACATTTCAAAGGTAGAACTCCCACATAAGTAGGTTATAATAGATATAGCGTAGCATAAATAGAAATTATTTATAAGGAAACAAGTTTTTATAGCTGCTTTCTAGAAAAAAAAACAAATGTTAACATTAAACTTTGATAATAATTCCTTGTTTAGGACCGAGAATAATTTTATCATGCAGTGAGATTTTATCTCTTGGTTGGTATTGGTCAACGTTTGGAGTAACGATAGCTATCATTGCATTGTCTAATGTGTGACTGGCTGGCAATACCGCCGTTCCAATGATTTCAGCATCAGATGTTCCGAAGTTTGCGCCAACCAGATAAGTCTGAAAATATGCAAAGCTTTACTATATAACACATCATAGAATGTAAGTAATTTAATTTAAGCATTTTTGTCAATTTCAGTATTTTTTTGTTTAAAAAAGAAAAGAATATACCGCTCCACTGGTAATATTATCAGCTTGATAGAATCGGCTGAATAAGATGACATCTGGAGTAGGTGATGCTAATTGTGTCTCACCAAGTGCAAAACTATATTCACGTTGATGCATTTTGGCTACAGCTTTGAGTGTTTTCAACGGTGAACGATAACTAAGAGATTGGTCCTATAAATATTGTTGTTATATTAGTGGAAATTATGAAATTAAATTTTTATATATGAAATCTCTGGTATCAATTAATAAGGCGGAATTCTAAATTATTTTAGTCTTTGAACATATTATAAGAATTGGTATTTCACATTAAGTTGATATCATTTAACAAATAATGGTAGCTCAGTATCAGGTACTTTTGTTTTGTTTCATGCCTAACTCATCATGATAGAATTTTTGAATAAAATGGAATAGAAAAGCCTTTACTGAAAATATAATCTACACAACAGGTCATGTTCGGGTCATTACATTTTCTACCACCAGTTTTACGTGGAAGAATGATTGATAACGTGCAAAATTTATGTACTAATTGGATTAATAAATAGCTAACGAGAATTGATAGAGTACTGTTACCTTGAAATTATCTTCTTTGTAATTAAATGTAGTTGAAAAGAACGGTTTCTGGCTGCCAGCTGTGAAACCTCCATATTCGCTGTTATTCCATTGCATTAAACCAGTAAATTTGTTTGCTGAACCAGTACTATCTTCAAGACTTAACTCTTGTCCATAATACATTTCAACAATACCTGGCAATGAAAGCTGTACAAATGACAGTAATGTTGCCGTTGTTTTATCAAATCTAGTACTAAGACGTGAAACTTGATAATTCATGAATTGCCATGCTTGCGGAAGTTGTGTGGTACTGAATCGTTCGAAAGATGTATTAAGTGCTGAATATAAACACTGCGCTATTCCATTTGGGCATGTTTCCTGAAGAAAGGAATAATTTAGTACATTTAAAAATTTGATTTAAATGTGTCATTTTTTATTGTCCAAAAAAAACTACCAAGTAAGCGTGTGTGTTTGTCTGTCTCTCTATCTTTGCTTGTGTATGTGTGTATATGTTAAATTTCAACTTTTCATACTTAAAATTGATAATTTTATTAGAAACTAACATTATTTAGTTTGGTAACCGAATCATCGATAACATAAGTGAGATTCGACAAAGCGAAACTACCGGATTCTAGTAATCCAGGCAAATCATCGAAAGATGAAGATACAATAATTTCTCGATTATTCGCTGTTTCATTACTACTTGCGTAGTCTCGTAAGCTTCCAATGAAATCGTTGATTTTCGACAGTGCAGCATGCCCCTTAAAATTTGTACCAAAGAAAGATGGAATTTATTCCTATTCTTTAAAGTTTGCATCATTCATACGATAGAACATAAGAGAAACGTTTTTTTTAGGAGGTTATCTACGACATACGGCCTTTTCTAGGACATAATGCATTTGAAATATGATATTGTATTAGTGTTTCAAATCACACCTCATCACAGTAATTTTTTAACATATAAGCTTAATAAATGTATATTTGGTGGATAAAATTTTGAAATTTCAAGTATAGAAAAAGTTTATGATTTCTTCTCATATTGTAGCAAATTTAATGATACCTCTGATTTCGGCAAATGTTTCATTAAGTGACCAATACGTTCCACATGAAAACCATCAACTCCCATATCAAGGAAACTTTTTGCAACCTCAAACATACTGTCCTGTACAGCAGGATTGATCCAATTTAATACTGGATATTTTCCATCATATGTTAGATAAGCGTTCTGTTTGCCCTCTTCAGTAATGAAATTTGGATCATCTTTTACATCCAGTGACTTCTTCCAAATGTAATAATCGATGTAATCGCCGCTCTCTTTTGCTGATTTAAACCTAAAATTAAATTTGTTCACTTATTTAGTGGCTTTGAAGATTCTAACACAATTTTCGATTCTTCCTTCGAGCGGAAACTAATACGATTTTCATTTTATAGTACAAATGCTACCAAAAGATATCACTTAATGAAGAAAGACAAGAAATTCAAGCCATTTATGTGATGTAGATGTTGTTGATATGGGTAAATCCATAGTAAAATGCATTTCTAATTCATGTGTTGTATCTATCAGCGATTGCAAATCATCTTTTGTACCAAAACGTTCATCAACACTTGTAAAATCGGTCACATCGAGAGGGATGAAATCATCCTAAAGTATATGAATGGCACTTATTTCTAAAGCTTTTTTCCATTTATCAAATTGTATTTTTTTTAGAAGTGTATTAACAAACCTTTTGTATGGTTATTACAGGTGTTACCCAAATTGTTTTTACTCCAATCTTTCGTAAATCATTAAGTTTTTCTTGAATTCCATTGAAATCACCAATTCCATCATTGTTGGAATCACGGAAAGACGGTGTGAATATCTAAAAGTATATATTTTATATCATATAATTATTCATGTTATTGTCGTTACGCAAAAAAAAAACTTAAATGTTGTTGTAATAGCAAATACTGTAATAATACATTTTCCTTCTCTCTTTCTCAATTCATTTATAAAATGTAAAAAATTATTCTGTAATGTTCTGGGAGGAAAAGCTATCTCGAAAATTGCAGTTGTTTTTGATATTCCTGAAATTCATGTTTGAGATGCATCTTTGATATATGCATATTTAATTAATAATAAAATAAAATATAGAAATGATGAGCTGACCTGATAGCTAACATGTCTACGCCACCATTCTGGTTCCCTTAAAGTCGCGCATTTTGGACTATATATAATGAGTAATACAGCAGCTAGAAACATCAAAACCCATGCTACCCAAAAAAGCACAAGCATTGTATACCTGTAAAAGTTGTTTTTGTTTTTCATTCCTAGAAAATGAAGGAAAAAATGAACAGAAATGTTCAAGATTTGAACTTTAACAAGTTACTTTCATCGAAATTTCAAGCTGGTTTTATAATCACATTTAAACTCATGTTTTAACTTATTTTAATTAAATTTAAATTTGAAATTTACCTGACTACCTTCCAAAATAGATCACTGCTACATTGCTCTAATTCGTTTTTTGTAAGTCCAATGAAGCGTACTGGCGCTTCCTGTACCTTCACTACGTTTTCATCCTGTACGAAGAATACACTATGATAAGCACAAGTCTATCTTGTTGTATGTAAAAAAAAGTTTTCTACTAACTTTCTCAAAGTTACCGACAATATTTGGGCTAATCAATATCTAAATTAATTAGAAATTAATAGAATAACCGTATACAAACCAAAATTGCAAAAGATTTGGAACTTAACTATGGCATATGCTATTGAAAATTATTTAACCTGACATTAATTTCTAAAATTTAATTAGCTAATACATGAACGATAATGTTATTGGACCTGTTTGAAGAGCATTATTAAGTTGAATGTTATGAAGAGAAGTTTATGTTTCAGAGGATTCAATTGATCCGAGAATTTATAAATAAGAAACTGATATGGTTGAAGTCAGAGAAAGATCGAATAGCGTTAAGAATTTTGAGTAGAAAAAGTAACTGTACTCGATCATAATTTGATTCTTTGATTTCTAATTTGTAAACTTGTGGTGTTTTAGTATTGTCAGATAACGGTATCCTTGAATCATCTACACTCATTCCTTTTCCACGCTAAAATCATTCATTAATACAGAAGTTCGATGATACAAAAATGCTTTATACCTCTTGAACATAGTTCAAACGCTCACTTTTTATCACTCATCTCCTACGATAAATAAATAAATTAACATAAATAATGTTAATTTTATTGAAATTTTAGACTATCTAAGAAAGCGTGTTGAGTTATTGCTAAAAATTTCAAATAAAATAATAAAAAAAGTTTCACAATATGTTCAAAATAACACTTTGGATAGATCAATTATTATTTAAAATTAAAGTTGAAACCTTTTTTCCCTAAAATATTTTTTATAGCAAAACGCATCTGATCACACCTCACTCCTCTACCACCCAACCTCATGCTTTCTGTTCTCCCACTAGAAATCATCGCAATAATGGATTTTTTTTTTGCTTTTTGCAAAAATTAAAATTTAGAAGCAAAAAAAAAAGTCACAAATGAAATGGCTTAAATTACAAATTATCGAACAGTTAACATAATGAATGCAACAAAACTATTACAAAAATTTCTCATTTCTTCGCATTAAAGTTTAACGGTAAAACAGGGCAAGAAAACTGAAATGGCACATAACCACGCATTCCACTGTGTTTGCCAACATTTTAATTCGCATTTTTGATGCTTTCTAAAAAGCATGACAATTTATACTACCAATTTATTCAATTCAATTTACAGATCACAAATCAACATTGGATTTACAGATCATAAATCAATGTGATAGCGCAAGCAAAAAAAAAAGAAAATTATTCTTCTCAACCCATTTCTCAGATTTGCATTCAATAACTACTATATGCACACGCAATATTTTACATTTAGTAAACGGTGAAAAATCAAAATTTTATAATTTTTCTTCGTTTTTTTTTTGAAAAAAGTAATTTTAAACTATTTCATTAATTTTCAAGTAACACAATTTTTTTCTTTCTTTCTCTCTCCAAAGAAAAAAAGAAATAAATAAAATAATAAAGGGAAGAAATAAGACGAGGAATGAATGAAAGAGATAGAAAGAAATGATTACAATTGGTGCAAATAATTCATTTCAATGAGAAAGAGAAAAATACATTGAGAAGTGACAAACGTGATGGTTTTTTCCTTAACAGGTTGTTTTTCATTAACGGAATTTTTTTCATCATTTAAACAAAAAAAAGAAAAACAAAGAAAAAAGAAAAATAAAAAGCTTAAAGGAAGCGAAAAAGGAATAAGTATGAAATGAAGAGAAGAGAAGTTTAGAAAGAGCATTTAAAACATTTTTTCATTTATCGTTCAATAAGATTAAAATTTTCTCTTACCTTTCAAGACCATTGTGGTTTTTTTTTCAAGATCGATTGAATTAGTAGCTATTTGAATTTGTTACTGCACGAATTTAATGTGTATTTGCCAAAAACGAAAAAGTTTTAAACAAATTAAATTACACGTTAAATTTTAAAATATGAAAATTTTTTATTATTAATTAATTTAGACCATAAATGTGCTAACATAAATTTAAATTCTCTATTAAAAATTAAATTTTATTTCAAAATTTTAGACTATTAAGAAATTTTAATTGTAAATTACATTTAAATTACTGCATGGTAATGATGAAGTTTGTAAACAAAAAATTGCTATAAACTTGATCTAAAATCTCATTTTATTTTAATGAAAACGAAAACAAAGCGAGAGGTGAAGATGGTATTAATGATAGGTAATAATGACAAGGTAACAATGATTGATGAAAATTATTATCAAAAATATAAGTTGTAAAATTGTAATAAAACTAATGATAGATGATGAAGAGGACAATACTTCAATTCACACACTAACAAATCGTACATTTGCTGTTGTCACTCTTTTCCTTGTTAGATTATTACTGCAAGTAATCACAATAACATAACGATCATAACAGTTTACAGCAATGATAATACAAGGATGATGAGATGATAATGACACTGATAGCATTAGTGACAACGACTTTCTTCATTTATATATCGTATAGTTTAAAGCGACATAATGATGGAACACATGAATGGTTAACAGTTAAGAAATTTCCTTCTCTTTCATCACCTATTGATGAAATAATTTTCACTAAATATTTCCTTTGTAATTTTATTTTTTTTAAGAAAAAAAAATTAAATTTTAAAACTTTTACATTTTTTTTTTCAAAAAATGTAATTAGATAATTTCCACTCTTTTTTTTTCCCATTTTATCATCAATACATATAAGTTGTAGTTTTTTCGTTAAAATTTTTTTTTCAACATTATTATAATTTTTTATTCAATTAGATCATTTTGATGATAGAGTTATATTATTTCGATATATTACAGTTAGATCATTTCTTTGCAAACATTAGATAGTGAAATTTCTTCTAAATTTCACTAAATATCAGGCAAAAAAAACTTTATGATAATATTTAGCAAACTAAAATTAACTTTTAGTATTATAATCCATGTATGATATTCTCAACAACATACTGTTAAATGAATGAATGATATGGTGTAACTGCATGAAATACAATCAAACAGGTTTCCCAAAATTATTAATCTCTTAATTCTATAGTGTAATGCCATCATGTTAACTCTATCATTTTTGATTTAAATTTATAAACAAATCCATTGAGTTGAATGCAACGTTACACATCAAATAGATCATTGATGACTTTTTTTTTTCTTTTCATCAAATATTTGACAAGTTATGTTGACCGTTGCTGTTTAGCATTATCATTTGTAAAATATCCCTATCAAATATAATTTCTATTTTATTTCATTTCATATATCAATATTTGCTAATGTATATCTATACATACATATAATTAAGGTGTAAAAAAAAAACTTCTACCAATTACTGTGTGTAAAATATAAAGAAATTTTACGCAAACATGTTGTACGAGCAAAAATTTTGTAATTAAAAAAAGATAAATTTAAAAAATAAAGAATATGTATAGAATTTATAAAAGTTAAATATCATATGAAGGAAATTTTTCGATAGCAGACTAAACTTGCACCAATAATTTTGAACGAATGTTAAGAAAACATTAGTCATATTACAAAATGGAAGTCACATTTCACATTGTCTAAAAATTAATATTGCAAAATTTTCACTGCTACAGTTTGGAAATGACTTATACTGACTGAAATGAAAGAGCTTAACAGCAAATTAAATTTTATTTCAAAAATATTTGGAAAATTTTTGAGATATATAAATTTCTTGTTAATATCTATCTCTCTTTATGTTTGATGTTTCGTTAATGATTATTGGAAATTAATTGAGAAATTGTATAGCGTTACTTACAAGTAAATATAGCGAAGTAAACGTAACATTTTCTACAAGTAACTTGGCTCTTATTGCAAAAATACTGAAATTATGCAAACATTAATAGTTATTTAAACAATTAATTAACCATAGCACAAACTATTTTCATGATATTACAGGTATATTAATTAATTCAAATAAAAATTCGGTCTGTCAAGGGTTCATCCAAATGTGAATCAATAATAAATTAAATGTAACTGATACAATACAATTACATGTACTGTAACAGTTACATTCCGAAGTGGGCGAAGTGTGTGTGTGTGTGTTTATGTCATTTATCTATGTGACGTAAGTAGGAAGGCCAGGTAAAAATAAAATTGCATGAGTAAAAAGAAATAGGTGAAATGTGTGATCTTGTTGTGTTCATTCATATCGAAAAACATATCAGCAAGTGTTAGTTTTGATGTGAACATTTATGGATCATAAAATGAGGGAAGTGTAACACTTCTCTATTGAAGGAAAATAAATTATGACAGATGAAACATTAAATTTAGTAAGCAATCGATTGAAATGCGCTACGATTGTTTGAAATGTATGATATCATTTTTGGATACTGTCATTAGAAAGTACGAAACAAACGTGCAATTGTTGTCGTATGACCACAGATTGATAGCTAATAAGAAAGCTAATGAATGACACACTGCTTGTTACTTATTTGACCAAAGCTTTGGTAGAAGCAGAGGAAAAGATACGGTGATGCAAAGTTTGAAATTAAAGAGAGGACACGTAATTGACACACTTCTTTTCATTTCAAACAAATGAAACAACTTAAAGATTTAGATAACGCTCATAGAAGTGTAAAACTTCTCGTTGATCGTACTGGAACTTTATGACAGTTAGTGTTGAAGGACTGTTTCACGGAGATTGAGTGAGAAGTGAACGAGCAAGCAAAGAAACAGCTTACATTTTTGTGTTGAGTTGTCTAAAGATTTTTAGCAAATCTTTCCTGATACTTTTTTTGGGATGAAACTATTAGATTGTGAATTGGAACGGCGGACGTTTAATAAATGTGAAAGCGACGAATAAGTGGTCAATACAGATGGACTGCGTAATTCCTGGCATTTGAAATAAAAATTTCGTTAAAATAAAAGATGTTGATGGAGTCTTTTTGCTCCTTATAAGAACCTCAGGAGGCTTTCGGAAAGAAGCGCCGAGAAGGAGCAGGAAGTAATGATCTAGTGATCAGTCAAATTTATTGCATAATCCGTGTAAAGAAGTCCTCGAAACTATAACACAATTTCCGGTCTGTTTTATCAGTACTCGAAAATGGTGACAATTTCTTACAAGAATTTTGATTTCGTCATTTGTTCGATAAGTAAGTACGGTTAACCAACCGGACTCTTCATTCGACCTACACTTGAATGGATATGATGGAATCACAAATACAAATCTCAAAATATGCTAGAATGTTCTTTGTGTATATCAAACAATCATCGGCAGAAGATAAATGAATCTTTATTATCATTAATATCCTGTTTGAAGTACGGACTAGCTGTGGCTTATGATTACTTTTTTCATTAGAACAACGTGTTCACAAGTTCGTGATGATCGAATCTTGCCCGAACAGACCGGAAGGACTAACATATATTTAATGAAATATGTTGGATACAAGCTTCAATTGTTTGCCCTTTAAGATACAGGACTGAGTATCTAAATTTAGAAACATTACGATATTCATGCGAAATTAGTCATAGCAAACTTTTCTTTTCGTAAGCAAGGATTTGGGAACAATCAAGAAATTGGATTCCCACTATTTATTTTTCGACAATCCCGACCACGGGTCAAACATGGAAAACTATCCTGCTATGGATGATATAACATCAAGTATTTCACGTCAAAACTAGTAAATCGATATTTCCATGACTACAGAAGCCGAAGTCCGAACCGGAAATTGTAGAACTCACCACTTGTTAAGAGCTTTCGAGTGTTGACTTTATTCCATGGATAAACTTCGGTGAGTGTCATCAACAAGCAATTCTCTGAATAGGCTTGGAAAACTTCCACAGAAGGCAACTACTGCAACAACTGGAGTTGTCTATGACGGCAAGTTAACTTAGAACCAATTTATTAAAATCCACAGGGACTGGTTGAACATTTGCTGAAGTTGGAAAAGTTATTATGAAGCGTTTGCGATATAATAGCGTCAGTAGTGCGGGAAGCACTTTAGACACAAAAGTTTAGCTAAACTTCGCATTAGAATTAATTCGGGCATTAACGGAAGGTTTGCAAGATAGATTGTGTCGGGACCTTATTTAAAGTAAGTTAAAGCTTAATAAATTATAGAAATAATTTTATTCACCAATCAGTTTTCATTACATTATTCTATTTTTGTTACACTTAATGTCAAATTTTAGAAGCAACAGGAGCACAAGCAGAATTCTTGAATCTTTATAACTTCAAAGAGCTCAGACTTCATTTTAAATGTTTGAACTCAAACATTCGAAAATATCAGTGGAAGATAAACTTCGGAAATCTTAGTATTATTTCTAAAAATAATGATGACTAGTCATTAAGTATAAGCTTCTTTTACCATATGTGAAACAGGAATGGGTTCAAAATCCAGAAACACTAAAAGATTTTTGTATCTCAAAAATGGCATATCAAAGAATTCATTAAAACAGTACAACAACTATGGGAAAAGAAAATGATTCATTATATTTCATATTTTCTTGAACAAATCCTTCCTGACTGAGTTATGCTATCAATGGAACTTTTTATAATAGCATTTTGAGTTTTGATTGACAAGATCCCTTTGCCTAGCGCAAAATCATTGATCTGAAATGTAGTACCATGTCATTAAATTAATTTGCATTCATTTCTTGAACTAAAATCATCCTTTTTTAAAAAAGAACTAATGAATTTAAAGAACAGAGCGACTGATTATCAAAACTTTATCACCTATGTGTACTTAAAATCAAATTTCCCTTCCCTATTGCAGCAATAAATTCATTATTGATTTTGGGCACTACTGTCTGATGAACAGTACAGTTCAAATCAGTCTTATTACTTAGGAAAATCTGAATACCAGAGGATTTGCTTTTCTTGTCAAACGAATTAAAGATATAAACTGATTAGATTTTGAATTAAACGATAGTACTACCTGCAATTTTGGTAAGTACGGTTTCAATTCAACAAGATAATTATAAATGGCGGTCGACAACAACTTGATTATGCCACAATCGGCAGAACTGCATATTTTATCCCACAAACTGAAAAATTTATCAGTAATTTAACCGCACAATCAACTATTATATAAAAATTATAACATACTGTTTAAAAAATGTACTTTAATAATGGTTCATGATCAAAAATAACTGCTCCACCACATCGTATCCAAAAACTCATTGGCATGTTTTTCCAAATAAGTTCATCAATATTGCTCATGTCAGCATAAGCCTTGGCAAGTTGATTTTTTAGGTTATCAACAGCCTAAACAACGTGGTTTTTTAAAATAATCAATGCTAATCACTTAGTTTCCATAGGAAGTAAACAAGTTTTATCTACATTGAATGTTAAAGCTTTGATATCTTTTACGATTGATATCCTTTACAGAATGAGTTATGTGATCTTTTTGTTTATTATATTACCTAGAGATAAAGGTAAGGTGTAATATTACGCTGTGAGCAATGAAGAAGAGGAGACAAATCCGTAACTGTAACCAAATTGCTTTTTTTAGAGCAGAAATGGATTGAAAACAAAAGTCACTAACCTCTGTGAGGATTTTTTCAGTAAAGACACGAGATAACAATTCATCAAAGACCTTTGTTAACCAATAAGTATCGACCCAGTTTGACTCACAAATTAGTGACATTTGTTTAGCTATCTACAATAAAGTTTCCCTTTACAATTTCTTCTAGGAACAACATAAATGAATTTCACTGCGGATTTTGTAATAAACACTTAAAGTACTGAAGTGAATTGTTAGGTAAAGAATTAACAAAGCAAGAAGTAGAAAGTCTTTCCAACAAGAAAAGATCTTTTTTGATTTAAAGAAAATTATACAGCTACTGAATTTTACATTATCTAGTAATCCAAAAATATTCACCGCTAACTGTGCTTGAAAATTCATTTTCGAGACATTTCGATTTTTGTACGTTATATCAACATCATCTCCGAGATGAATCATTCGTACAATATCAACATCCGTCGGAAGATACTCCGCATCAAATTCTTTGCCGCTCTCTGACTTTTTAATGTTTAATCGCATAGTGCGAAGTGATGACAATAACACTTTCGCCTAAAATAGCAAGAATTAGTGATGATGAAGTAGAAAATTGCATTATCTAGAAAATGACTGAGGTATCCGGAGAAAAGTCATTCCGATTTTCCCTTTCCTATACGGAAAGAATAAATTATTTCAAAGAAACCAACGAGAAAGCACTTGAACCATTTAAAAAAGAAAAAAAAACGTAAATTCACATGGCTATACTACTCAAAATGACTGTATCTTATAAAATTTGTTTATTTTAAGCTACTATTTAAATTAAAGGTAATAAAGCACCAAAAGATCAAGAAAATACTGCAAAAGGTAGAAGATTCGGTGAGAGACCCACCACACCCCGTAATTTTGCCAGAATTAACTAAATAAACATCATCAAATGAGCGACAGCTTCAGCTAGAAGCCGTAATACTTGAAATTAAAATCGTAAAATTTTGAACTGACTTCTTGCATTCGATGTTCTATTATGTCTTTTCGCACTTCCGGTGCAGTTGATGACACTCCTAAATAAATTCTAAAGAATTTATTGACAATTAAATCAGACCACTTGATTTCAAATTACTATTATCAACAACATGTCTTGGTATTTTTAACGAATCTGCCAACAATAGCACTGCTACAGGACAGAAATGTTTTTAGACAAACATGTAGAAGCATTATGCTAAAAATATTCCGTTGTTTTCTATCTCAGTAACTGCCACTCATCATGCAAAATAATGTTTTTAATTTGAACTACATGAAAGACATTGAATTAATGAAGAAGTGTATCAGAATGAATGAACTATGAAACTGATGAAAAAACTTCAAGCGAACACAAACTGAGCAATAATTTCCAAATTGGTACGCGATGAATCTTGGGAACATAATGTTTGAATGCGAACTGTGCCAATTTTGTCAGGTCGACATCAGAATCCTCGCGCAGGATTTGTTCTTCAATCTGAAATCGACTGCATTCTGCTTTGTCTCCAACCATACGACCAACAAAATTGGTACGGAAATTACTCGATCGATCCATGTTATTACCTCCTGAAATGTGTTTAGACAGCATAAAGACAGTAAGAGTAAGAAAAAGAGAAACTAAAAACTCAATCAAATCTGAGAAATTAATAACGTACAGCACAAGTTCCATAAGCGTTTCAAAATCTATAATGTTTGAAATATTAACAGTTTTGCGAAGACATAACTTCAGTTTCTCCAACTATCATTTCTGTTATCAATTTTGTACTTCGAACAGTGATTCTGGGAGATCTAAGTATACAGTAAAACGGACGAATACCAAGCATTGCTCTCCAAATGACTCTATGAATCGTGCTACCTCATTCTAATCGTGAAATCACGAACTGGGATAACGCCGAATCATTTATTTTAGTTATATGTATCCAACTGGATATTGCATATTACGCAAAATTCTGCTTCTGTTCGTGTACGGCACTATACCGTAGATTTCATCAAGAAAAAATTTTTTTTGATCTGTTTCACCACTGACATGATACGTACAGTCGTTTAATCGATAAAAACCAACTAATCATACATATCCATATCTTCATGATGAATTACACTTAAGGGGAAAAAACAATATACTTTACATTACGACACATGGAACACATATACAAGAACATCAGAATTATATGACACACGACAAAATAAATATAACTTTCATGAAGTTTAAGTTGATTTTCTAACTTCGTTTTATAATTTACTACCATTCATTTTTATCGGCACATTTAGCAAACTCCACTGCTGTTTTTTTTGTGATGATTTTTTATAAAGTGAATTGATGACAAGTACTTAGAAATAAGATGCTGTAAACTATCGCAAAAAAATTTTCTCTAACACAGAACACATCAAATTGACGGTTCATAATTATAATATGATACTGACATAAAGGACTTAAAAGAGAACAATACATCTATTGGTTCAAAACACTATCAAAAAAGACAATAAAACAGACTTATACACATTTTTGTTGCTCATCTCTTTCATTTTAATGATTTTATGTAAATTGTACATCGTTCGTGATGTATGCTGAAATACGCGATTATTTACAGTTACTTGAGTTTCCGAATATAACTCAAATTAGATATCTAACAGTAACGACGCTTTGTTCAAACCAATCCAAACATTTTTTTCAGGTTAAGTAAATGGACTTAATTTACATAGAAAAACGAAAATTCTCTTCAATATATCAGTTGTTTAAAATGATATATTATTTCATGAATAGAGTGCGTGACAAATTTAAACAAAGTGACGATGTATTTAGAAAATCTGATATACCAGACGTAAGTCATAATTGCACACACATATGACGGACGTAGTTATGTTCGGAACTTGCTACAAGTATTGAGTGTTGGTGTATATCGAACAAGTCATATACACAGGTAAGCTGAAAGCAATATACTGCTAGGAACTGTAAACCAGAAAAGGAAAGCAGATCACATCAAATCCATATTTTGAAAAAGTGGAAAAATATTAAGTAGAGGATGAAGCACCACCACTCTGCGATCGTGCTGCACCAGAAGCAGAAGGCATTTGTGGGTCATCACGGTCATGATCCATTTCTTCATCGCTTTCCTCTTTTGTCTCCATTTCTCCTTCATTTTCTCCAAAATTAAGCCATGACTGAATAGTTTAAGTTATCAAAACAGGCTATTATAATATAAAATTGGCCCAATTCAAATTCGACAATAATCCGAGAACATTTCTTGTACCCAACTGCGTTCAAGAAATATTATGGATATATGCTGAAACTATTAAACCTACAAAAAAAATTTTTTCCTTCCTTAAAATAGTTTTCCTCAAATATGTCACCCCTCATGTCAAAGGAAAAACGATAAAGAACCTGTTCAACAATTTGTTGCACTCTTTTCTCGTATTCCCGTCTGTTTTCTTGATAAAGCTGAGCAGCAAGTGAATTAGCAGGACTATTTGGGTTTGGTTCATCTAATAAGGATTGGATGGAAGTAAGGATAGCGGCAACATCGTAAGTTGGAGACCATCTATTCTATAAAAGGAAGCATGGTGAGACACTGTAGCCATATTTTGTATAAATGAACTGAACAGCATGCTAGTAGGAACTGTAAGAAATGGGCAAAACGAAACGATGGAACCCTCATTTCAAGCAATGTCTAAAATTATACAAGAAATACCTGTAAAATATCAAGACAGATACTACCGTCGGCATAAACATTCGGATGAAACATTTTTGAGACAAATTTCACCGTAGGAGGCTTATTGGGATATTCCTCAGTAAATTCAAGGGTCAACTTGAATGTTCCGTCCTCAAATGGTGTATCTTGAGGACCAAAAATGATTGCCTCCCACATCAGGATATTGTCCTCCGTTGGAGCACCACTGACACCAGCAGGCGGATCTTCCTTTAAAAAAAATAATTTATAGAAAGTTTCAAAAACAATCAAGTTGGATTAGCATAAATAATGTGCATGAATAAGAGACACACCTGGAGCTTCTTGAAATCCCGCATCAAACGTCTTCGTGATGGTGTCGTCATGTTTCACTCGTGAAGAAGCTGGAATCAACGCTTTTATATTCTATATTAACAGTTCATAACAAGCAATGCAGAAAGAACGCCAGACCGACAGGCCAATTTTTTTTTACACCAGATAATATGATATCATTGGTTACAACTTCAATCGACTGAATTTGAAAAACATCATAAAACTACTCGATCATGGAGAAAAAGGTGAACATAGATTGAAAGAACCACAAAAAAAGCATGAAAAACGGAGAGGCTATGGATGATATGCAAGCATGAAAAGATGCAAAGAAAGAGATAAGATCTCTGGCACTCGGATACAAGTGCACAAAATATCGCAAACGTCACTGCTGTGTAGCTGATTATGCTGATGCATCAGTGAATGATCCACGAACTATCAGCTTGGAACTATAGACTTTTGTATGTGTTTATATATATATAGTGCAGACATACCCATGCATATCATATCACATAAGCACATACACCCACCCACATAACATAACTGTTTCGAAAAAACTAGGCGAAATGAAAACTAAATGAAATTTACTAATACGCATGGAGCAACGTTTTCGTTCTGACACTTTGCTCAGCGAAATGGAAATCCCTTTAGACACGTATCATCAATCAATGAAATAACTGCTTTCCATGATTTATACACTGACACTGACCACTTGAAGATTCGTGTGACATCAGAGCAGAGAAATATCTCAAGAAAATGAGCATGCTTTAGCTCATTTTCAGAACAAAGCCATGCAATTCTACTTTACATGCTCCTTATAACCACTTATTATGAACTGTTTCTATACTTGTTTCTCTAAAAGTATCATTAACAACTATAGTAAATAAAGCGATTAAACGACGAAATAAATAGATTATCAATAATTTACTACATATTAATTGTGATAACAGTATATGATGGATCATTGCCAGGCAACCAGGTAGACTACAATCACCTGGCACTGCCACAATTTGTCGTTCAAACGAAACCTACAAATAATCATATGACACTACCCAAAAACGACTGCACAAGACAATTACTCAAATCATCCCATTAAATCCATCAATCAGTGATAAAACTGGTTTAAATGGAAAGCGATGTTTTCTTTTTCCTGCATACTTCGAACGTACTTTTTTAGAGCAGAGAGCCGCTATTTAATGTCAAAAATTTCCACAGAGATGACGAAGAGTTGTGATGGAGGAAGGATAACAGAATACCACAGTCGAAGTTTAGCAAAAGTTAAACAACAGGCACAAGCACCACCTGACGCACCACACCACCTCCGGCTGAAAATAAAACGCGAAGATCCAAATGATAGCATTTAGAGTACGGCCGCGGCCGGCAAGCTCTCAGAAACGGTTGCATTTTCACAAAATGTGAAAGTCAGCTGGTCGGGGGAGGGCGTGTAGGAGGGGGAGGGGGAGGCGGCAATTCGTTTTTTTCATAATCGAGCATAAGAAATCCTTTTACAGTTAGGTGTATTTAAAGGTCTCAGTGTTTTTAAGATTGGTCATGGTTGATTGAGTAACATAAAAACTTGCATTTTTGCTTTTTGTGTCGATTTGATCGTTCCAATCAACGTTTTCCTAAGTGTGATTTGGCGTAACTTGACATACTCTGTAGTTACTACCAGACAATATGATAGATTTGACATAAATCTATCTCAGGTTGTTCGTAAAATTATATGTATACGTTACAATCATTCACTATCTTCACCTGTCACTGATAGCCTATTATGTTTTATTTATAAAATTATGCCAGCACAGATATAAGGAAAGGATTTTTTAGATTATTAAAACCAAGCTGAATGCGTAGCTTCTGCTTTTTTCTGAATATGCTAGCTTTGCATTTTTTCTCTCCACTGATCCACGTACAGATTGCACTTTTGTTTTAGAAATAGTCGTTGATATGCATAAGAATGCGCTGGTTGAGTATGTTTTGAGAAAAGAGGAAATTGCATTTTAACTGTAACCAGTAATCTTTAGTTTTTAAATTCTTTCCGGAAAGGAAATGCTTTTTGGTCTTTATCACTGAAGTTTAATGTCCTTCCTTTTTTTGATTTACTTTTTAGTGTAAGTTATATATATATATATATATATATATAATATATTCTTTTTTTTGAATTGATTTCAAGACAGTGTGTAATCTAACAGTAATTGCAATGGTTTTTCTGTGAAAATATGAAATCAATCCTCTCCAAAAAAGTATGAAAGATGGTGATAAGTATGGATGGTAGAACCTCTGGACAGTGACATGTGTTTCGTACAAAAATTTCTTTCTTACTGAAAGTTACTTGGATCGTCAGTTCTAAAGCATTAAGCCGTTTTATTTGAATTTAATTTAATTTAAGCAGGATATTTTGTTGTATTATGCGGTCATTTTTCTTCCAGTTTTCAATCATGATGCTATAAAGCGAATAATGCAATTATTTTTACATTTGTCAAAATCACTTTGAAGACGGTACTCGATTTGGTTGCTGTAGAAAAAAGAAACAGATGTTACGACAAACAGGTTTTTTGAAAAATAGAGAATCACTCAAATTATTAGGACGTTTAAAGTGCTCCAGTATTACACTTTCTAAATGCAGCCTAACGACGAAACACTGTATTACGACTGGACGACGTCACAAAGTTACTGCTGCTTTAGTCAAAGCAAGTATTCTTGTTTACAGTTTTTTCATGATTACAGAATTTTTTCTGCAATGCCAGTAATTTTTTTACCTTGTTTGATATGTGGTTAAAAAGCATAATAAGCGATATGACTATTATTTGTTAATAAATGATGCAGTTTTGAATTGATCTAAGTACGACTTTAGAGTGCTGGCTAATTATCCGTAGCAGGAAGATATAAGAGCTACAAAGTCATTTTGATGAATAAAACATCTAAGAAGACTTAAAACAATAGATACTGATTATAAATTGTAAAAAATAGGTACAGGTTAGTTCTTTTATGTGCAGGAGGAGCCATTTATGAATGGTACTTCAACGGTCTACATCGAGCAGATGTATGAAGCATGGCGACAAAGTCCAGCATCTGTTCATTCCTCATGGAATGCTTATTTTCAAAACGTTGAGCGAAGTAAGTGTGCTTGTTTTACAGCATTGTATAGCATGGAACTGACTTCATCCTCTAATTATTGTTAATACTTTTACATCAACTCAGTTTTAGGCTTGCCACCCGGACAAGCATATTCTGCACCTCCAAAAAGGTTGGCCTCTTACTCTGCTGCTGTGGCACCTGCACAAGGATTTGAAAGCACATTAAGTGTGTCAGGACAAACTATAGATGAACATCTCAAAGTTCAACTTCTGATTAGAAGTTACCAGGTAATTTTAAAAAATCGCAACTCATTCATTTCATTTTGCTTCTTACAAAAATTTTCATCACTTTTAGACCTGTGGACACAACATAGCAGATTTGGATCCACTGGGAATCAATAATGTGGGCTTGAGCAATGTTGCACCCGCAGAATTAGACCCGGCATTTTACGGACTTACGGATGCTGATATGGACAAAGAATTTCTTTTACCAATGTCAACATTTATTGGTGGAAATAAGAAATCGCTAAAACTAAAAGATATAATTAGTCGTCTGAAGGTATTATCTGCTCTTGCTGTTTATACAGCAGCCGGAACTAATTATTTGAAACATTTGACCTTTTTTAGTGGTTTAAATTATGTTTTTCAGACTATTTATTGTTCGCACACGGGAATTGAATACATGCATTTGACTAATTTTGAGCAATTAGAATGGGTTCGTAAAAGATTTGAAGAGCCTAGTGCATCAAAGCTTACTCATGAGCAAAAGAAAACATTATTCAAGCGACTAATTCGATCGACAAAATTTGAAGAATTTTTGGCCAAAAAGGTAGCCAAATGACATCTTTTATGAATGATTTTAAGCTGGAGTTCATAATCCACATCTACGAAATTACCAGTATTTGTACTTAAGCCGGGATATATGTAAATGATACGCCATCTGCAGTACGCATCATATACAACTAAATGTCAGCATTCATCGGTTGGGATTCGAAGTCGCTAAAACTAAGGAATGTTATCAATGCGTTAAAGGAAATGAAGGCCATATTAATTATTGCTTGAAACATTAGTCCTTTTCTCGTGGTTTTGCTGAGATTTTAAGCTGCTCGTCTTTTGAAACTACCTTTCAATGTAAGTAATCACATTTTAGTGGCCAAGCGAAAAACGATTCGGCCTCGAAGGTTGTGAGGTCCTAATACCAGCTGCCAAACAGGTAATCGATGCATCCAGTACAGCTGGTGTTGATTCCATCGTGATCGGAATGCCTCATCGGTAATATTCTTATGTCACTTTTTGAAAGGGAAATTTTGATTAGACTTTAGGCTAGGCACCGACTTTGGAATCTTTGAATTTGGGAAGAAAGTAGGGGTGGTATAATCTAAACATGTAACTTAATCCATAATGAAACGATTTATAGAGGACGATTAAACATGTTAGCAAATGTCTGTCGTCAGCCCCTACCAGTGATTCTTTCGCAATTTTCTACATTGGAACCGGCTGATGAAGGATCGGGTGATGTAAAATATCACCTTGGCATTTCCTTAGAGCGTATCAATCGAGTTTCAGGACGAAAAATTAAAATTGCTGTTGTTGCCAATCCATCTCATCTTGAAGGTTAATTTACGATCTTCTTCTGGAAACATTGATATGGTAGGGGTGGTTTTAATTTAGTCCAGCTACGTTCTTCTGAAAAATCAGACGATGACACTCCGTGATTGCTTGAGAAAGTTGATTACTGAACAGTAAGAGAAGGTCGAAAATTAAGTAGTTTTTACTGTTCTGAACGTCTTCCTCGTATTATGTAGGAACTAGTTGGTTTTTCATTGACTTTTATAGAAAGATTGCAGTGATATCACTTCAGATACTCTTAAAAATTGATACTCTAATTTCAGCTGTTGATCCCATAGTATTGGGAAAGGTAAGAGCGGAGATGTTTTACAATGGTGATGAAAACGGTGATCGTACAATGGCAATTTTACTGCACGGTGATGCAGCATTTTCTGGACAAGGCGTTGTTATGGAAACGTTTAATCTTAACGATTTAAAAGCTTATACCACTCATGGAACTATCCATTTGGTCGTTAATAACCAAGTGAGTGTCGTAGCATCCTCAGATATACTGAATTGAAATTGCTTTAAAAATTTGGGATTTGAGAATTAATGATTTAGGTTGGCTTTACAACCGATCCACGGTGTTCTCGATCATCTCCTTATTGTACTGATATTGGACGTGTTGTTGGATGTCCAATATTCCATGTGAATAGCGATGACCCAGAAGCAGTGATGCATGTTTGTAATGTGGCTGCTGATTGGCGTCGTACTTTCAAAAAGGTTCGTTGAACTTCGTCGGTTTGCTGTCATACGCCATACCAGAGAACATTTCCTGTATGCTAATTTCAGGATGTTATCATTGATTTGGTGTGTTATCGGCGATATGGACATAACGAACTTGATGAACCAATGTTTACCCAGCCATTGATGTACCAACGTGTTAGAAAGACAAAACCGGTGCTTGCAATTTACCAGAAGCAAATTCTTGCTGAAAATGTCGCTGATGGGCAATATGTAGAGGTATAAATTTAGTATTTATTGCAAAACCAAAAACGAAGGCCATTTTAAACATATTTAACTACATAACCAGTCAGTGTTGCGTAATAATAAGTTGGTCACCATCGTTCCAATGCGAGTTGGTTGATCTATTCGCTAGTTATCTATATATTTATTTCTGGGTAGATCCAGTAGTCTTAATCCTCATTTTTGCAGGATGAAGTAACCAAATATAATACTTTATTGGAAGATGCTTACCAAGAGGCGCAAAAAGTGACATATCTTCGTCATAGGGATTGGATTGATTCTCCATGGGATACTTTCTTCAAAAAGCGTGACCCACTTAAAATACCACCAACTGGTGTTGCAAAGGAAACAATTAGCCATATAATTAAAAAGTTTTCATCAGTTCCAGCAGGTACCTTTGTTTCTTTACGAATTTGAGGAATAAAAACTTTTAAAAGGTAAAGTAAGTGGACTTATAATTCAATGTACTCATCAAAAATTAGAAGAAGCAAGTTGTATGATCCGGTCTTTGAACTAAATATGGAAAACATACTATCATACAATTACCTACTTTTGAGGCATGATATTGGGAACTTATGCTTTGTATTTACGTGTGTGATAAGACTACAACCATAACCAAACCACTTTTTTAATTAAATTCTTACTTTAATCTATCGAAAATGCAGATTTTAATCTTCATCGGGGTCTGGACAGAATATTAAAAGGACGACGTCAAATGTTTGAAGAGAATAGCTTTGACTGGGCAATGGGAGAAGCCGTTGCTTTTGGATCTCTTCTTCTCGAGGGTATGTGTGTGTGTTTTTTTTTGCCCAGGATAAATAATGCGGGCTTGGCGTCATCGACTTTGATTTTTCGATATTTCAGGTACTCATGTTCGGTTGTCAGGACAAGATGTGGAAAGAGGAACATTTTCACACCGACATCACGTGTTACATGATCAGCAAATCGATCAAAAAACATATAATCCACTGGGCGATCTCTCCGATAAGGTACTTTACTTTCGTTTATAGTTGTTGTCTCTGCTATGAAAATAAATGCAATGTTCTATGGTTAGAAAATGGTTGTTAGTTGCAGGTTATGCTAAGTTTAATGTGTTAACTCAAATATACCCCTAACTTTGCAAACTTCTTCAGGGCACTAAAAAAATCTTTTAATGCAAACATTTATGGGTAAAACGTCACTACCAAAGGAGTTTAAAACATATTAATCAAAGCGTGAATCAGTTGTGGAACCTTGTAACTTTTAGTTTGTGGAGCAGTCACCTGTTGTTTATTTTAGCAAGCTGAATATAGCGTTTCAAACTCGTCGCTTTCGGAATTTGCAATCCTCGGTTTTGAACTCGGTTATTCAATGGTGAATCCCAATTCGTTAGTCATATGGGAAGCACAGTTCGGAGATTTTGCAAATAATGCCCAATGTATTACAGACCAGTTCTTATCTTCAGGTATATTTCCATATTTTTTTTCATTTGAAATGAAAGATTGGACTTCGAAATCTAATATATGTTATTTATTTAAAGGTCAGTCAAAATGGATTCGGCAATCTGGATTAGTGATGGCATTGCCACATGGCTATGAAGGAATGGGTCCTGAACACAGTAGTGCACGTGTGGAACGCTTTTTGCAAATGTCTAATGAAGATGATGAAATTGATGTTGAGGTACACTTTTATTGTAGGAGTCATTAAATATGCAGAGAAAGAAAAGGTATAGTTGAGTAGTCTTTCATAATCTTGATTTCAGCATACTGCTTTTGGTCCTACTTTTGAAGCACAGCAATTATACGACACAAACTGGATTGTCGTACATTGTACAACACCGTCCAATTTTTGTCATCTTTTGAGACGACAAATAGCGATGCCTTTCAGGTATCGTTCTTTGAATTTGTCTTTTTTGAAATGAATTTGAATTTGTGATATTACTGGTACTTTCTGAAGCGACTTGTATGAACATTTTGTAGGAAACCCCTGATCATTATGTCACCTAAATCGCTTCTTCGTCATCCACTAGCACGTTCTCCTATTGAGGATTTCTTGCCTGGTACTAAATTTTGGAGAGTTATTCCAGAAAAAGGAAGTGCTAGTGAAAATGCTGACAATGTGGAGCGCTTGGTTTTCTGCACCGGTTTAAATTTATTCCATCTTCATTTTCCTTTTTTTTTCAGAAGCTTGTATTACCTTTCAGGCATTACTACATCTGTTATTAACGAGGGTTTTATATATTTCAGGTAAAGTTTACTACGATTTGATATCTGCAAGGAAACACCTGAATTTAGACTCACGGATAGCAATATGTCGTGTTGAACAAATCTCTCCCTTTCCATACGATTTAATTGAGAAGGAGTGCCGTAAGTATGGCAAAGCAGAACTTATTTGGGCGCAAGAAGAACACAAAAATATGGGTGCATGGGGATTCATTCATCCAAGGCTCGGAACACTTATAGCAAAGTTTGTTCTTTCGAACTTTTGGGAAATAATGGATTCTAAGTATTCTCCTCACAAATCATTTTCATACTAGAAGTCATTTTTAAGCTGATATGAGTCTTTTTCTCCAAGTTTCTTTGCGGTACAGTTCCCTCACATAAATTATGGAGATTTCAGACAAGGGAGACTTCTTAAATATGCTGGTCGAAAGCCATCGGCATCACCGGCAACGGGTAATAAATATACTCACTACTTCGAGTTGAAAAGTCTTCTGGCAGATGCTTTGAATGTTCGAAAAGCTGATCTCGACAAATTCATAGGATGATGGATCTAAACTGAAACTTCTGTTTGATGGGTTTCTGTGGATAGTCTGATTACTGGTCAGGCTCAGATTTATTTATATTGCTTTAGTTATTTTTTTCTCTATTAGTGTGAGTTATTCTCATTTGCGATCGAATTGTGTAACTTAGTTAATCAGTGAACTCAGGTAATTGATGGTGTTTGAAAATACCTACCAACTTATTGCAATGGTTCCTACATTTAGGATGCTTTCCATGTTGCTGAATTTTATCTATACATTGCGGAGAAATACTGGGAGATACCACAAATTAAATTACATAAGTCACCGTACCGCGGGAAAATTTTCTGGTGATTTAATCTTCCTACTTTAATTCAAACATTTTGAAGGCGTAGAGACATAAAGAAACAAGTATTTCATACATTGAAATATTGGACAGTAATTGCACTTCATATCGATGTTTTAACTCCTTAAGAGATCCATGAATTGCTATAGCGAAACATCCATGTACAGCTAATTTCTTTGTAGAAAACGACATTGTATTTGGTGACGTGTGTAAAAAAAATTTAATACATGTGCAACATTTGCTTACATCTTTATAAAAATGGAATCTTCATATCGACTTTTAACGGAATAAGTTGCTGGTGGCTGCTCTAAAAAAACTAAAAAAGATGGGATATTTCTCATTTTTCAGAATACAGTAGCGTTACTCCGGGTTAATGGTAAAAGAGACTAGAAGGACAAGGACTATTATTGTTTCATCAAACAACGTTCAAAAACAGCACATATATAATCTATTTAACACAGTGACAAATATACTACGTCATCGTTCATAAGCAGCATCTTTAAAATATAATTGAATATCAGAGTGCATGACATCCGAGATCACCAATACTTCCCAATTGTCAAAACCTGTTACGGGTACATTTTATTTTTTTTAATTTTCTGGGAGATGTATCCAAACAGCGTTGGCGAATTATTCTCGTCATATTCAGAGCAGTAACCACATACTATGTCATAAAGTTGTCCTGAAAAAGCCTTCCAGCAATCTTAACGTAATTCTGTGACCCACCATAGCATAGCCTTAGCAAAATCCTGCAGGAAAATCCATGCACAGATATTAATCGTCCGAAGAGTAAACTGAAGTGAGTGACTTGATGCTTAGAGCATTTATAAACGACTTTGTGTGACCGGAATGATTGAATTTATCAAAGTATGATGAATCATCAAAGAAGCCTAAGTGGTTACACGTGTTCCAACGGTTTTTCATCACAATTTTCAGCGAAACGTACCAACTGTAATACCAGCTTGTGTCAGTATCTTGTAAATTTCAGTGAGCTCCTCTGCGAAGTTTAAGTCTCCGAATGTGAAATAGCAAAGACATCTTTTTTGTGCGGATGATGCCATGAGTTGTATCAGGCCTAAACATTAAGCTGATCAATCTGGAAAACCTCATGTAGCATAAACAGAAAGATCAGCTGCAAAGTATTGATAAAAATTACTTTTCAAGTGCAGGTCACCTCCGAATACACCACAGCCCCAATTGCCAGTAGCAACCGGCTTCACTGTCCCGTCATTTATAGCAAAGCCAACGTAAGCCTGGAAATCCCAATTCCATCGATCCTTACAAAAATAAGGAAGAGAAGAAATCTATGTAATTGAACGTTTATACCTTAAGCAATTCGCGATCTACTAACTCTATATTAAATTGATCATGCTTATTGGAAAATGGCGAAGCATCAATTGCTACCAATTCACAGCACAGCCTATTAAAGCGATCCCTGCAAATAAGATTCGTGTACCACCTAAATTAAAAACATCACTAGTAGGAACTTCCTTTTAAAGGGTCGTTTGTAACTATCATTTCTAATCGTTGAATTCCTTCGTTGTTAGGATGCTGATAGCAACAGATTACAAAAATTTTCTGTGAAATTTAAATACTACCAAATACTGTAAAATCAAAAAGCACTAATAAAATCAAACAAAAAAAAGAACCTCGGAAATGAATCGATCTTCTTCCTCGGACGCCAACGAAATGATGAACCATAACCGCTATAATCAGAAAACCTTTCCGCACCACAAATAATAATAGCTTCGTTATGACGCATCCGTTCGCATACAATCATCGACACAATCATTTCCGGGCAGATCAGAAATCTGATTTCTTCCTATAAAACGATATTTTGAGTGATGTCTTAGAATGAATAACATATTTTTCGGTACTGAATCGCTGCTCTTTCACAACTTACCTGAACACAGCCACTTCTCAATACGCCTCCTCCAATATATTCATTGGCAAAATCCACTTGCAACATGCCGTGACCATCGTCTTCTATTGTACCCGTATGACTAACATAAAGTTTTGATAAAGGCAAATGCATGGCGGACCACTCCTTTGCCGAATCATTCTGTCGGCGAATCGTCAACAGTCCTGTTGGTACTGTAAATAACTTGTACATAGTCCAACTCTACATTATGCTTAATTTATAATTCTTCTCAACTTCAAACGCAACATTTTGAAAAATGAAGAAAATAATAGTTACTTTTATTGGAAACCATATGAAAGTAATGCATTAGGCATCGCAGTTTTTCCACCGAATTTGCAGAACGTAAACTGAACAAACGGAAGAAATTAACTGGTGGTAATTCGTTGCTAACAGTATTACGGCTTGGAAAAGTGCAGAAAAATGCATGTGCGAGTAGTGCGGCTGCTTGATGTTGGCTCACCGTTACCGATCCGGATCTTCCACGCCGCAGTATCGGTATGGGCTAAAACGAAGAAGTTATCGAGCAAACAGCAAAACATGTCTACAACAATTTACTTAACTTCGATGCTTCCCTTATCACCTGCATATTTTTATGAGTTTTTCTCTGTTAAATGATCTACCGCTGTTTTGGATATAAATTTTGCAGGGATGGATAGAAATTTCTTGGTCATTTAGAAAGTATAATACAACATATTACAATACTGCAAATATGTATAAACTGTAAAAAAATTAGCATCCCATTAATTTAGAACTTGAAACTAACACAACCTTCACAAAATGGTAATAGCCTACTTAAATGAATTACTTGAGTTATCAGACTTGGACTCTGCAAAGCCAATCTTGCCATGAAGGGCACTACGCTGGTAAGATACTCCATACGTAATGTTTCATTCAGAACTGTTTCGAAAAGTTGTTCGAGTGCATCGAAACTTCTGGTACGTGAATAGCTTCTGATACATTCCTGTTCAAAAAAATCAGTGTTTGGCGATCACTGCTGTCCAAAGATATACTTGGTGAAAACAAATTTGTAATTGGAACCTCAATTTGTTTATAAGTCTTAAGCGGCTGCAAAAGTTTCGAAATTGCAGTCTTTACAATGTCGTATCGTGCAGTTCCATCAATCACATTACATATAGAAAATGGCAAGCGAACATATCTGAAATCAAACAAACACTGAAATTTGGAAAAAACAATCAAAAATTCTCGCATACGGGAAGTTACAGCTTAGATTTCATTCTCAACTAAATAACGCTTACTTTTTCCCGGAATTCCACCCATATGTCGGGTCAGTGCAGATGATGGGATATGGTTTTGGAGAAGTTTCAGGAGATATCGAATTTAAAGATACCAGTACGACATCGGAAGCATTTCTGCTGTTCAAATCAGGATACATATCCTTGTAACAGCGTATCGCTTCGATAGCTGACTGCAATGTTTTCGTCACAATGGAGTATCTGGATTCTAATGCAGTTAACGATATGCAAACATGTTTTACATATATATATATATATATAAACATATACTATATCTCCATTACTTCTGGACTTGAAGAACATTGCATGGAATGTGGACCGACTTCAACATATTTATCCAGAGTAATCCTCTCAGTTTTCATCTTTGCCTGTAAAAAATACTTCACCTTCCCTTAGCTTTGCGGAAGTTTGAATTCAGAACATTGCAATATTTCCCGAAGTGATGAGTCGCTTTTCAAATTTCCTTCATTATACAACAAAAGTGCATATTTGAAAGTAGCACTACAACATGATGGAATGAGACACCATTTAATGAGGGTTCAAAAAAATACGACTAATACTTGAAGTATTAAAAGCAAAAAAAACCTGCTTTTTTCATAACGTCACTCATTTTCACCCAGTCGCTACAACCTTGTTCTTCACTGCTACCACGATCCACTTCTTCAACAACGGACCCGAAAGATTTCCTCGACATCAATTTACTTTTTGAAATAACTGAAGTAACTAATCCATTAAGACATTAGCCTTTACGATACTGAATATTATCCAGACAGTAAATTTTTTAAGTTCAGTGCAACATATCCCATGATTGCGTAGCAAACAGATGTCGAATGACACTAAATTATTAAAAGTTATCTTTGGTGCTGTAGTATGGATGACCGCGTACCTGAATGGGTAATTGTTATTGACATTCGTTTGTTCTTGGCCTTTCTACGAATCAGTTTATCATTGATAAACATCTTCCGATTCGGTTCATTGGAGAAAAATGCATCTAATGTTGTCTGACGCTTTAATAAAGCTTTCTGGGACAATAAATTAGCGATATCCGTGTTACTCTTCTCGATGACACATTCTTCTATTTCGATATTTTCATCATTCATCTGATTTGTTATCCTAAAAATTGCTTTTCGAGATCATACAAGCTTGTTGGACACAAATAGTGCGATCACTACATATCCCTATGTATCCAACCAAGTACGCAAGAATACATCTAATTCATCATACGTGAAAGCTCCGTTGATGTTTTCGTTCTCTCATAACTTTGATAGCGGTGTATGAAAATTGTGGTCTCGACGTGAATCCTACCCGTCTCGGCGTTCGCGCAATAATCTAACTGCGCATTCATGAAAACCCTTGACATAAACTGCATTTGATAAGCCATCACAGGGCCATTAAATGAAAGTTTTAAAAGGATCTTAAAATTCCTCATGCTCATAGGTATGATTTTGTATTGGATGGTAGCGTATAGTATTACATATGAATTAGGTTAATTTGATGATATGTCTTGCTGATTAAGCACATTCTGACATGTTGATTTATTATTCAATTTAATCGAATTAAATTAAGTTAAATCAATTGTCACACGTCGTTCGTTGTGGTTCCTTACTATTGTCGTTAAAATGTAATTAATTTTTCCACCATCTTCCTAAATCAGTATTCATACTTCATCTGTCTTTTTTTTCTTTCGCAGCAGAGAAAAAAATTCAAGCAAATCATTTCAGGTTATCTGGTATGAGATGAGGTACGGAATATCCATCATTTCAGAATAGATCAAATTTTAAGAACGTACCCATCAGTTAATGGCTGAAACAAATCGCTGTTTGGTACAGAATAATATATTTACCTTTAAAAGACAAATCTTTTTACAGACTCATAAGACTCAAGATATACTAACGGGATTGAAAATATAACGCTTTTGTCGAGTTCGTGAAATGGTGGGTCATGAATTGATGACTGATTTAGATTTCGGGTTCGGTTCAGATAATCGACCGTTTTGATGTGTAGAGACTGTCGTCACATGTTAACTGATCATTTAAAATTTTTCAGTTGTAAAGAATTAGAACAATTGTGATTTGACTTATAATTTTGTTTGTTGGCGCAGGTGAAAAGAATTTTTGAAAAAATTGGATAATGCAACGAGGTAGAAGCAAAAATTTGAGCTTAATAACCCCTTGAGACTTTGAAAAGTTCACGTCTCACGTCGTCTCATTCAGCTATTTGTAGCGTTGAATGAAATCGAGACCACTTAGCCAAAAAGCACGATAAATAACTGGAGCCTAACGAAAAATTTTGTTTTGACCTCTCATTTCTGCTGGGATTTGATTTTCGTTGTGAGCGTGAATGAGATCGAGAAGCTGTGAGTGGCAACGTCGTGGAAGGAAGCTGAAGAAGGGTTCATCACCTTGTACTAATTGTATATACTGGCCAATAGATTTCTGCAACTCAGCCGTATTTGATAAGCAAATAAATGTTGAGATAATAATTGCTTTGCTATTCGTAATTCAGTTTCAGAGTGAATTAATATTCGTCTACCAAACATGTTATTAGCTCAAACACGAAGGCTTAACTTTGGCCGTTGTTATGCAGCGGGTGCACAATTTCTCAAAGATGTTCCGTTGACGAGACGAGATGGCGAAGCAGTCAAGGTAGATGATCTAAAAAATAAGGTTTGTAATTCTTCGATAAAAGTTTGCCCTAACTGTGTGTTGCGATAGAAGTGTGACACATTTCTAGGAAGCTTTAAAGAAATCAAGTAGCTTGAGTTAACATGGTAAGCCTGGTCCGTTATGCGTTATGCATTTTGCTTGCTTTGAAATTGTAATTAAATTTCAGGCGATTATACTGTATTTCTCATCAGGATGGTGTGGTCACTGCCGCCTGTTTACCCCCAAGTTAAAAGTAAGTCTTTCTTCCTTTACTTCAGTGTTCCACCTCCTTCCGCCTTCCTGCTTACTTGCAGTAATTTTCAAATCTAGATACGCATTTTTTGTTGTTTATCACTGTGCAGGTGTTTTGGATATTTTAGGGCTTTTGTTGTGGAAGTTTGGGGATTTGAGTTTATTGTTTTGTATTGTTTGTAGATCCACAACACTAATACTTCGTCAAGCTTTATTTAGGAATTGATTTGTTTTTGTAGCAGAAGAGTTAGCGACGGAATATTAATATTTGAAGCAGTACAAATGGGTTTATGTGAAATGGAGCAAATAGTAATTGAAGATGAGATTGAAGTTGTGGGAAGTTGAGGAAGCGTTGTAGTTAATTCGTGTGAATAGCAAAGGAGCTAAGAGGACCGACCGCTCGGGTTAAGTTATCGCACCAAGAAGGAAGATGACCCAGAAAGCTTGCGGTCATGTGAGGTCAATGTTGTTTTGTTAGTAGTAAAGGAGTTTGGCACAGTCATCTTACGAGTTAAGGTTTACTACAAATGCTTGTAAATCATAGGTCAAAGCTTGTAAATGATGTGACCCATTTCGGCTTCGATAAGATGTTGAAACAGGTTACAATATAAAGGATATAGAGATACAACAAACATAACGAAATTGATTGCATGGCGAAATTGATTACATGACGAAATCTTAAGAATTTTATAATTTGTGTTAGATTTTTCTCGGGTTTCCCGACAGCTTTGTCTCTCTGATTGCCTACAATAACTGTGGTTTTCTAGAAATGGTACGAGGAGGTGGCAAAAGACGAGAATATTGAAATAGTTTGGATTTCTCGTGATCGTGAGGCAAAGCACCAGTTGGATTATTATAACAAAGCACTCCCCAATGTACCATATATCCCATTTGGTGACAAACATATTTCGTAAGTCTTGCTTACTTCTTCCTACTTATTTTTTTAGTACTTGAACTTGAAAGGTGTGACAGATAACACGTTAACAATATGTGTAGAATTTCTTGTTTCCATTAATGGTTACTGGACCATACCTTTCCGCTAATACGTGTCATGACACATTTGCTTTGTGCATATGGTTGCGCGAAGTGCTAAGCCAATGGGACTTATGTCGTAACTGTGTGATATGTACATAGAGAAATTATGCATGAAGAGCAGTAAATTATTCTCAAGCTTTCTTTTGTTGCAGAGAATTCCTGAAGAAGTATGATGTGAAAACGATACCTGCTGCTAAGCTAGTAGATAGCAATGGCGAAGTAATCGACCAAGAAGTGAGAAATAAAGTTCAAGTACGTTAGTACGTTATTACTTTTATCAACATCTCTCAGATGAGTTTGAGCTAAAATACATTTCTTCTGATTAGAAGATATAATATCATGCGAGTTTTATATTAGGATGAAGGTCAAGTCGACGCTAGAAAGCTAGCAAGGGAATTTCGAAGCCGTGTATAACTGCTGCATTGATTCCTCTGCTTCGTTGTTGGAAAGAAGTTTCCTTAGTTTATAGTAGATATTTTTTGGTTCACTATATGACTTTGCTTTTGATTATGTATTCATATTGTTCTTTACTGGTGTACGGTATGTACGTATAGAAATCATTCGTGAAATATATGCACATATTTGATAAATTACATTGGTGATACTACCACTGCTATAGTAGTAACTTTGTTGATATGCTTTCCTTATTTGTAACTCATTATGTGCAGAAAGTTTAGGTGTGTGACCTCAGTAATGAATTCCATCTATTTCCTTGGTAAAGATGTGAGAAAGATTAAGGGTTCATGTTGGGTCGCTGCTTCATTGCAGTATAATTTAGTGAATCAGTATTTTCAGCTGATACTTCTAACAGTTCGTTGTGCCGAGATCTGTATACAAAACTGCAATGAGTCTTCCAGAATTCTTTTTGCTATAATTTGTCAAGAAAAAACATTTACTGCTTTAGTGCACAGAATTATATATCATCTAATTGAGACCTCTCAGCGAGTTGTACTTTACATGAATCGCATTTTTGAAAACAAATTTCATTCTGTTTCATTTGTGCATATTTTTTAAACTGGAAAGGTAGCTTTCGAGCACCGTTAAAGCATCAGGTCGACCCATGATTCGGACGGTTTGTAGAAGATCTAGCACTGCCCTCTGTGAACCAAATTCTACAGCTTCCCATAAGTCCAGAATTAGTGATGTTGGTGAAAGACCAGGCCGGGTTGCAAAATACTGAAATATATTAGTGCGGTTATTTTATGGTTTTTGTGAGTTACTGTGAATTTCAGTGTTACAAATTGAAAATTGGTTTAATCTCTGCTGCAATGCCTGACATATTGGAAGTGATGGCCACTATTTTTACCTGAAAATCGCCTTCGATTTTTTAGCGCTTCTATAATTCGAACATCTTGAAAACGAAGTTATCTTTTAAAGTTAGAGAGCGTATGTCGTTACCTGTATATACCTATGGAGATTTAATTTTTTAGCAAGTCCTCGCCAGTCCTTTGACGGATCAGTAGGGACATCGAAAAGTTCCGCTAATTTTCGTCTTGTTGCATAATTCAATAAAAAATCGCATGAAAGAACTCCATCTTCTTCCATTTCGCCATCCTCCTGAGATGGACTTCACTTTTCAAAAGACAGGTTTTTGTGGAACACAATAATAAATCCAAATGATTATGATCTTTGCAGGGACTTTTTCATAGTTATACTTCAAGATGTTGAAATGTTACATACGAATGGTTGTTGCATATCGAAATGTAGCACTTCTCTCGCGTCAGCATTACCCTTCTGATAGATAACAATTCGACCAGTAACTGTTTCTAACAAATCTTCCGGAACATCGGTTTTTAGACTGCAGTGCAAACCGTTCTGCACACACCACAAGTGATGGCTAGATGGTATCTCCTGTAGTGTATTTACAAGAATTATTTTGGAAGCATTATATAAAATTTGTGCTTTTGTAAAATTTCGAAGTGGAATGAAGTTCAATAATGTTCAGCATTCAACGAACCAGATATTGCGCTTCGGGCTTTTTGACAAGTCCTGTTGATACTTCTTCCAGACATACACACAAGGCACCCTTCTCACGCATCAAAAAATTCTGGGATTCAGCAAGCAAAGCACCAGTATTTTCTTCTTGACATAAGACATTCTGAATGGCGATCCCAGTTTCGGGTACACAATACACCCTTATAGAATTATCATTCGAAATACGATGTAAGGGGCCGAACGCAGCTAAGTGCATCCGTTTCGTTGTCGCTAGCGTTGGTCGACGTGATTTACCGACTAGCAATAACTTGCAGAAGCGCTCTATCATTATATGGCACCTGTAAGAAAATATGACTGAACAAGGTTGAACTTCTATTATTAATTCACTCTCATCAGTTGTACGGTTATGGGGATTATCTGGTCATCCTCACCAGAGTAATCATTATTATTTGTCATTAAAATGAGTGGAACCTTGTCAAATCCATTTGACAATAGAGAGGTGTGTTGATATCTTCATCACCAATTTGTGCAACCATTTCCCAGTTGTTACTTTGACTACCTTTCGCGTAAATCATAAAGATCCAGTTATTTTTCGGAAAAATATTAGCGCAATGTTTAAATGTTACGATAAATGGCCTATGTATGATGACATCATTCTCATTTTCATCACATAGTCCTGTCATCACCACAGCACTTAGCACCGTATTACCTTCTGAAAATTGTTCCAAAGATTTCAAACATGATTTCAAATTAATTTTACTTTAATGTTTTTAAACAAGTAGTGTGGGCTTAGACGAAAGCTGGAGCTACCTAGTAATTTGGGTGAGTCGGTGAGATCATCGGAGACAGCAAGGAATACCATATGGTTCGTCTGAAATGTACCCTCTGGTATTAGCAGGGCAGCTCCACTTCGTTTGAGCTAAAAAAGACAATCAGCCATTTTTTCACTATCTTGAATTTTCATTTTTTGCTGGTTCACACACACTCATTCAGCTTCATTCATGTAGTAAATTAGAACAGTAAATACATGCAGATTCTTCATGGGTAGCTCTTTTCTGTTTGAGTCATTTCTGATTTTCAAAAAAAAAAAATTCGTTTCAAACTATGATCTATTTGTAAGACTAAATGGAAAAATTCTAAATAGGAAATGTATTCATTATATTAAAGTATTCTAGAAAATGATACCAGTAATCTTCCACCCATTCTATCAACATAAGCAGGAAGGACGACATGAGGCTGTTTGCTGAGCTCGAATGACCCGTAGTGATCATTAGCATCACCTACACAATCATACAATGTTGCATAATTTTCATCCGATGTTCGTGAATTTGTTCGTGCGATTGTAATTTTGCCATTCGATGAATTTGACGATGATTCCGTAATTAATGCCATACGTGATCCTTCAAGTTTAAAATCATGGATTTTCTTTAAAAGTAAAATGAATTCCTTCCCTAGCATTGTATGTTTTACTTCAATGAAAATGAAAGAAAAAATAATCTTTAATCCAATCTAATTAGCAAATAATTTCAAACCTGTGATTTTTCTTGACGAATAGCTGCTACTATTAACCGATCGAAGCGTTAACGACGGCGGTCTTACAAGCGGATGAGTTGGTGAAGCAGTCGTTGTCAACGTGTAAAATTCGCTACCACCTTTTGTCATTGATTTCATTGAATCACTTGGATCACCAAGTAATCGTTGTTGTTGTTGCAATAATACAGTACGTACATGTCCTATAGTTATATCGTAAATTTTCTTTTAATAATTATTTTAGATTTGATTAATCACAGTATACATATATCATCAATGACTAAAAAGTAGTTGTTAATCATTTAACGAAAAACAATATTGAATTAATTAATTAGTAAAAAAAAAGAAAAAAAAACTAACCACTATTCTCAGCGAAGTAAAATCCATCTTTTTTAGCACCGGCACATCGTCGTCGACAACGATATAGCAATATAGATATTAAAATAACAATTATAAGCAGTAGGATGAGTACACTAAACAGACCAGCATACATTGCAAGTTGAGTCTCCAGGCTATATCCAATATAAGCTGGTGGTGATCGTTGTACTGCTGCTGTACAGTAACCTTCTCCTTGAGTACAATTCTTGGTATCCAAATCACGACCACTGCACAACTGTCCACCACTAGTTGGTCGAGGTGAATTACACGAACGTGTGCGAAATTTTTGACAATTTTCACTACACTGTGACCATGATGACCATTCTGACCTACAAATACTTATGCCAATTTTCTCTAAAAAAATGCATCAATTTAAAGTTTACAGTCTACACCTACATATCTCTTCGTTAAAAAGCAATAAGACAATTTTAAACTTCTAAAAAACATATTTTTATCTTTTGAATTTTCACAAACGAACCAATAACCATCCAAATGACAGTCCAATGGACATTCATTAGTTTGTTCCGGATCACCTAAGCAATCTGATCCACCGTTTATTGGTGCAGGATTATTACATGTTCTCCTGCGTACCAATTTTGGCCAAATATCATCTAGTTTTTTATGTACGACGGTACCAGAACGTCTCTTCGTTATTTCTTGCTTTAATTGAGCACAATCAACTTTACAATTACCGTTCCATGCAGACCATTCTGCCCATTCACCATTTACTGAAATAATTCCTGACTGACTAATTATTACGAAAAAAAAAACTAATGAAATTTAGAAATTTAAAACAATAACTTAAAATTTTATCAAATTTATTCACAGTTTGACAACAGTAAAATCTACGAGAACAATATATATTTTTTTATTATTCTTCCTAACACTAATTGGTCTAAATTAACTCTGCTAATTTTAATTAGATAGGATGAACAAGCTATTAACTACTTGATTGTTGCAACAATAAAATTACAATTCAATAACAAAAAAAAAATTCCGTATTTTATCTGTTTAGTGCAAAAATTTATCTTACTCAGATGAATTTATTTCAAGTAAATTTTTCGGTTTTCATAATTTTTCCATTGTAAATTATTTGTTCAAAAGTTAAAAGCAAAAAAAAACGAAAAAAGTTGAAAGGAATTAGGAAACTGTTACAGGTAACCAATACAGATCATACGAACCGGAAAAGATAGCCATTAAAAAGCTCACTATTTTCAGTACTGCAAATTTTACATACATTTATCGGTTACTGCTACAGTATAGTTGTTTCGCATTTCCATGAATAATTGACGAACGAGGAAGAAGTGTAGGAGATGAAGAGGAATTTTAAAAAACGAAGTAAAATCGGTGCCATTTAAGTGATTAACTTATTTCTTACATATTTTTACAATCGTCACATCACGTACGATGAGCCATTTAGTAGTGGCATATGTGAAACATGAAAGTCTCCTTTTCTTCAAGGTCAAACAACACAATGAATAAATATGTACGACGATATATTTGTCAAAATTTTATTTTATTAACGATGAAAGAACGCTCTGCTAGGATTAGCTATGATCAATGGTCACTTAAGATTATGCGGTGAAATTTTCAATTGAATATGATTTGGTGAAATTTTTCACAGCACTATTATTAGTATGCTTAAATGAACTGAGAAACTAAAATTTAATTCAATATCGAATAATAAATTATGTATTTTAATTGTGTTCACTTACATGACGAATACATTAATTCAAAATATATGAAGCAATAAGTATGAAATACAACGTTATATCAATGAACTGTTAAGTGTTAATTGAAATTTAATAATAATAACGATCATTTATTATCATCATTATATTATTATTACCATTATTATCATTAATGTTATTATTATTATTGTTATTATTATTATTATTATTATTAATTATTATTATTATTATTATTATTATTATTATTATTATTATTATTATTATTATTTATTATTATTATTTATTATTATTATTTATTATTATTATTATTATTTATTATTATTATTATTATTTATTATTATTATTATTTATTATTATTATTATTATTTATTATTATTATTATTTATTATTATTATTATTTATTATTATTATTATTATTTATTATTATTATTTATTATTATTATTATTTATTATTATTATTATTATTTATTATTATTATTATTATTTATTATTATTTATTTATTATTATTATTATTAATTATTATTGTTATTATTATTATTATTAATTATTAATTATTATTATAATTATTATTTTATTATTATCATTAATTATTGTGAAATTTCGAAATTCTTTTTTTTGGAAATCAGTGTACCGTACCGTAAACGACAATTTGTGCAGGGTCGGAGAAACGTTTGTTAGCAATATTTCGTGCTTCACAAGTATAATTGCCAGAATCGGAAAAACGAGCAGCAGAAATGATCAATGAACAATCATTGGCAATAATCAAATTAGAATCCGTTTGTCGTTCAATCTCTTTTCCATCTTTTATCCAAAATACCTGCATTAAATCCGATATAGCAACCAATAAAATATACCATAAATTTATTATCACAGAAAAAAATACTTAAATTTAGTCATAGTAAAAGTTTTAAATCAATTAAATTTGAAAATAAAAACAAATGAGCAATAAATAATGCAGTATTATTGATGATGTAATTTATACAGTGAAAAGTATGAAATTAAATTTTTAACAGTAAATGAAGAAAAAAAAATTTTTTTTTGTTACAATTAGTAAATTAAATTAGTGAAATTTTTGAATTTGTAATTTGAGGAAAATTATAAGAAAAAAAAGAGTAACATCAATAGTGGATTTTATGGTAAATTTTACAATCTGTAAAATTTAAATCTGTAATTTTAAAGATTGTAAAATTTATCAGACGATAAAAATGCAATAATTATATTCTTTATCAGCAATGATAACAATCTTCCGTTAATCATTAATTTTCATTCAATAATATCCTATCAGATCATTCAGTTATTGAATGCATTGAGCAATTAATTAGTTGAGATATTTACCTCACTGAAGTAAAATTCTACAATCAAAAAAATGCTAATCAACAGGACTGAAAAAATAAGACTTAAAATGAGATAAGATTTATCCATTCATCCCTTAGTTCGAGTAAAAATAAACAATAAGCAAAAAATAAAAACTTCATACCTCAACTTTGGGTTCACCTTCTGGCGGTGAGCAATGCATATGTACAGTAGCTCCTTCCGGTACATTTTCCGACATTGGCGTTTGATAGAAATGTTTCCGAATATCTATAAGTATTAAAATTTTTAATGTTGTCATAAATAATTTACAAATTTTATGTTACATAAGCTAAAGTTGGAAATGAACAGATTGAAGAATTATTGAAATTTCATAGATCGGAATAATTTCATGCAAGGACATTTATGTTAATTAATGCAAGAATATTTATGTTAATTAAGAATTTCTGTTATATTAATTAAAATAATCAAATTAGTTATCTAATTATCTTTGTAATAGTTAATTTTCTTTTCTATTTAAATTTTTGATTTCAAAAATTTTTAAACACTTTGTTTCTACAATTTTATGCATTTTTATTTCTTTGTAAAAAAAATTTCATTTCTTCGTAAAATGTTTAATTTGTCGTTTGTTCCGAAAAATATCGCTTTCCTGCCTTTTGCTCCTCTTCCTTCCTGTCTTTCTCCTCTCCCCCCCTCCCCCCCTTGCACCACCCCCCGTTGTTTAAGAAAACGAAAAATGAAAAATGACTTTGGTGCAATTCTCATAGCCCCCCGCTCGAATAATTAACTATTTGTTAATTAATGCAAACTAAATAAATTGATTAGATTGTGAATGGTTCCAGAAGATAATAAATATTAATTAGGGTTTGGGATAAGAGCTTAAGTGATAGAATGCGTCACCTGTTTCCATCTTAAATCCACAGTATCATTTCTTATTCTAACCTTTGCTAAGTTAATTTCTTTTTTTGTTTTGTTTTAGCAAAATGATTCACTTTTATTTAGGTCATTCATTAATTTCAGTACTATTTTTGAGGAGAAAAAAAAGATTGTAATATTTGAAATAATTCTGAGAATTTTTTTCCTTTTTTTTCTGGAATATTAGTAGTATTGAATTAATTTTGTAAAGTGTATGAATTATCATTGTATTATAATCAAAGATATCTTCATCACTTCTTATCAATTTGATGTAATTTTATAGATCATTGATTTGTTGCATATAGAAATTAGTTCATTGCTAATTATTGTAGTTAACTATCTACGAGTCAATTAATAATAGCAATAGCGATAGTTCGAATAATGGTAATAATAATAATAATAATTTATTATTTTGATTTATATAATTTCGATGAGTCATTATTGATTGTGAATTTATGCTTTCAGGAAAGATTGCATGTTTAGATCGGACAAACTGATTGTCCACTTCTGCAAAGTTATACGGTATCAGTCGTCTTCCTCACTAAATGTTACTGCAATGAATTCGTCCATTTAAATTACAATATTAGCTAGCTTCATTTCAAAAATATTCCTTCAATTTATTAGATAGAAATGATAGATAAGAATTCGTTATATACGTGGGGGATAATTTTTTTTTTTTTTTTTGATTATTGGTCAATACGATGAAGTATTGACCAATAAAAAATTATTGGTCAATACTTCATCATATTGACCAATAATTTTTTGTTTCTTGTAATTTTTGAAATTAGCACAAACAGTAATTGAGCAACATTAGCTAGCATGCAAATCATATTATTTATAACTATTTTATTTCAATTCCATTTTCAACCTTATTAATACATTAATGAAATTACTAATTAAATTACATTGTTCAGGCTCGTCAAATAATTCAGTTTCATTTTTTTCTCTCTTTCTTTCTCTCTCTCTCTTTCTCTTTCAAAATACTGGGAGATATTTTGATAGTTTTGCATGTTATAATAAATTTTTTTTTAAATTAATTTGGAATACCTAAAAAAACATTACTTTTTTTCAAAAAAAAAGAAAAATAAACCTATTATATGTGAAACAATACTTTATGCATTTCAGTATTAATAAATAAAATTATAATCTATCTGAAATGAAACTTTTTTTTTTCCTTTGATCATTGAAAGAGTCAGCTGTTCAATGAAATTTCCATTTCTACACAATTTATCGATGTGATCCGTCTAGTGAAATAAATGCCTGGCAGCTGTCATCTCTCTCATTTTTTTTTCCTTCCATTTTTATAACTTTGACATCCTCCGCTTATAAATGCTATGAAAATGATGGCAAAGATGTTGCAATCGATGAACGATTAATTCGTTAAGTTTAAAGAAGAAAATTTATGCTAAAATCTCTCACATCGTTTAACTGTTTAATCACTAAAATCTCTTGTAATTTCACTCATTAAATGAAAACGAAAATTAAAAATGAAAAATATGAAAGTGAAAGGACTGAGTTATGGTTGAATGCTTATCACTATTATCATCTGATTATCACTTCTTTCAATTCTTCTACTTATTTCTCTAAAAAAAAATCCCTCAATCTTTTAATTTACAATTTAATTGACCCTCCCTTTTTTGCTGATCATAAACCACCTTTTCTCATCTTTCATCTTTATATTTAATGACTTCCAACTTCCTTTTACCGACAATTTCTTCCTATCCTGCGACGTTTAAAGGAGTAATCTAATTCATCCTTATTGTTGTTGTTGTTGTTGTTGCTGTCACCAGCAGTATTATAGAAAACTTATATTCATAAATAATATTCTTGAAAATAATTACTACTCTATTCTTTCTTTGTAAATTTTTAAATTTAAAGATGCTAATGTGAAATTAAATTTCATAGAGCAATAAGTAATGGAATTAAAAGAGAATCTCGTTCAGTTAATCTTATATATATTCATTTCCTATATACGTCCACTTAGGGGAAGGCATTCCTCCCTCATTTTTGTATCGCAAAAAGAAAAATGCACATAGCATTTTTCATGACCATAGATGTTTTTTTCTTTCTCTGATCCTCATTCTTTTCTCCTAATAAAGAAAGAGAGAGAGAGAGAGAGAGAGAGGGAGAAGAAGGCAAAAAAAAAAGCTTGAAGAAATTCTTGAGAATCTAGCTATATCCAAAAATGTTGATAATGAAAGAGATGGAGTAATTTAAGAATAAATTATATGAAAAAGCTCAGGCTTTGTAAATTGTATGTGTTGCAGAGGATTTTCATGCTATTACAACAATAGCGACAGGTATGTTTTATTGACTGGAAAGGTTAAATGAGTGAACAACAACAAATGAAAGAAATTATTTCTATTTAATTCTTTCCCTCTTCTCCATCCTTTTGGTAGATGATAGGATGATATTTTTAGGATAGTTAAAGCAATTGCATTAAAATTAATAGACCATTTATGGGTATGAAAAATCGGTTAAATTCAAAAAAAAAAAAAGAAATGCTTCCTAAACTGTTTTGTATTAATGAAACTATTTGAAAGATGTAAAATGTGTTTGTATAAATATTTACACGGTACATTTTAAAGTATCAATGTGACTGCTTAGCAATTGCTAGTTGTGCATAAAAAGAGGTTAAAAGGATTGAGGATGAAAGAAGAGGAGCAGAGGACATTCATCTAATGTCACAATTTCAAATTTGTCACTCTCATGAGACATGTAACCGGCATCAATTCAAAAGTGTCCATAACCTCTCTCTCTCTCTCTCTCTTCCTCTCTCTTCATCGTTCACTTTTACATCATTTTACATTTTCAAAATGTTCCCTTTTCAATAATTTTATTATCTATATTGAAATTTCTGCTAATGATTATTCATTATATTTGAGTACATTTGGTCAGCTGTGATTGAATCAAAACCTATATCAGTCAATCAGTTCATATATGTGAACGATTGCTGTTAGAATTTCTGATTATGTCAAGTACACTTCAACTGTGTCCACTTGGAAATATCCCTAAATAATGCTGCTGCTAATTGCACGGGTCAATTTACCACAACTGCGCGGTTTACTTACTACTACTACTTCATGGTTGGTTAGCGTTAGATTTGCAAAAAATTTTCCAATATCATATTCGGTAACATTGCAAAAGCAGGTAAATCAATCAGTTGATAATTTAAATTTACATTACTTTCTTATCATACCTTGTTTCGTCCTCAAATCACATATTCTGTTTGTTTTGAATTAATGACTTTTTTTTTCTTCTATTGCTCATCACAAATTATTTTATTTATACACAATTATATTTCAATTTTTGAATGAAATATTAATTAATTAAAATTGTGTAAAATATTACAATGGTAACAACATTCCAATACTTTCTAAATAAATAAATTTTGATAAAATTTTATAAAAATTGGAAATGAAATTAGATTAAAAATGGATAATGATTGAACATTGACTGGCAGATAATGCTTAATTGGGCATGATAATGGCATTCTATTCATGGAGAATTATTATTAGCTCAAAATGATCATTACATTATCATATGGTAATTCAGATATTTTTATTGTCCCTTCAATTCTACAGCAAAATCCTAATTTGCTTTTTTTTTAAATCTAAAAGTTACAGAAATCTTTAAAGATTTAAAATTCAACGATATCATCATTTAGTAAAACGCTGTCGTTTAGTTGTTAATCAGAAATCGTAGCAGAGACAACAATAATGAAATTCAAATAGAGTTTACTGATTAATAAATCGATAATTAGTTTAATTAAATAATTTAGGTTGATAGGTGAAGAAGAGACGGAGTTGTAATTTTGCCAGAATTCGTTTCATTTTTATAAAAAAGAAAAAAAAAATGCTATCAGTCGATGTGAAAACATATTTTTCGTCGTCGCTTTTCTTCAATAATTTATTTATTGCAAATAAAAAGCAAAGAGAAGCTGTTGGATGCAAAAAAAAAAACAAACAAACAAACGAGAAACCATCCATTTGTAGAATGAGTTATGGCAACAGTATAGAATGGATTGGAAGAAATTGTTAAAATTTGTTTTTTTTCATTTACATTGAAATTTGATTTAAATTATATTAAAATTCTGTTTTCTTAGAAATGAATTGAAGGAAAGGAAAGTTGGGTGATAAATACTATTGCAGTAATGATAAAATGCCTTATTTGTATTTGTAAAATTTAATTAATTTTATTAAAATGCTTCAATTGACAACGAAGTTTAGGAATTTCCAAGCAATTTCCGCAAAATTTCAAGTTAATCAAATTTTGATAACCGCAGTTATAAAAACTAAAAAGTTTGAAATATTATTCGAAATGACAAATGCAAAAATAAGAAGAGCAATGTTTCACTTACATGCAATACGAACACGTGCTGATTCGGAACGAACCACTTGTACGTCAGAATCACTGGATGCATAACATTGGCATGTAAAATCACCGGGATGAATAATTAATTCTTGACGATCAATTTCAATAGTCGCCTTGTGAAAGGGTAAATGAGTGGCAGCGTCTATTCCTTGTGATACATTATGACGTGAATCGTCCAGCTAATAATAAAAATTAAATTTCGAATAAATGAAATAAAATGACTTAATTAATACCTGGCAGGTTCAAATTGGTTAGTTTTTTTTTCGTTTTTTTAAGTAGATAACTCATCCACGTAAAGCAAGTAATGACAAGCTATCCATAAGATGCTGTAAGTTATTATTATATTGTAAGCTAAATAAATACAAATCCTTGTTTTCATATTAAAAAATTATCAAAAATTGTCTAACTAAACTTCATTTTGCAAACATCATAAAATATACCCAACGTCCGTTACATTTGAAACGTATACGTTTGGCATTAAGCGCTCGACATGCTAATGTTGCATTTCGTGATCGTGTTATATATGCAGACTGTGGTGATTCAATCAGTACAATTTCATTCATCACTATAAAATTTCAAAAAAAATTCCATGTAATTTTTATCTTTGACGTTTTATTTTCGCATAATTGTTTTAAATAATTTGAAAATTTTTCACTTTTTTTCAAAAAATTTTAAATATTTTATTTGTTTAGCAAAATTTGAACTAACAAATAAAAGCAAAAAAAAGAAGAGAAGACAGTAAAAACAAATATGCTATGATATTATATGGCAACTATTAAAAGCAAAAATAAAAAAGCTATTCAGTGCGTCATAAAAGTCAACAGGTAAACAAAAAAAAAAAAGGGAAATCGGTTGATCGAAGTAAAAGCAAATGGCACTTAGCAAAGGGCATAAAAAGAGAGGAACAGTTATATCTCTTCTGGTGGAAAGTGTGAAGGATTGTCGCAACGGGCAATTTGCTTTCAATCTTCTAATAGTACCGCTTACCATTGACGTCTTACTTTCTATCATTTCTTTTTTTTTTCATTCGTTTCAATATCTAATCCAAAAAATCGGTTTCTTTTTGAACTGAGTGAAAACTAAATTTGCCGCAAGATGAACAGAAACGAGGAAGAAAAGTAAAGAAAAAAAAATTGAACAATCGAATTAGGATAGATGTACAAAAAAACGATTGATAATTTATATAAAAATTAAAATTAATTAATTTTATTAAATATCTTATGATATCATTTAGTACACTACTAATTCAATTAGCTACAATAGTTTTTAGCGTAGTAGCATGAAGGAATGAAAACAGCAATAATATCACTTGCACACGTTAACGTCAACGTCAACTTGGAGGTGGAAATAACGGAGCGTGGAAGAAATGATTCAAGTAGTGACCGATTGAAGGAAACAATTCTTCTTCCTTTCATATACCCTTTTTCGGATAAATAAATGAAACGTACAGATAATCCGACGTATATCATCAATATTATTTCCGCCCAATATTTACATATTTATGACAAGAACTGCGCTCCTACCGTATACAATGGCAATTTTAGCCGTAGGAAATTGAACAAGTTTCAAATTTCCTTTATTTGAAAATTTCATTTATCATTTCTTAATGCTTCTGAGGAGTTGTCGAATTATAGAATTGGTTTCATTAAGTGGCAACATTGGTTGATTTTTTAGGCAATGTAAACAAACGATAAATAATTGGAAAGTGAAATAAAATGCAACGAATACTAAGTTTCCAGTGTGAATACAAACTTTGGAAACATTTAAAAACTTTAAGTATAAGTTAAAAGTTAGAAATGGCTTACAAACAATTCTTAAATAAGCAAAAACATTAATGAAAATCTTGTACATTGTTATCTGATCTGATCAATCATGCATGTCATGTGAATCAATAATACTTATGATCCTGATCTTCAAACATATACGCGATAAACTTAAGAAGTAGTTACTAATTAGAGTCAACAGGCCTTTGAACTCATTATGGATAGCTTCATTCCTCATGAAGAGGCTTAGTCATAATCATATTCAGCTATTGCTCATTCCCAATTACCTATGAAATGTCAGGAGTATGACGTCGTAGGTTAAATTTTCTAAATAATTGAGTTCTCAAATTTAAACCACAAATATATTGTAAACCAACAAATACGATATTTTCAAAAATGAGATTACAACAGGAAGTAAATAAAAAATAATACACCTTTGCTATTATAATTATTCCATTCCGTCCATCCAATTCTAATGACTTAGCGCACAACGAAATAATTTGCACACGAAAATTGCAGTGAAAAAAAAATTGCGACAAAAAAAGCTGAGAATCGGAAATGATCGGAAATGGTAAAAATAAATCAGCGATCATATTACTTTCCAACTTTTCATTACTTCGTTATTAACAGCTTTTCATCCAATAATTAATTCCATTTCGTATTTTAGTTCTTAATTTTTACTTGTTCTACAAGCATTATATTAAATTGAAATTATTAAATTTATTTCACATTTTACAACAATATCTTAAAACTGATATCAATTAAATTTAAAAAAAACCTAAAAATGCTAATTGGAAATTTAAATCAAATTTTGTTTGCATCTATATAATTCGTACATAATGAGCAAAAAAAAAATTTTAATTCTATAGAAATACTTTAGTAAAATTTTAATTTACAGGAATTTTCTCATGAACGAAAAAGAAAAAGAGGAAAAGAAGAAGGAGGCAACACGATAATGCTTAGAGAAGAGAGGGAAAAGAATGAAAATGATGAGACAGTAGGAATTATATGTAATTTTAGCAATTAAAATAACTGAAAAAAAAATGAGATTTTTAACTGTGATATTACGCTTGAACGATTGTTCCATCATTTACTTCAAAAAAAAAATGCATCAATGAAATGGATGGCTGAAGTTATGCAGTAAAAAAGTCACGTACATATATCTTCTCGTATTCCATTTAAATTGCATATTATTATTTATTAAACCAAAGATCGACAACAGTCACCTCACTTTTTTCATTCTTTTTTTGCATTAGAAAAAGGAAAAAAAAGGGAAAAAATTCGTTGTGATAATAAAATTAAAATAGTGAAATTCCTTTTAATTTCAAAAATAAATTTTAATTTCTTTACATAAAATTCATTATAAAAGATAAAAATGTAATTGCATTTTATAATTTTAGTTTTAAAATAATAAAATGTTTGATCTTACTATGTATAATAGTAATAGTTATAATTATAATTATTATTAATAATAATGATAAATATCATTAAAATGACATTTAATAGCTTCGATATATTCAAAGTAGCTACTTACATAGGCAACTAACTTACTACAACAACTACAACTACGATCACGTCATTAGTTGAGTTAAGATTTGCATCTAAAAATTTTACCAATTAAAATTGCTTGAAATAGATATTTAAATTTTATTTCTCATTAAATTTTTAGAATAGAATTTTATGTGATTTCACATCATTGATATTCATGTTTTGATGGATTGAAGTAGTCATGCCACATTCAATTCACTGAACAGAGGTATGGTAATTGCGTAAGTTGACAAAGCTAAAAATGTGTCGGAAAGCTAGTAGAGAAAGAAGTCAAATACGACTGACCGATTATGGACAACATAAAATGAACGATGGGAATGAGAGTGGTAGTTGCGTAATCCCCAACCATGTCACTCTTGCTTTGTTGTATTTTTATAAATTGTCTTAAACAATCCAATCACAGCTCCGTGACTCATCTTCAACGTCAACATTCATTTCCATTTATCCATCTCCTTCCTTTGATAGCATTTGAAAAAGTAGAATTAATCCATAACAACGGCGAAAAACAAAACGCTTCCTCATTTTCTTCTTCACAAAATTATCAAAATTCTAAATGAGAAAGATGAGGAAAAATAAATAAACAAACTCATTTAGATGAATATAAGCTATTATGATTGATAAGTTTGAACGACGAATTTAATAATTTTGGAAATAAAAAGATGAATTATCGATTTATTGATAATTAATTATAAGATAAATTAGCATATGCATATGGGAATTGGTAATGAATGATTTTGAATCTAAATGATTGAATCATTTACTATTTGCAAATAGAAATATCTTTCTCATTCAAATAATTATTAGCATAGGCGTAGGCACGGAAGGCGGCAAGTGAACTGATTAGAGGTTTTAATCAATTTAAACTAACACAATACTGCTTTGAATGAAGCAATAAATCAACATTTTGTAAACTTTAATTTCATTCTGCCAGATCTTAATTACCGTTTTCACTATCTGTTAGCTTTACTTTTTAGTAGTACGAGGTCAAATTTCACCTTGCATATGCGTCAAGTCTTTTTTTTTAAAAAGTTAAAGTATCATAAAAATAATATTATATTACGCGAATCATAACAACGTGGCCTTTTAAAATAGCTTAATAAAATTGTATGTTCATAAATTTAAAATACAAAAAATGAGAACCGTAGTAAAGTATAGGCTAATAAATCAGTATGAACTTACCTGATGATACAGTGGAAATTAAGACAAATGGATAATTTATTTTTCAAAAAAAGAGGATAAAAATGGAATGAAAAATGCGTCATTTTGCAGTAATACTCTAATGAACAGTTAATTATAGAATTTGAAATTCTACTAATTTAAAAAGGTTAAAATAAGCGAGTAACAATGCAGAGGAAGGGTGAAGAGAAATTGCAATGAAAGGCCATCACTGTAGCAATTACCGAACATCGATGTAAAGTATCGGATCGGATTATTCGGTTCACAAACAGATGAACGAATGCTTTCGCTCAAACAATACACATGCATTCATGAATTAACATTGCTCGCATCGAGTGATAGTAACACGCAGCATGCAATCAGTAAACTGCAGATGTGTGTGTGTGTGTGCGATGATTATAAATGATAGAGGCTGCTGCTACTGATAAGAATGATGCATGGGTGGGGTGTGTGTGTGTGTGTCTGTGTGTGTGTGTGTGTGTGTGTGTGTGTGGTGGCATTGGCTTATACTGTTGGGTAGTTATTGGATTTGAAATAGTGGTTTGAAATGAGCATATATACTGGTATAATGGTCAACAAAGGATAATTGCGCCAGAGGGACGGTGAGGTGAAGGAGGAATGAGCGGGGGAAGAATGAAGGTGAACGGGAGGAAAGAGGAGGGGAATACATGATGGAATGAAGGTACCCAAAAGTGGGAAAAGATGAAGATCGAAGACTCAGAAAATATCTCGGTCAGCAATCTCAAATAAACCAACCCAACCCACCCACGATGTGGACACGGGTAGGGATGACCATCAAAATATCTTTGCATTTCCTCCTCCTGCTTATATCCTCCCTCCTCCTTTCACTACGATCTACTACTACTACTACTACTACTACAACTACTACTATTACCAGCACCAGCTGTTCGCAGATGTCGCATCCCTCTCCTCTCGTGTCCCCTCATGTCTTTCACTTCATATCCGATGAACAAACATTTAACTTGATCGTATCGTTGGTGAATGTACCTGTACAGTCAGTATGCGTATCAAATAATATCATTCACGGTACTCAGATTTGGACACCGATAACGAAAGGAAATGTACAACTGATGACCTTTGAACTGCTTATTATGTTAAGTAGTTTTGGATAAATCTCCATCATATTATTACTACTATAAATACTAATAACAAATCATATGTTTAATATTTTACAAAATTTATCAAACAAAAAAACAGAAATAAAAAGCAAAGAAAAAATCTCAATAGTGCTAAGAGAGAGAGAGAGAGAGAGAGAGAGAGAAAACGTAAATGTTATAATTTAAAATGAAAAAAAAGCAGTTTAATTAATGAGGCACAAGCAACACCATTAATTAAGAGTGAATTACAAATTCCTCTCACTTCTTCTAACTCTGACGTATTATTTTGCGTGCAAAGAGTGGAAAAAGAAATTCTAAAAATTTCACAACCTCAATAGTTCAGCAGCATTGGTCAGCCTTAATTGGATGACACTTTTAATTTATTATTAACTGACTGACATAGCCTCTCGCACCCTAACTCTTCAAGAGAACTGCGTAAAGATTTTGCATGAAAAAGTTTAAATTTATTATTTAATAAAATCGATTTGTTCATTCAGCATCTTTCATATATAATAGTAATTGTTACAAGAAGAAAAGTTTTTTTAAAAAAAATAGTGCAAATGTGAAATTTGAATGGCAGCATTCTCCTGAGATTTACAATAGCCAAATTTCGACCACAGTATTTTTCCAACACTTTTCAACTAATAATAATAACAATTAATAATAATAATTAATAGAAATATTAAATAATAATGGTCGTAATAATTAATACTAATACCTAATAATAATGATAATAATAATTGATAATAATAAATGACAATAATAATAATAATCAACAACAATAATAATTAACAATAATAATAATGGCAATAATAATTAATGATGATAAATAATAATAATAAATAATCATTAGTAATAATAATAATAAATAATCACTAATAATAATAATCCGAATAATAGACCTTTAAGATGTGTATTTTCCTGCAATGAAATATATGTTGTTGATAATGTTGATAACTTCAGGATAATTTTTAGATGACTTCTTTGCGACATCAATTGCTGTCGTCAATTACGATTGCCGCCAGCATGCGGAAGTGAAACAGTGGTGACGTCATGCATTACTATCATGAAACATTAACCAAATTGGAATGATTTAAAGAAAGCACAAATGTGCGAATCCTCCAAGGAAAAAATAAGAGAAGATCGGAAAGCAACATATTTTAGGAAAAGGTATGGAACGACCGTTTTTAATTGATCGTCCAATTTTACCAATTTCCTATTATCGTTTTCTTTGTGATAACAATGAGAAGTATTTTTAAGTGAATCATTGTCTGGGAATTTGATACTTACTTGTCTGAGTAATTACAAATAGCTATAGTCAATTGCAAGTGTTAATTACTTAATGAAACCTTTTTGCGATTAACACTTTCGTTAGTCTTTTCAGAATGTTGGAAATGTTTGCTACAATGTAGAAAAATGATGAAATTAAAGGAATGGAAGTTGAGAATTTCAAGGTAATGAATGTTTTGAATTAAAATAATGGAGTGTTTTAGTGTGAAATGGAAGTAACCAAAAAAAGAAGTGACAGTATTAAAAGTAAGAAGTTAATTACTGTGGTAAACATGGAAGAAGATAATGTTGTGACAGATGAATGTTGTGGATTGATTATTCGTCTTGCGCAGGACGGGATTGAAGGAAAAGGTGAGAAAGGATTGAAATTATCATTGAAGGAAAATTGCGACATTTGAATTGAAAGGAGAGGGGAGGGGAGGGGAGAGAGGGGAGAAGGAATGAACGGAGAAGGAACAACAGAGGATGGAATAGTTTAAGACCTTGGGAATGTGAAAATATAATGTGAAGAAAATCTCTTCTAGTCATCTTTTTTTTTCCTCCTCCTTCGTCCTCCTCTTCACCCTTTCCTTCCCCTCCCCGTCTCATCTCATTACCCTTTTTTCATCCCTCATCTTCCTCTACTCCTCCTCCTCCTTATCCTTCATTTCCTGCTTCTCCTCCTATACTTCATGGTAAAAGTGCTCGAAGAGGTTAGAAGCCTGTTTGAATCATTTCAGTTAATGGCAAAACAAGTGCTGATACCCACCGAAACACGTAGCATATAAAACTATTGGCGCCGATCGTTCATTCCACTGTCCAGTCTATTTTCATATTAATTTACATGTTGCACACGGCAACGAAACTATTCCATATTTCCAGAGTGATCGTTTATCACTCAATTTAACATTATCATCCATAAAACTTGATCGAATTGTAAATTGATTTTTTCCTTGCAACCTTTTTCTTTCTTATATTAAATCAAAAAATTGAGCAAAAAGAGAGAGAGAGAAGGAAGAAGAAAAAAAGTAAAAATATTAAATAGGGAAATGATATTTGATGTATCTAACTATGTGTATGTAACTATTCTCTTCTCTCTCCCTCTCCCTTTCCCTCTCCCTCTTCTCCCATTTCTCCCTTTCGTTTGTTTTCAAGACGAGAGAGATGGAGAGCCAGACAGAATAAGTTTATATTGATATTAAACTTGAAATACTAACAGTTCTCAAACACTTCCATCCATAAATGTGATATGACACCCAGTGCCATCGCCATACGATATTACTGATACCGACGTCCTCTTTCCTCCGATCCTTCCTCTTCCTTTTTGACTATTAGTTTTGATAAGCTTAATTATACCTCAGACACTCAGTCTCCCACGACATTACCGATTCTTTAATTACTTTTAATGACTGTAAATTTTAGTTATATCCATTTGTAAAGTAATTGAAATGTAACTCAACATTTTGAATTTTTTTTTTCAAAATAAGGAAACCGTTATTTCTCCGATTTTCCTCTTCAATTTAATTTTATTCTTCTTTTCTGCGAGTTTGAAAAGAATTAACCCATTTTACATCACTTCGGAAATTGATCCGAGCAGTAATAAAGTCACTTTGCAGAATGAATACGTCAAAATTATCATTTGAAATTTGAAAATTGCCTTTATTGAAATGCATCGCTTTTATGAGCGCATATTGCTTGCAATGATTTCCATTCATTGCTCCTCAATGATTCTTTGTGATGCTATTGCAACACTCAAATGCAGCAGGAAACGTCAACTTGATGATATACTGTTGCAAGTTAACCGGATCAGGAATTATGATGGATGAATGTCTATTTGTTTAGGAAGGTGTAATACTTGATAAAACAAATTTGCAAATTAAATCACAAATCATTTACTTTTCTTCTCTTCCTCTCTCTCTCACTCTCTCGTGAACCAAAGAGCAAATAGTTTTGCAAATTCGGATAATCAAAAATAATTCACAGATTCACTTGCAAATAATTCATCTGTACAATGCACATACATCGATCAGAAGAAACATTCTGTGCTATTCATTGATCAGACTTCTTGCACATCCAAAATTACAATTAACTTCTACAGTCTTCTCAAAATAGGAATGATCGATCGGTTTGTCAAACGCGAATGATTTGTTAGATCTGTTTGATGGAAAATCAAATCAGCCAATAATATATGCTTAAAAACTAAGCAGAGGAACTGTTTCACTTTCTCACGACATTTTTTTAGTATTAAAATTATTTCAAATAAATTACGATATTATTCTTTACCTTAAAACTACCTTCTTAACAAGTCACAAACTATCATTGTAAGATTGGCTATAATTCGCTCTCGTAAAATTACATTATTTTCCATTACTTTTTACATCAAAAAAAGAAAAAGAAAACAAACATTTTGTCGTAGTCGATCGGCATAGATAGAAAGTGGTTCTGTTGCATTGTTTGTTTGCTTAATGGATGACTCAGTAAGAGGTTATCTGAGGTCAAATATGATAATATTCCAAACTCTTAACAGGTATGTGATGTGATATGAGCGATTAAGATGGCATTAATTCAGTATGCTTCATCTCAGGTTGTCATGATCGAAATACAGATGAAGTTGTTGATATCGGAATATTGGCGAGGAGGCGGAGGGGGGAAGGGGAAGAGGAGGGAAAAAGAGATTCACACCTTCTCCATATCACCCGACTATTTGCGCTAACGGAAATTTTCCACTTAACCGCTTTTCCAATCACCCACCATTCTGCTATCAGCTTTACGCTTCTGTCACGTGTTCAGCTATTACCAATGCTTTCGACCTATTAGCACATCAGTTGCAACTTTCAAACTTTTTCCAATTTATGCTAAAAGTAAAGATACTTTTTCGATGTTACTGAAACATGAAAGTGAACAGAAAATTAAAATATAAAAAAAAACTTGGTACAAAAAAGATTTAAACTGCAAATGGGAAATGCTACAAAATTCATCCATTTATCAGATCAAAACTTCCATACTTTCGATAATTAGTTCAACTATTAAATTTATAAGTGTCGGGAAACCCGAAAGAAATCTAACACAAATTATAAAAATCCTTAAGATTTCTTCATGTAATCAATTTCGTCATGCTTGTTGCATCTCTATGTCCTTTATACTGTAGTCTGTTTCAACATGAAAATTATTGATTTGTTG
>JABVXW010000001.1:1094806-1334582 GCA_013365375.1 Litomosoides brasiliensis | reverse complement strand
TATATATATATATATATATATATATGTATATATATGACTCATTTCATGCGATGTTCCGTCACTGCCATCGCTGTTACTGTTGTTATGTTCATGAAAGAGGCAGTGCAGGCAAATGGCAAGTTTTTGCTAATTGTTTTGCAGAATGATGACATCAGAAAATTTCCTCGAGCGAAGGAAAGAAAGAGTGCTTCATCTATCTCTTTTTATTTATTTTTTTATTACATCTAATACATTTCCCGATATTTACTCGACTTCCGCACCATAAATTCGGTATGATCGTCCATTATGTTCAAACTGTTTAAAATCACTTTCGATTGCTGATCAAAATGAAAGCACTAGCACGCACATCAGATAGATGCCTCATCACAAGACTGTTGATTGTTTTTTTTCCACTATACAGTGTATTCCTTCGTAATTCATATAGCTTAGGAATCGATAAATGCCGGTGAAGAACCTTTTTACATCATTTTGAAAGGAAACACAGCTAATGAGTTCTCTAATTGTTCTTCAGATTGTGATTCATTTCATAATTGTTGAAATGTATGGGATACATATGCATTTCAATAATAATGAATTAGAATTTTGATTGATGGTTCAGTAAAATCAAGCTTTAATGAATTTGGAGCAATGTTGTGCGGTTCTGTTTGATAACAGATTACATAGTTTAAAGGAATTTTATCTAGAATTACCAATATGTTACAGATTCCATAACACTGGAAAAGTTTTTGCATGGAGTAAAGATGTTACCATTGAAATTTGTCTTGGGTCCATAGTTTAGGCAGTCATATGTTTTGTTGATCCGTCAGATTTTGCTATTAATTGAGTTATTAGCTTTGAACTTAGTCTGAGAATAACATGAAATTATCATTGACAAGTATGCAGTACTCCAGTAAAATTTCTGAAAACACTGAATGTCCAACGAAACGTAAATATAGAGAGTAATTGTGTTATTACTGTTAAAATGTAAGCAATGTATCTGATGCGTATTCTTACCGAAAACATTATGACTTTTGTTGATTTTTATTCTAAGCAAATATTAGCTGCTTTTTGAAAATGTGAGCTGTTCTTCACTTTCTCATTTGCATAATGCGATAATCGATCCACTTCATTTCTAATTGGATTTTCAGCTCTGTAGCTCTGTATCTTGATTTTATTTTTATTTTCTATATATCAGTTACCTTAATTTAACTGACTATATGCGAGAAGCTGAAAACGTTACATTTCCTTAGAACATGTTTTTGTTAGAGCCTTGGATTCTCTTTTCCGAAAATCCTTATGGTGTTCGTGAACTAGAAAATTTAAAAACAGTTTGTATTAGAGACGATAGTGTGTGCCAGAGAATTTGTGAAGAGGAACAACTGCAATCTGGAAAAATTGTGTTGCAGTCCCTCATATCACGACTATGGATAAATATTTGGAGGGGTTACGAAGTATGCGCTTGTATCGCCAAGCTAATACATTGCCTACCACTTCCGGTCCACATCAGTTTACGTTAGTTCATTTCAAGCTTTTGAATGAAGCAATTCTGAAATGATATTAAATTTAAATTTGTAAAAAAGAAAAACTGTTTTATTTTATTGTTCAGTTCAGCTATATTTTATTATTTAAATTGTTAAAATATGTTTTATTATTACCTCTTACTTCCACTTATTAATTAAGGTTGGAAAATGTTGCTAGTTATACCATGGAATTAGATGTAGGAGATCGACGTGGGTTCAGTACTTTCACCCTTCGCGGAGTTCCTGTGTATGTCAAATTTTTATATTCATCCTTTTTTTGTATTGAATGGATTTCTAACCTAAGTCTTCTTTGAATAATAATAAAAAAATAAATATTGAGTTTTAAGCTTTCTGGTCGACGCATTCAATTTCCTCCGTCTTAACGGTCTCGATGCCAGTGGCATTTTCCGAAAAGAAGGAAATATTAGCCGACTCAAATCTTTTTCAGTATGTTTTGTCTTTGAAATATTAGAAATTTTATCAGAGCATGCAAGTATCCTTTAATTCATAATTTTTAGATGCAAACGTTCTTTGGCAGCGTGGTTTTGCCAGAAGATTGTACCACGCATGACGTATGTTCACTTATTAAGCGATTTTTTCGCGAATTGAAGGTACCTCTCTTCGCTCAGATGCAAACGCAGCTGCTGGATGTAAGTTTAAGGAGAAAATTGGTGCAAAAGTAATGAATATGAGCAAAAAAGCTTGCCGATCAAATTTTTAAGCCTTTTCCTTTCCATATTCATAGTGTTCGTACATCTTTTAAGCACCCATTACGGTAAATGTTCATTTTTTTTGTAAAAAATTTCCTAATTTTATAGGCTGCATCAATTTATGATGGAGCTCAACGTATCAACAAACTTCTAGAGGCTGTACGAATGTTGCCTGCGGAACATCTGGCAACATTAACTTTTCTAATGCGACAACTAAAATATGTTAGTCTTTTGTGTTTCTTATTTTGAACAAATTTTTTGAAATTATTAGATTCTTAAAAGAATTCATCCTTGGAATTTTTTTGGTAAGCATACCAATATTTCGGGCACAAGTCCCGGCTTTTCTGAACAGTTTAACCTGCACTAATTGGTTGCAGTTATAAGACATAAACTCTAATTTGTAATATTTTAATCTGTAGCAGTTAGGTTTGCAAAGCAAATTCTAAGCTCGTTTTTATCGAAATTTTCAGTTTGGCGATCGGCATGAGGGTCATCAAATGACAATTGAAAATATTGCTTGCGTTTTTGCTCCATCTCTTTTCCGAGACGACCCACCCCTTGCACCTAATAAAAAAAAGCGAGGATCTCAGGCACGTAATTTGTCATCGTTTGTTGAACTTTGTAAACACTAGCTGACGGTTTTCAGTGGTTGGGATGCTATTTCGTTTTATTGCTTTTTTTCAGTTGGCAAATTTGCAAAATTTGCAAAACCTTTTCAGGAAGATTTGATCTCGAATGTACGGAACGAAAATGAACTTCGTATTGCAATTATTGTTGATCTGATTGATAATGCATATAAAATTGGTGTGCCGCGTGATTATTACCTGGCGTCACGTCGTCCTTCTGACGTTTCGCAGAAAATTTTCAAAGGAAAATTTATGGGATGTGTCGGAACGCGTAGCGTTTCTGCCAAACCGTCATCCAGGTGGAGATATTTGTTTCGGTTCTAACCGGAAGAAATGAAGTGCACAACATTTTGATGTTTATATTTATTTCTAAACTCTGCATTATATCACATGAATATCTAAGATTAATTCGCCTCCTTTTTAAATCGAAAATTTTTAGGAATGCGGCACCCAATGCATCAGTCAAGCAAAAAGTTGAGACTCGAAGGGAAAAGAAGCTGGAAAAACAGCCATCAGGAAAGTTTGCCGAATGGTGCAAGGTATTTTTTGAAATGCTGCACTAATTAAATTTTTTAAAGTTATTCATTTTAATGAAGGTTATTCATTTTAAAATGTTATTCATTTTGAGGTTATTCATGAGGCTATTCATTTTAACCTGAGGTTATTCATTTTAATTTTCAAGGTCAAAACACCGCGCGAACGGCGTTCGTCATCAACAGTTCGTGACTTTTTCTCAAATATTTCGAATAAAGTTTTGCGTCGTGGATTATCTCCAGTTACATCAGCACGACGGCGTTGTTCAGCCGGCGATGTAACTGATGATGAATCTCTAAGAGAAAATTTGGGTGAGTGTATCAGTAATTCTAGACTGCTGTTGAGTTACATATTCTTGAGTTTTGATTAATTTAGAAACATCTAAGAAATCAGAAATTATGTAAATTTACCATTTCTCTTAAATTTGCCAGCAAAAACTTCTAAAATTAAAACTAATTAGTATTAACAAAAAAAAAATAAAGACAAAATCCAAAACACATTGTTTGTGTTTTGGATTGTTTTCTTTTTTTTGACAAAACAAAATGATTCTTTTTCTCCGTTCATTTTCTTTATTTTCATATGTTTATTTATATTTTTCTATATTTATTTTTATCCGTTATATATGTATTCTTTTAGCTGGACGGAATACTACAACATCCAAATTTTGCGTTCGTAAGCACACTGACACTTGTGATGCTGCTCAACATATCTCCAGATTGAAGTTTAGAAATGAAGATTTACTGTCGGGAAGAAATGGTTCGAACGTAAAAGACTCTATAGCATCACCTTCATCGCATGTCACTATCATTTCTCCTCAAAAGTTGGTTTGCAGTGTAACTCGACTATTCGGTGTGTATGACTCGAAATATTATACTACCACATTTCAGAAGTGGAAAGCGTTCGCAGACGACTGTGATGGGAGTTAATATTTGTACCCCACCAAGCAGAAAAGATGATATGCCTTCAGTTTCGACAAAAAGTTCAAGACATCGCTCACGTCGAGAATCACCACGCAAATCTAACACAACAAATTCAAGAAGCAAGATGATGGAGAACTATAAAGTTATCAGAGAGCTAAAGGAAGTGAATATGATGCCTGCTTCACCCGCGTTTGAACCTATCGAAATGACAACGTTAGTTAATTGTAACTTTTGCGCATTAAACTGAGATTCTGGGTGCACTTGTAAAAATAGTTCGACTTTTATTTCTGATGCATTCCCAAAATTCGTGGGACCAATAATCCTTTTGGTTCAAGTACAGATATCACAAGTAAAGCTAATCCCAGGGACTTTTATAAAGACGTCATTAAGTAGCCGCGTCTGAACATTGTTGCATCACCTCTAAGAGATAAGTAATGTCAGTATTTAAATATGCATCAAAAATGTGCGAGAGTTGTCTTTCTCTGTTCATTTATTTTTTTATATTTTGTCTTGTACAGTTTTTTCTCTGCCTGTTTACTAGGGGAAAAGTTTCCAATTTTTTAGGAATTCGTAAACTCACAGAAGCTCTGCTCTAATAAAATTGTGAGAGCCTTCAGTTTGTTTCATGATATCGTTTCAGTAAAAACATCAGTGAGGTATTTCTAAAACAGAAAGACTCGAATGAAAAATTAGCAGTATCAAAGATTATCAAACGAAATTCTTCCAAGAAGCTACTTCAATCAATTAAAGTAAGTTGCAGCAGATAGATTTCAAATTTTGAAATTGTATACAATGGAAATTTGTGGATGGGAGATTATGTTTGTTTTTGTAATCTGGAGAATTGAATGATTTTTTCATTTAGATCGCTGATTCAACTCAATCATCCCTGGAGGGTTATTCAGCTGATAAAGTCATAGATCACGTTTGCCGTCGCCATACCGCACCTGTAAAAACTAGTACACTTTTGAAACGTAATCAGCCAAACAGCACGGCTACGGGTTTGAAAACGCCACAGTCTCGAGCTCGAGGTTTTCATTATTTGTATTTCTTCAAGCAATTTAGTGGAAATTTTTTTGCAAATAATTTTAATATTCAAGAATTTCAGGAAGGTATTCAACAACGCTAAGTTTAAGGTTGAATGCAATGGACAAGGATTCGGGGTTAGGTAAGTTTCTTATTTAATTATGGAAGAATATCAGTCCGTGCTGTTGTTAATATTACATTATGCTGAAGTTATTTCAGTTTTAGAAAAAAAGAAACGTCGCAGTGAAAGTGTGAGCGGCAGTTCAAGTGATAAGATTTCTGTAAATGATGATGAAGATAAAACACGAGGAATTCAGACTTTCAGTGCAGAAGCACTTTTAGAACAGGTATTTCACGTGGTGTTGTTATTACTTTATATGAAAAATCATATTTTTTGCTTTTTTGCGTTCGTGTTTGAATAAGTAAAATGAATTAGAAATGTATGGAGTCACGACAGCGACGAGCCAAACGACAGAAACGACGGGAGGAAGCGAGTAGCTCTATACAGACAATACCAACGCAGCGCACTGTTGAATCAATTCCAATGACTTCACTTCTGGATGATGTAACAAATGAAATAAATCGCTTAGAAAGAGATCGTGAAGTTGCAAGCAAATTGGCTAGAAATGAGATAAATATCTTACTTTCTAACACCACTGGGAAGGATCATGATTTGGATTCAGTCTCTACCAAAGGTTGTTTTTGTATATTTCGGAAAGATTTCTCTGCAGTTTAGGTTTTCGAGTAACTCAAGTCCCCTTAGCGATCAATCCTCATTCTTCCGTTTTCTTAAGTATCAGGAGTTATTATTGGGTAGTGCTTCTAATGTATGCAAATACAATTGAAATTGCAAAGCTTGTGCGAAATCCAGCTTTTTATCTGCCAAATTTAGTGTTCATCTATTTATATAATTGAAGCGTAGGAAACATTTTTATTTATGCAGTGATGCCCGGAAATGGAAATAATTTTTTACAGAAGATATATCTCCTCCACCTCTTCTATCAGTCCTTCCATCAAAAGATACCTCATCCATGTCTGCAATGAAAGAAAATCATGCAGATCCTTCATCTTCATCAAATGTTTCGAAACGTTCACCGTTAGCCAACACCAACGTGCAGTCAACTACTTTATTTCTTAATGCACCGTCTACTACCATCGAAGCGGCTTGTAGCAAAACGTTACATGTTGAACCATTGAAGCATGTATTCGAACAAGGAAGCGTTGGGTTAGCTCACAGTGATGAAAATGCTGGTGGAGTGAGTGTTTAATTGTGATGCATTCTCATCGTTTTAATTGAATTTTTGTTTCCAAAATTTTCAATTGTAACGCAATTTAAAGAATTCATCATGGTTAATTAAATGAATATTTTCTCTTTTTTTTGCTGAAATTTTATATATAGAACGAGAAAGCTGGGTTCCGAAATTTGTTGCTTAGTTTAATGTTAAAATACCTATTTCAAAATTAGTGGTTTTACTTCATAGGCAACTGAAGAGAATATTGAAAAACTGATTTGGACGTTTTATTAGGAATAACGGAATCTGTAGTAGGGTTTGATTTTTATATCACCTTAATCTCATTCTTGCAGTATTTTTCTTTTATGCGGCTTTAATTCTTCAATTTTAGAATAGCTTACAGAGCATGGATCAACCAAATGATTTTGGAGAGGATTTTTCAAAGTCTGATGCTATCAAAATACAGCTTTTGAGCGCAAGAAGTGAAGATGTAAGTGATGTCGATACATGCTTTATTTATATCTGGTCCCTGATATAACAGAAATTAAGATGATAATATAATTTGATAAGGATGTAAATAGTAATCTTATTCAATGAAATCTTGATGTAAATTTGCGCAACATTTGAATAACTTCAGGATATAGTAGCGGGTCCTGCTTATATGCCATCGGGATCACGGCCGAGTGTTTTATCTATAAAGTCTAATAATCGTGGTATGGTGAGACAACGCGTCAATCATTTCGCACGGTTGGGAATACAAAAAACTATTGTAGAGCAGGTGCGCGTCTTATTTTATAAAACTTATTAGCACACCTATTTTTAGCGTTCTTTATTTGCTTAGAACAAGTTGTTGTAGGGTTCCAAAACAGGACGTCAGTGGCAAGATGGTAAAGATGCGTCTTCATCTCTTCAGAAACTATCTGCTCCTCCTGCCTCACATGGTTTGCAACTGATTGCTGGAAATGTGTCTTCACCTTCTCGAGAGATTGTAATGATGCGAGCTAAAAAATTTGAGGGTAAGATTTTATATCTCAACGAGCATTGTGAGTATGCATCAGCACAGTTGATAAAACTTTCACATATCCAATGAAATGCATTATTCACAAAATATCCAGAATTCATTTCACTATCTGCCTGTTTGACACTTACTTTCATATTATTATTAATATATTTTTTTTTATTTTCATTTTGTCGTACGTGCTGTGCTATCTGTTAAGCATTATTGTAATCAGTTAAGTATCAAATTTCTGTAACCATGCGATTTTCACTTTTCAAATATTCCGTCAAATTCTTGTAACAAAATGTTTTATGTCCCCATTGACGATTAATCCAATAATGTTTCAATACTGTATAGAATACTCACTTGGAATGTATTGCAACAAAACTGAAATGCACGGCTCCAAATTTATTTGTCTCTTTCAGTTAATACCAGGTTATTTTGCAGTGACGAATGGCATTAGAAATTTTTTATAACGCATAGAGATTGCAGCATTAGCAACATCGGTCGGTATGGAAGCATGCAAGAACTTGCGTCCCGCAACACGCAACAGACTCGCAAAAATCCAAAAGCAAAACAAGCTGAAGACACCTCGCCGTTTGAGTGGAGAAATGCGGGTTACACGACATTCTCAAGCTAAACTTGATAAAAGTCTTGAGAAACTTGCAGCCAGTCTTAGTAATCGTCACTTACTGGGAAGATCTCCGAGCCAGTCTACCTTCAACAGGCTTTGTTTAATAAGTGCAAGCGGTAGATCAGAAGAACGGCGACAAAGCATTGGGCGACTACCCATTCAGACATCACGTCGTGGTGACCTGGAACGTTTGAACTCATCGAAAATATTACATTCCGCAAATTTGAAAATGATACCGGAAACAGAACACGATATTTGAAGTGGGGGTGGTATGTAGGTCTGCTTTGTTCTTGTCTGGCATCTATTGTACTCAGAGCTTCTCTTTTTCTAATTTACACTGATTATAATATTGTGCAAAAAATCATTTTTAGTAGCAAAGTTACGGAATCGTTAATGTTCAAGTCTTTAAATTATTGATATTTGTAGAACTTTCACTAATTTATCATTTTTCATTTACAAACTATGAAATATTCAGAAAATTCCATTCAATTATATTCTCTAGTTTTTAATTTATACTTCATACAATTCAAATGAAATAAATATTTTGATCAGCATATGCGAACTTACAACATTTCCCAACGTATGCGAACTTACAACATTCCCCAACGTACTTCTGGCGTACTATTTGGTTTTTACTTTTATTTTGTCTGTTGGATATATTTAATTTTGCTATCATAATGCATAACAGCAAGAGTAGTGCCTTCAAAAAAATATTGCGTGGGATATGATGTAAATATCAATTTAAGGAAAAACAGATGGTGCTGGGAGTTTGTATATAATTTGTTAAAAAGTTTCGAAATTTCATTCTATTTTGTGCTAAAATTTAAAAATTTTTACATGAGTTCTTGCTAGTTTTCCAGAATTGAGTGAAGTAATGGAGCAGTCATCATCACCGAGCAATTCTCCTCGACGCCGCAGTGTTCTCCATTCCTTGTCGATCTCATCATCAATTACTGCACGATCTCCAATTATTTATGTTTCTACAACGAAAGCACGACGGCCAAAAAATCCATTCATGAACGATGTTGATGGAGCTACAACTGGCACTTCAGTCTCACCCACTAGGAAGTAAAGGGTGATGGACCCAACTGAAATGCTCGAATGTCTGAAGTTTTTTTGTGTAGTTTTCTTTTTCCCATCTGTACTTGAAATAATGCAGCATATTTAACGGCATTAGTTCTGTTCTGTGCTATTTTTAATTAAACATTCGTAATTTATATAACGAGAGCTTTTTACTGTGCATTATCGATGCTGTTGTGTTTAACTTGGTCTCCATGCCTTTTTCAAATTCGAATTATGTATTGCATAAGAATATTCACTGTGCATACGTGCCGTTCCAAAGTTTTTATTCCTGATATTCGCCTGTCTATTTCGCATTTGCATAAGCATTGTTTCTGCATCTCGAGATATTAGTTTTCCAGCTGGTGTAGGGTTTCAGGTTTATGGGCACCTACCTCTCATCTGTAACTGCATAGCATGTTAGTTTACTGAATCTCCTGTCCTGTGCTCATTTGTTTCTCTTGGCTAAGCTTTTCATTTATCTGTACATATAAGATGCCACTTCAATTCTGTTGTGTTCTCAGTGCAGTAATTTTTGCAGTATCGGAGAAGCGAATTAAGATCATTCTAGATTCAGACTGTCTACAAAAAGTTCCTGCATGAATGCTCTGAAAAACACATAAAGCCATCGGGTCCCTATTTCTTTCGTGTTATGCTCATCTGCTGTGAGAGAACAGTATTTTTTTAGTTTACTGAAGTTGGAACAGCGCAAAGTTTTTTTTTCCAAATATTCAGGTTAAGATTTTTCTAGAAATTAAGTTTCAAGTGATTGTTTTATGAAATACATAACTTTAACCTTAAAATTTTCTGCAATAAGCCATTACATAGTTAAGTAGGCCAGTCTAAGTCAACTTATGTTTGTTACACATTCACATATTTGTTACCGCAGTGTAAGGTAATAACTTTTCTCCCACCTAATACTTTATTCAGCACTTAATAAGCATTACATAATCATGGCATTCGTGTGGGTAGTAAAGCTGTCAAACCAAGTGACTTGCTATCTTCTGCTGCTGTTTGCGCTAGAAATGGGGAGTTTTTCCCTTCTTCAACTTCCTCTAGACTTTTTGGACGTTGCGATGGTTTGATTTTATCTGTCGTTGGTGCGTTTGTTAATCGTTTTTGTATCTATAAGAAAGCATAGAATTTAATAAAAACTCTTCGCAAAAACATCAATAAGCAGCAACAAACTGTTCTGTTCCTTTCCTTTCGTGCAGAAGCATGCCTTAAATATTTCCAGAAATAAGGTAGTTTCCGATATATAGCGTTAAACAAAGATAAAAAAGAACTCGGTTCTGAAAGTCGTTTTTCAAAGTCATTCGGAAGTATGCTTAGCGGTTATGGTTGTTTTAGATAAGCTAGAATCTACAGATGAAAGTTTGCAATACAGTAAGTGTAGGGCTAAAGCTGTATCATATGAAAAGCAAATTAAATTTCGGTTATTTCAACATATTGCAGAAATAACGAAATGTGTACCGTGAAGTAATAAGCAGTGTAAGCTGTTGCTAGATTTACACCATCGACAGCCCCTTTAAAACGTTTCCAATACCACCCAATAAATCCCAGTGAAACAGCAGCACGATCCTGAAATTCAATAGAAATGTTTTATTCCATTATTCTACTATCTTTGTTTAAAACTAATTTCATTTATCTATATGAGACGGGATATGTATCGAAATTCACGGCAGTAATGCAAATGATCGAATCTGTAAAGCGTCATGCTAAAACAAATATCTCCAATGAATTCAGCAGAACATGAACAACTTGTAAATATTGAAGTGCTCCACACATGAACGGTACTTATTTTGATAAAACTACACGATTTTAGTTTCAGTGAAAATGAAAGAAAAACTTACCCAGGTCATCATTTGCTCATTGCACCTAATCTGATAGCATAATTCTTTCGCATCTTTCCTATCTAGAGAATAATAACTGACACAAGCTAAAGTGCTCAATGGTCCAACAATGAAGCCTGCCAGAAGGAATCGACCCTGTCAAATATAATTTCTGCGAAGGATTTACTGATGATGACACCTTATTGTCATCACAGATTTTGCAGTTCTAAATTACATATTCAGTGATTCATAATTCTTTTTTTAGGACACCAGTAAATTTATGAAAAGTGGAAGAGAAATCGGTCGAAAAACGAACTCTTTTACAGTGCTTAGAAACAGCAATTCATTCTGTCATTCATTTCTTCACAAAGATTTTTAAACTTCTATGGATATACCTGTACTTTCTGACATTTGTTTCTAATTATTTTAAATGAATTGTTGGTGGTTTTCTCAGGAGTTAAGTTTCTCAAAAGAAACAGCCGATATACTGGATGTATTATGCAGCCACCTAGAATAATTTCTTTAGGGAAGAAAAATTAGATCAAAGTTGCTGGAATTTAAACATGAAAACTAAGACGGAAGTATTAAAGAACAAAATTCAAAATAGTTTAATGCTATCAGCATTTAAAAACAGGCAGCACATACCAACAAAGGACAAAATTTCAGCGGCCTTAAAGGTTCCAAAAATGGTCAGTTCAATGTATGGTGATGGAACTGACGTCAAGTTATCCACTGTCAATTCGGAGCGGTGAAATTGCACAAAATTGTACCACCATGGACCCAAACCAAACATTTATAATCGCAGAAAGCACAACTCCTAAATTACAAAAACCTACACCTTCTGCCATATGTCCAATGTTTGTTTTCTGGAAAGATCGCATATTGAACGCAAGGTTCAATGAATTTCATACAAAAGCAAGTAATCATAGTTTCTTCAAACTAACAAAATTGTTGAAAGGATTGAGTTTGAAAAATTTAGCTTGTCCCTAAGCGCGCAAATAGATGCTGTAAAAAGGAGAGTATGCGCATTCCACATGTCATAAATTCTGTTTTGAACTTTCGTAGGAAATTCATTTAGCACATAAAACAGTGCAGAAAAAGACATAAGAAGCCTTCTAAACAGATTTTATTGCTCAACCGAGAACAAGGTAGAAAAGTAAAAACAATGAGAACAACTCGTTTAAAACACCAAGACAAAGAAGTGTGTTCAGGAAATCAGAATCTGTGAGAAAGATCCCTATTTATTACTGCTAACTGAATCCAGTGCTTTGCGCAACTTTATCTGCTCTCTCTTGGAAAGTGAACGGCAAATCCTTTTTTTAGTTTTTTTTATTCCGCATTCTCGCTGTGCTTCCAGTGCTGCCATTTCCTACAAACATATAAGATAATCAAAAGTGATGGAAAAGAAGGCCAAATTTCTTAATTAATGTTTAGTAAAATTACATAAAACGAAGGATTTAATGGATATTCCGATAATAATCTCTATTGAGAGAGCTAATATTAACTGATAAAAGACGTAATATCAACAATAAATCATTATTCTTTTAGTGGATGTGATTTCAGTAACGAACTTACTATAACAAATTTAAACTAAGTCAGATCTAATAGAAAAATCCAGCTAACTTATGTATCGTTAAGAATTCTAATAATAAAGGAAATTCCATAGTTGCATTCTATTACGATAAAACCTTACCACGCGATGCTTTTTTACACGTTGTGCCATGGCAGTTTTCTCCGTCTTTACTTTCTCCGAATGTACCGTACTAATCATTTCCATAAATCGATTTATCTAAATTTCATTAAAGATCAATAATCCATATGCATCTAGATATTTTCGGGGACAATATAGAAATCATTGTAGAAAATACAAGATTACCTTGCTTTCATGCGGCTCTCGTATAATTGCACTGTGCTTCTCTATAAGCTTGTCAGTACTCTGCTTGATTTCTTTTGCAACTTTTGGTTTTAATCGATATGGGAGTTCTTTCTGCAGTGTTTTTGGAATATGCAACGGTGCAGGATCAAATGGTCGTCTTTCAACTGGCTGAAAAAAGATCATAATTGGCGAAACAAAAATGTTCTCGCAGTAATTCTCCCAAATTAAAGAAAATTGCTAAAAAAATCTTGAAAAAAGTTGTTACTTTGTAAAGTGAATTCATCTTCATCGGTGGTTTTAAACCCATTTCAAAACGTAAGCGACCTACTGTTCGCATACCTTCCCATTCTTGGTTCAATGGTAATAAAAGATCTGTTACAGGAGCATAGAAATGGGGCACAGGCACAGATACCTGAAAAGAGAGCATAGTGCAATACTGAATTCGTAACCTACAAAACAGAAGACAAAAGCTATGCCACACTCCATTCATAATTCTTAAATAAAAAAGATAGGAAGCTTTTATTTACCCAAGCACGAAGGAAGACGATATCACTCATGACAATTTTGTCTTCAAAAGTTGCCCGAAATGCACCCACTGGATCATGTAGTGCTTTTTTGATTTGACCACGAATGCCACTAACTGTGCGTATAATACCGCCTTCAAATTTTGCTACTTCTAAGACAGTATTGAACATTCCCTGAAATAGTCATTTTATATGAAAACATGCAATTATTTGGCCTTTTAAAAGCACAATATTTGTATTTGCAAAAACAGTGAAGGTCAAGAAAATTTTGTTTTCAACAATTGTCCCGGAGGCATAGACAAACGTTAAACAGTATGCAAAAGTATGCAAACATATAAACCATCCTTCTCCCAACAATAAAAACTAAGCAACCTTAATAAAAGCTGATTTCTTGAATATTTGGTAAGGATGACCAATAAGTTTTAGTTTCTTCACAACTTGAAAAGATTTGTCCAAATTTAATACGACACCTGTTGCGGCAATTCTAAAGCCTTTCTGAAAAAGGATGAAGATAGTACTTATCGTAGGATACTCATTGAGTTATTTTCACGAAATTTTTTGCAATTTAAAATAATTTCTCGTAAAACATAAATCCAATCTGTGCTAGGGAGCATAAATTCTCTTTTTGTATATATACACATTGTTATTTCCGAACCATATCTCTATTCAGCGATTGTACTGCAAGAAATCCTGTGTTCTGCGCCGTTATTGGTCCCCAGAAGACTGCTTGACAGAACATATGCTCTGGTGTATATTTCAAAAAACGCTGTCTCATGTTATGATCCTGTATCGAATATATGACCTAAAACATTATTCGAAGACTTAAAAACTCGAAAACAGTGCTCGATCCATCGTTTTTAAAAAGAAGAAAGCTATTTTAAACTTCGGAATCTTATTTCCAGCAAGTTATGTTTCGTAAGAAAATTTTAAAAAAAAATAACTTTACAGTAACACGATTACTCCGAAAACATTTTCCATAATAACCAGATTTGATGATCTACAAAATCAAAAAAATAGACTAACAACAGTTTGAAATCGTCTCCAACCACATGATATAATAAGAGGATCCCGTGACTTCAATAAGCGCTCATACCACCGGTGTTTCTTCACCCGTACCTAGAATCAAAATATTAGTGTCAATATAAAGATTTCTAAATAGTAAAAATCCAGTGATACAGTTAAATATATAAGAGAATCATTTAGGAAAGACTGCTTGACAAAAGCAATACGAAAATCTAACTTGCACAGAACCAATATTCTGTTCACCAGTGAGAAGGCCACCTATAATACAGGGTCTAGTTGGATTAAAATGCTGTAAAAATTCCACAGGGATATCCTCTAATTCTATTCGAACATAGAGCCCTGGTCGAAATCCCTCCAATTGTTGCCGATCCACCTCATCCAGCTCTTCGAAGACTGATTTGTTAAGCTGAAAGAGACTAATAATCCAACTTGCCAATGACCCCACTAAAAACTTGCTTGGATTCCACAATGACAGAATAATTTTGCCTCTCACTTTTAGTTTAAATATACCAGAACTAAATAAATAGCTTATTTTGACTTAAAATAAACTAAACTCAAAAATATTATGAGTATTATAAACAGAAATATAGCATACTTTCGACTGCTCTTCAAGTTCCCCTTTCAGTTCTATGTAGTGTTTATTGGTCTCATCATATTCAGCGTTGAAACGCATTTTCAATTTTTCTTTGTCAATTTTTCTTCTTCTAGATTCCTCATCTTCACTTGTTCCAAATGCTGTTGCATCATTTACCTTTCCTTCAGCTTCGTCACTATGTTCGACTTTGTCTTCACCATCTGTAAAAATGAATCAAATTAGGAAACTTGAACAGTCATCTAAGATAAAAAGAAGAAACAACACTTTCCTCCGCCATAAGTATTATCGTCTTCATCGTTTATTTTAGAGTTCTCGCCTTCGCCATAAGTATGCTTTTCTGAAAGGAAAGTTGATTACTAGGTTATAAAGTAGAAATCGGCATCACACTGAAAGATAACGGTAATTTTTTTCAAGACGGACTCGTAACCCTTATTTCGTCTATTTCCACAGTTTTATTTAAGAAAATCACCGTCTTCTAACTGCAGCGTAGCGTCTTCATCAGGATTCCAATTTCCCGTTACAAAGCAGTCCGCAATCGATGCACGAACCTAAATGAAATCAAGCTTGATGTAGCCGCAGAAAGAATAAAAGAATTTCATTTACAAACGATAAGATTTTTTTGACCAAACTTAACCATATTATAATAAGCATTTAATATTATGGACAAACCTCCAAATCGTTCCAGTCTCGTTGTTTTAAAAGCTGTTCAGATGTAACTACTGATGGTTCACAATAAAGAAGGCCATCCTCCTGCAACGAAAAATTGGTAATATATTAATAATTTCGAACCGTAAAGTAGCAAAAATCACAAGTATTCCAATTATTTGAAGTGACGACTTCATAAAACTGACCAAATTATCAACGGTTTTCTTAGTTCGAGTCAGGACTTTGAAAAGACGTCCAAGTACTTGATCCTGCTCTTCTTTATTTTGGTCATGCACATCTGATGATAAAAATAATTATTTTTTTGCCATATCACTCATTCGATAACATTCAATAGTTTCAACAAATTTTAATATTTGGTTTAAGGAGGAACGCATAATTTAGTTTACTGTTTTAACTGAAATTACATCCGTACGCACAGATGACTTATATAAAGAAGATCGATCTATAAAAACAATTAAAAACAAAAGAGGACTTGGAAATATTTAGAAACATTATGCATTTATCACTGCGGAGGAAAAACTAACCACAATCAGAATATACAACTTTAGCCCAATTCAGTCTCTTTGATTTTTTTTTGCTATACAATAGTTTTGCTCGTGTACAAAGTCCAGACCAACGCTTAACTGCTTTTTGTTCAATATCTTTTTCATCATCTTCATCCTCAGATACATTACTTTCGATGTTCGAATCCACAAAGTCACTCGACTCTTCGCCACTGCTTTCTACGTCTTTAGTGCAAGATATAATCACAATAAATATTTGGTTGAAAAGTTAGTAACTGATATGAATTATTCTTCAACAAAACAAAATTTATGAAATTATCTTTTGAATTTCCTGAATAAGTTAATTATAAGCTCTTACTGTCATCATCCATTTCGCTCTCACTCTCGCTATGAGGTATGGCAACTTTGGAATTTGTAACCACTTTCAATGCCGTTTTATGCATTTTATCATCGATACTCTCTTTAACATTTTCTAGTACTTCAACCAATTCGTGCCGAGCCTTCTTATATGAATGTGAACCACCCGTTTCAAAATAAATGGCATCCTGCAATAACAAATTGTTCGACAAATAAAAGCTGTGTAGAAATATGTGATTGAAAAAGAGAATTTGCGTCTCTGCAGTTGTCAAAAATTATTATAAGGATGCAAAATGGTTTAAAATGACTAGAAAAGCTTCAGAAACTTCAGTAAAATGCCAGAAACATTCTTTTCAAAATTAAGCGTCACATCTCAAGAACTTTGCCAACTTTTCAGTCATCAGCAAGAGTTGCAGTAAATTACCGTCTAATACCATCGGCTAACAACGCCTTTCCCAAAATTTTCACTTTTCTACCCGACATATACGGATAAAAAATTAGCGGCTCAAATTATCCCTTTTGCAGTCTGTTGAAAATTTTGGGACAAATCATATTGGTTGAAGGTACCAGTTATAAACCATGCATGAATATGACATGCATGAATAGAGGTATATAAATTTATCATAATTCACACAAAAAGAAAAAAGAAATGCGACGAAAAGTTACCTTATCGTAAACAATGCCACCAAGACCGGAGAATGGAGCATAAATAATACGTTCCTTTTCATTGAGTGAACGTTTCATCTTTTCTTTTGATGGTAATGGACATGGATCCGGTAAAGCCGTAACCTATAAGTCGTTGGATTGCTAATTATAATCTTATATTTGTTAAGTACTTCCAGAAACTTCGTCATTTAAAAAAAATAAAAGTCTACAAGTGGAAAAAACAATAATTATAAGAAAATCCAAATATACATCTCTAATCATTAAATCGCCTATTCCAGGAATATGCACAGCAGCATGATTTCTGAGGAATGTTCCACGCACCCAACCATATAAGGAAATTGTGCGGTTCGCTAATGGTTTTTCGCGAAGTAGCTGCAAATGATTGAAAAAGATTATTTAAGCTAGTGAACAATCGTCAAGTATAACTGCTAATAATTTTTGTGCTGTAAAGTTTCTGTAATTCTCCCAAAGTTTTTACTTCAAAATACACAATGTGAGACCTATAGTAACAGAAATAAAATCCTTGTTTTTTTCTGAATTCAAATATATAAATGCTCACAATTTTTTAACAATCAAATTTTCAATCTCTATGAATTTAATAATTCTAAATATGGAAAAAATAAGAGAAAATAGGGAGAAAGTTTTAACTTTCATCATGATAATATACCTCTGGATCCGTTAAATCTTCGTAACGGTCACAATAAACATATGGATGACTGGATCTCCACACTAAAGGACGAAATTTTGTAACAGATATAAAACGTGCAAGATTTCGGACTTCATTTTTTAAATATTGCTCATTGACCATTCCCGACAAGTAAAACAGTTTTGCACCCTGTAAACACTCTGAACTCTAACATAAGGATGCATAACAAAACCTAGCAAATAATTTGTATATAATCTCAATTCATTATAGCGCACTGAAACATGTTATATTTTGGTTTCTTGGAAGAAACTTCTGCTAGTGGCAGTTAATCCACTCCACATTTTTTTAATCATTTGATCCTGGTTATCAACAAATAACAGTCGTTATCATCCTTATGACTACATTTTCAGAAATGTGCATCACTTAATTCAATATTATCTAATATAAAGAGATCCCATATATTCAAAGCAAACTTCTAAGTAATAAAAACGCCTTTCAAAATAATAACCTGATAAACTTCTGTCCAAAAACGATGTTTCAGTAATTTCTTCGTATGCTTTAACTTTTCCTTCTTCGTGATTACATCGAGATGACTAAGAACACCCATGATTCGAGGCATTCCATGTACTTGACATATATTTAGAAATTCAAATGTCTCCATCTCAAATCCATAGGAAGCATCCACCATCAGTAAAACCTAGAGTTATTTGACTAATAATGGAAATCGAAAATGAGAAGTGGATTTCTAAACACAGACCATTTAATAGATTAAAAAAAAGGTGCAAGATCTACCACAGCTTCTGCTAAATCTCCTAAAATACAGGAATAGCAACACTTCCTCGTTTACAAATGTGACAACATAGATCTTAAACAGAGATCTTAGAACCTTCAAGCAAGTTAAAAAATACACTTTATTGAGCATTTAAACAAAGCACTACCTACCTCACGGTGAAAAGCTTTAAACATCTCCTTAACTTTGAAAGAAGAATACATTGGTTTCAGAAGTTATCTTGGCAAAACATCATTACCACAAGATCTCAGTGATTAATCCTACACGAAATACGCTTCGATTTAATTTATGTTTTGCAACTACAGTAAATATAGCTAAGAAAGAAGGAAAAATTTACCAAATCAACAACTTTCGCAATATCGATCATAGAGTTCAAATCATTATTAACTTCCACGAATGTTACTCGCCGAGTTTTGCCAGTAACAATGGTGATTGGTCCGCGAATTTCGGTTAAATTATGTCGCACATAATGCTTTACTAGACATCGCAACAACGTACTTTTTCCAACCTCAAAGAACGTAATAGATTCAGTGAAAAGAAATAAACCAATTTTAAATTATGCTCACCTTTGAAGGGCCAACGATAGCAACAATGACTGGAGGTGGCTCGACAGGAGTGCGATCCACTACTGGTATATGTTTCTTTTTTTCATCCTTGTCTGCTGCCCTAAAAAACTACCAGTAATGAACTTTTCCAAAAATAAAATAAGTTAGTTTAGAACTATTTTATCATAAACTGTAATCGGATTTGATTTCCACAACTATGACAAAAGAAATACCTGCGAATGGCACGACTTGCTTTAACAGCAGATTGAAACGTGAAAGCCTTTGCATTAATGCCGTTTCCTTTCTTAACAGCTTTCTTCTTCGCTTTTCCGCCAACTTTGTGGACTGAAAAGTTTTGCTTACCAGTCTTGCAACTAACGACTGCGGAAAAGACTATTTTCTTAAAGATACTCTTCAAAATTTATTAAGGTATACAATACACCCATTCTTTTGCATGTGATTAGATAACTCATATACTTTTGTAATGAAATGACTGTAATGTTGTAACATGTCAAAACAAATACGTAAGTCATGCACTCGAAAAGCCGACCTCTTCTGATACGAATTAAACACCAATGTGCAAATCTTCAGGAATCTCAGCAAATCGTGATAGCCTAGTCGAACTCAGTACATACGGAGTGATTTTACAATCAGATTGGACTAAAGACTTCACAATAGAGAAGTGATTTTACACTAAACGTTTGCAGAAGTTTTGTTAATTTATGATTAAACAGTAAAACAACCATTTCCATGTGAAATTCTATTAACAAATAACCCACCTCGATGAATTTTGTGCTCCGACTTTTCAATATTACCTGATGGCATTGCTTTGCTCCCTCACCCGAAATATGCTAAACACCTTTATTAAAAATGCTTAACAATTATTAGATTCAACTTTTGCTGTCGTTGTCTGCAAACGACGCGATAAACAGATCATGTTTGACTGACGTAGGAATAACGTACGAAGAGATTAGCAGGAATTACACACATTCAACATAGTGCAATTTATGCCCATCACCTTGAAACCCGTTTTAGAATAAATCGACAAAAAATGATTGAGCATTACTTCCGTAGCATTACATAAGTACACGACTAAGCCGTGCCTATCCGGTAAAAAGATAAAAGCGTTTACATCCAAAAGTATTGCCAAAAACAAAGGCTACTCGTAAGTTGGGAAATTTATCATATACAAAAATACAAGTACAATGGGAAAAAACTCTACACCTTGAAATCACAAATACTCAATTTCGCAAATATCATAAAAAAGAAAAAACGTAATGGGTAAAACGCTGAGCCATATTTTTTCAGGAAATAGACGCAATTTTAAGACAATCGATCGCCCCCGTTTCTCTCTTGCACAAAACATTGATCAGCTCAAGTGACTAAGCCTTGGGACCTTAAACCACTACTAAATCTTGGGACAGGATAAATTAACAAATCTTGAACACAAACGATTAGTTTCGATGGCTCATAGATAAATTAACTGCAATAAATAGAGAATTGCTAGGAAACGTAATAAGATGAACTTCTTCTTGATATTGTAGAAATCGAAACACGTCAATTGTAGACCGAGCTAACTAAAAATAATAAAACAATAGAATTCTCTCCAGTCACATGAAATTCGGACGATTCTATACCCAACAACAAATATGAGTGTCAAAAAATCACATGCTTCTGAAGCTACTTTTCCACAAAGGCAAACCCAACCTGCAGAACGGAAATTACAGACCTATCTGGGAAGCGAATCAGTACAAATGAATAGAAGGTATTGAAACTAACAGACTTCAATTTCATCGACAATTTATGCAATGAATGTTAACAAAAACGATCAAACCGCACAAATCTTATCCGTAGCAAGAAAGCATATCAGTGAAATAAGAACTAGCCCAGTAGTATAACAGATACACGTGCAATAAAAACTATAGCAGTAATATGACATAAGTGATAATTAAGTTAAAATTATAAAAATGTTGAACAAATTTTATGACAGATATGATTTTCTGAAATAAAGAAAGCCCGCAAGAAAACGGTAAAAGTGCAAAAACCATCTGTCCATTCGAATAATATATAAAAAAAGCGCCTGAACACAAGAATCTACGAAATGAGCAATATAACCATATCATAAAGTGACACTTAAATATGATACAATAAATGTCCTATTCCATAACGTAATTCAAGTAGTTCTCATAAGATTATTAACTTTTATCCTAAAAAAAATCATTTCGAAAAACGTCGGTATTACAAGCTATCCCTATAAGAGAGTCATTATCGCTTTAGTTCAGAAAGTCCAAAATTTAGTTGTGCTCGGAATATACATGACTCTTTATGGCAAATATGTATAGACCTCAGTCCATTTTTGTTTTGTTGTTTGAATGAGTAACGAGACCTCGTAATTCATTATAATGCTCTAAGTTTGGTGGACCACATGCAAAAGCCTGTATTGCAAGCGTTATACGGGGAGCTTGAAAACGTAACTCCTCTAATTCTACCATCAAGTGAAGCGTGTATGAACCTGAAGAACTGCAAATTTCAACTGAGAATTTCATATGCTCTTCAAAAGGAACACAATTTTACAATAAAACTTACCGACATCAATATTTTCTGGCAGTTTGTAGACGTAAAAATACCCATTATGAGGCTTTTCAAGCGCTGATGTGATGTCAGTACTCCATTTTGAACAACTTAGCCTGAAACACTGATTAATGTAGAGGTAAGATAATCGTGTAATCATAAATTGGTGTGAATCAATAAGCCTATAACATTTACAATATTCTGCAAAATGAAAACTTAAATAACCATATAAATGAATGTCCTAAATGATGAATTAGTTGGTAAAGAACTTACAATGGTTTTGATGGCAGCAATTTAACAACAACTCCATTTACGTTTTGCAGTTTTGTACAAAATATTTGTGGATTAGAAGCATCCGCCTCTCTGTCTTCTTCCTTGTAGAACGTTGGTACAATGAATAATAACTAAAAAAAATTGTTTTTAATTACCAGATGTGTAAAACGACCGCTCTTCATGCATACTAAGAGTTGCATTAAAAATATACATTAGCTTTCTTACCGTTCAGTTCAAACTTACCATTAGTGGACATTTCTTAAGCTGCGGATTAGCAATGCGTGATCCCGAAATATTTATATGGATTTTACGCTAAAAAAAATGTGCTGATCAGACAAAATGAGTTCAGACAACACAGAAAATGACCTTATCAGACAAGTTGTGAAATATCTTAAAGTATCAGACACATTTATATATAACGCCACTGCATACTAGTCTGTGACTGCCACTGTGCTCGACTTGAGTTTTCACTTATATAAATAATGTAGCAGAAAATATCACTTAACAAGTACTAAGAAAACGAAAAGCAAACAGAACCCACATTTTTGGTTATGAAATTTCGAGGTGCATCTCTCCTTGAATCACATGCTTTTGATAACCTTGCAAAATGTAAATCGGAAATAGCATGTACGGGTGTCCAAACACCCCTCACATACTTGTTTATCCACTGCATGAAAATTTTTTCCAGTGCAGTCACTCGTGCGTGGAGGTATTCAAATATCTGTAATAGTTAACTGTTTCTTTCACCTTCAACTGTTTAGTATAAATTGTACAGTAAAACATACTGATGTCGTTGTTGGTGAATAGCCTGCAAGTTGGAGTGGTGTAGCTGAACGTTCTCTTAATGATATATCTGCTCCATACCACAAAAGTAATTTCACCTATAATGAAGTCGCCATCTCCTTTAACAGATGCAAATTAATTTCTTCAATATAAAACACTATTTTTTTTTTCAGTTTGACATAATCTCTTAACCTTCGTTATTTTACAATAGAGTTTCACGATAAAATTTATGAAAAATATAAAATTTTACTTCTAAAAAATTATGACATCATCTCATAAAATACAAGAGAAACCCTCTAAATTAAAGTGATAACATCTTTTTTTATATTGGAACAAAAATCACCATTTCCAAATTATTCCTCATAATTGCGTAATGTATTGGTGCACGTCCAGAATGATCAAAAAAATCTGGCCAGGTTCCTAAACAATCATGGTGAACATCAAGGTAGCCAAATAAAAGTAATATTGCCAGGTCATGAACATTTGAAAAGTGAAGAAAACGGTTCTTTCAATTTCACAACAGTTTTTATCTATTCCTAAATGCTTACATTCTGAAAAATGAAAAAATTCCACTTCTAACAAATATTTGTAATCAATAAGTACTTCGTACGGATAAAATATATACCAAAATCCATCAAAGCCTGCACTTGACAGAGCTCCCCAGTAGCAGCTGCCAAATGCAGAGCTGTTTTTCCTGTCCTTTTTGTGGATGTCGCGAGTAAAATCCTTCGACTTTTCCACGGTAACATATTCAAAATTATTTTAATCAACCTGAAAAACATCGTAAAAGATTTGCAAAAATCAATTCGTTTTCCGCAGTACTACAGTCTTGAAAATCATACTAGACATCATTACTATTCAGAATAGAACTAGTACTCCTAAAAAAATAATGGAACTAGAACTCCTAAAAAAAATTGTGAACACACTGTCAAGAAAAATTGGGAAGTAATTTAAACCTGCAGCAACCATGGTTTCTCATGCTACATGGACGGTCAGTATTTTTGGTTGGCGCAAGATGATGTAAAATGGATGTATTCTCTGATTTATTGAAAAATGCACAGATGACATTCTGAAAAGTTAAGTATTTAAATTCTTCAATTCCATTGGAAAGCAAATTTGTGATGCTGACTTCAACGTTTCACTGAAATACCAGTGAATATGCAGATTAAATACTACGTCGCTTCCTAGTCATGCAATAGTTTAGTTCAATAGCCTAACTCTAATCAAAGCAATAATTTCATTTTTCGACAAACCACTACTATTATTACATAGAATGTATTGTTTTGAAATCATGTAGGTCTTCTTTCATATCTGCATTCAATCAATAACTGAAAAGTTGCATAGAATTATAAGTCTGAATAGAGCTCTTATATATTCCTACCTTCACTCTCTTATAACTGATTATCACTAACGTTCATCACATGCTCCTTTAATCGATGTCCCGACATACGCTTACAATGCTCAGTACCAGCCTTCTTTTTTAAAAGTTGTACAATGCGGGTGAACTTAATCATGAATTCATCGACGTCACCATCAATAGCTGCGATATAAAATTTTTGTACCCAATGAGTGAAACGCTGTGCAAACTGAAACTTCAAATAATGTCCCGAAAATAATTGAAGAATCTAGTAAATAGTACCATTCATTGATGAAGTAAACAACTTCAGGTAAGGTAAGACAATGGTAGTTCATATTTGACACTCCACGTACATGTATTTGATTTTACGAAAGTTTCATTTCTTTGCATTTTGTAGCTGTGACCTTCAGAAATCTCGTCATGTCTAGTGATAACTTCATTAAGCTTTCAATGAACAGCGTTATGGTGCATGAAAGAAACTGTAGGATATTTGCTGCAAAGTAAATTGCAGTGCACAAGAAATGTAAAACATTATAAGCAGGTCCTTTAAGATGAAACTGGTTTCGCATTTTATACCCACTGCCAAAATTTATTATTAAATTCAGTATAGTGGAAAAATAATTCGTCAAGACATCCAATAATTTTAATACATGTACTGTGCCCTGAATATCAACCTACCTTATTGCTCGTATCAATCATATATAACAAGTTCGACGTTTCCATCCCATCGATGCCCATAACTTCTTTTCTTACAACACTAAAAACGTCGAATCTAGCAACCAAACAAAATATGCCTTGTCAAGAATGAGTCAGTAAACTTTCTCGATATAATAAAGCTTTTCCGAAAATCAAGCAAACACAAGATAAGCATACCTCGGATAGATACCCAGAAAACTATCTTTCAATGCCTGAAATTACTTCGCAAAATTAAAAATATTTCTAAATGGAATGTCTTTGTTCCATTTGACAGTTATGGATGTAATAGAATTCTGCAAACACTGTATTGTATTTCAACACACTCAATAACCATCTTATGTCTGATACACACTGATTACGAAATATTGTCAATCATGTGTAACGAAATTTTAGAATGAGTAGCAATGGGAGATGTACTAAAACAATGTCTATAACGTATGAGGTTCGTACTCTCCGTGCAAATGAATAACAAATATTGATTTGTAGCATGAATTTACTAGAATAAGTGAGATCTTAGATCTTTAAACATGTAAAACCGTTGAAGCAAGAACCTAAAAAAACATAACCAAGAGTGAACCTGTAGTGAAACTGTTTTTATGCACTCATCGTCTTCGCATAAAAGATTTGTTTTATTAGAAAATGTTTCATTTTGATCAGATGGAATGTCTGGTTTGTTCTGAAAAGAGTCCATGGATATAAAATAAACTTAAATTCGCTACTGAAATAAATCACCCTTTGAAAGAAATGTCTACATAAGACGTAAAGAAAAAATTAATAATTAATAAAGATGTTTCAACCTTCCTTTAGAAAGACAATTATGACTTACTTTACTATTTTGTTTCCGATTGCGTTTCCTCGACTTCTTTGCACTGTTCTCTGAAGTTGCTGGAATCAGAGACTTTCAGTGTTACTCTTTTGTTAATATGATTGGATAATACATGAAAAATTTTATATTTTATTTAATATATGAAAAAACTCATTTGTTAATATGAAACTTTTCAGCATTTTTATACCATTCGTTTGAAAAATTGAAACTTCACCTAGAACTAATAACTTCTAATATTAACACTGCACCCTAAGGCAAGCAAACCATTTTGTTTATCGGCATCATTATCCACATCTGTTATCTGCCCATTCTCTTTGTCGTTTCTCAGAACTGTTGGAGGTACTTCGCCTGATTTCGTATTCGAAATTATGGAGATTCTCTTTACTGCTTCATTAACAGAATTGTTGACTTCATGACTTAAAAAAATATATGTAAAAATATATTTTTGCAGAGGAAAATTGTAAAACTTGACTAGCTTTCAATCATTCTGTTTCTAGATAAAAATAAAGTAAAATAAATCAGAATGTAGATAAAGCGTTTGTTAACACATCTCTGTAAATATGTGAAAAGAATAGACGCAGATGTTATAAGCTCCCCATCCCACTGCTGGATGTTTTAATGATTGAAGTAAGATATTTGTGAAAGTAGAGAATGCAACATGCGAAGTCACCTATCTATTTGCAGCTCCAATTCTCCGGAAGCCATTGTACTTTCTGTACCATTATGTTCCGTTGTGTCGACTTCATCCGAATCTGCGGAACTGTGTGATGATGAACTTGTGTCCAAAGTTGAACCTGTTACGGAATCTCGACGCTATAAATGAGTACAATTCTAAAGTATTCCTTAATACAGATGACATTGACAAAGTGGTGGGAAATAGTAACTGATAATGTACATACTATCTGTTTGCGATAGTAGGGAAAGTCTTCAAAATGTGCCAATGTTGTCATAACTACCATTCATGCAAAGAATGGTACAAGGTGCAAAAATAAAGTAAAAATTATTGTGCAACTTGTATGGCAGAGCATCAATTTGCAAGTCGTACTGTAGACCGTCAAATTGCATGTCGTATGGCAGTGCAAGTGCAGCGATTTCGAACATTAGCATCAAGATTTGTTAACAGAATGATCTAAAACAAATGTACGTCAGTGGAACCTTCTCTTTCTCATTCTTGTTGTCTGAATCGCTTTTCTTCTTTTTATCTTTTTTCGTTGCTGTTATGACTTCGTCAATTTTGTCTTCCTTCTTATTGATTGAATTGTTTGATCTCATTGTGAAAAAAACCAAAAGATTGAAAAAATGCCTCGATCCTAAATGTGAACTTCACCCTTCACGACGACAATTGGTGTACATCTGATGGTGAGAATTCTGCTGAAACGGAATGTTCTTCATGCGCTCTTTTTAAAATTTATTGAACGGAAGGCGTTCGATACTACATCCAAAAAAGAAAAACAAGGTGATTAGAGAACACATAAATATAACGCGATTCTGCTGACACCGCCTTTATGAGACGCTGGGATTACTTGGATAGGGTCCTTTAATGTATACCGTCATAGTCGTGCAATCTCTGGACTATCAAAATCGTCCATCGATCAATTTCGTTTACCCCTTTGCCATTACTAGCTCTATTTGTGAGTAAATATGCCAGTTCTGAGCAAAAATGAAAATAAAAAAAGTTTTTGCTAAACAAATGTTTCGTGCCAAAATTACAGCCCTATTTCTACCGAGACGTGAGATTGGCTTTACTGGAAGTACTGATTAACTGGAAAGTAACGTATCAAAAAACCAAACCTCTAAATGTCAATAAAAATATGTGTGTAATCAGGTGATATTATCAAATATTTCGAAAACACAAATTATTATATGGAACCCTAAAAACATATGCGAACGCTTGCTCGCCGCAGCACCGAGCAACACTCTTCCCGTTTATCGCATCTTGTGCTCATGCCCTGTCACTTCAGGTATTGGAGATAATGTGGGTTAGTGAGGAAGCAGTTGTTTGAGGTGTACGCTGGGTGGGTGGTTTATGGACATAGCGGACACAGAGAATAACCTGAGACACTTCAAATTGTGCAACTGAGTGCATGGTTGAGGTGTGTGTCAAGGTGGATAGGTTCTCTGAGGTGGAACTTTCTTCCAGTTGTTATATTGTTAAGGTTTCGAGTTGAGTCTCTTGTTTTAAATTTCTCTTAGATCAGACGCCTACTTTGTTGCTGTGTATTGAGTTTAAAAATTTCCGGAAAAACCCAATTCTTAAAACGAAGTGGGACTTATACATCTTTTATGTTCTGGAACTTAGTTGCTAATCGGCAGCGATAGTACCAACCTTTCAAAAATACATCGTTATCACGGCAATATAAAAGAGAAAATTAAATTACGAAATTCTAGCAAACTTTTTTATTTTTGCAGATATAGATTTACTGATTGTATGGAATTCATTGATTGTATTTACTGCGGGAGAAATACATCTCACCACCATCAACTATGAATAATGGCAGTGCACCAGATACAGTAACTGGTGGAAAAACTCTTGAACTGACAGAGTATGATCGGGTGTGGTCTTCTGTTACTTTCATTCATTTTCGAATAGAAAAGATGACGCTAAGTTCCTACGCATTTAAGTCAAAAAAACTGGATGAATAGAAAGTAGTTCCAGATCTAAAAATTATTTTTTTTCATTTTAATCTGTCTTTTAGTTTATCCACTTTGAGTAGCACTTTTCACAATCGCGTAAAGAGAATATTTAGCTTAGTGCAAAATTCATAGGTTCATTTTCCATTAATCTACTTAGAAGGTGTCGTTTACTCCTCTTCCATTTGCAGTACCGGCGTCCACACAAAGCTATTTCGGATTCGACGGAAATACGGATCAGTACGCGAATGCTTTCATCCGAACTCTGTTGTCCAATATGCTTAGATCTGTTGACAACAACGATGACAACAAAAGTTGTATTTTAACCATCGAGGATTCAAATTGTTTCAGCCCTACATTTGTGCCATAGTTTTCGTCATAGTTTACGACACTCTCAACACATTTGTTTATAAATTCTGGTTTCTTTTAACTTCTGTAATTTATTTTATTGAACTGTTCTGTTGTAGGAATGTTTGCATCGATTTTGCAGCGAGTGTATTACAACTGCGCTGCTCCGAGGCAACAAGGAATGTCCTACGTGTCGAAAAAAATTAGTATCGAAGCGGTCGCTTCGTCCAGATCCAAACTTTGATGCTTTGATTAATAAAGTTGGCTATTGTTTCATATATTGCGTATCCAGGAACTGTTCAAAATTTTTGCTGCATATAACTTCAAGGCTTTCCAAACTCTTTGATTACTTGCATATATAGATTTATCATTAAAGATCTGGCCCGATCGACAAATTTATGAACAAATGCAGCAAAAAGCAATGGAAATGTTTCATCAACAAAGCAATGTAGAAGCACTGCAAAAAAGTATTGAAGCAGGCATGAAAGCACAAGCTGCCAATCGCCGCCAGCGTGTTCAAGGCTCATATGACTACGAAAGTTTGTTTTAAAACAGTTCATTATTCTGAATATACTTTATGATTAAAGTATTTTTCGCCATCAACAATTTTGCTTCAGAAAGAAAACGACGCCCTCGCTGTGATGTTCATGACCGCTCTTATAATAATTCTCCTGATAGCAATTCACCGGAAGGCAGTGGTGAAGGCGATGAGAACGACCTGCATGCAAGGTTCAACTGCTTGCTGTTGGTACCATATTGTTGTTTCTTTGTTTTAAATATCATTTATTCAGACATGATGAATCGATTTCTGGAGCACACACATCTGCCAGCAGTATTGCCAACAATGTTAGTGGTCAGTTCCTTGCTAAAATTGCAACTTTTAAATTTGCGGTTCAGTAACTAGATTTACTAAATTTTGATTCAGATTACTAGAGGAGCAGGGGGTGTTTTATTTCGATTGACATTATTCTGCTAAAGAGAAACGTTTAGAAATGTTTTCAAGATGATGTGCAGAACGCTAGCATGATATATGCTATGGTTTTTGAGAATTATTTCAATAATGCAGCTTTTTTAGCAGCTAATGGTACCGTCAGTTTGCGAGCCCACTCACATCGAGATATTTCAAGCAGTAGTACAGGTTTCTGTTTTGTCGTATGATGAAATATTTATGTTAAAAATCAAACCAGAAATGGACATGACATAATGTCCAACTATTTTAGATTCTGATTCCCTCTCTTCGACCACTGATACTTCTGATACTACAGACACTTCTGATTCATCAAGCAGTATTTCAGCTCCTACGCGACCAAATTCTATTGCAAACTTGGTAGGTCGTATTCATCGAATATCATCAGAGACATTTTAAAATATATTGTTGTGTGAAATGTTTCGGAACTTTGCTATAAAAGATTTATCCAGGATAATCACCCTCTTGTACCACCACTCAATGCATGTACACTGAAAGATCGCATGCACAAATGGCTTGCTGAAAACCCGTCATCACCTTTAACTCCTGATGAAGGAATGGGAGAGCAACTGGAAAGACGAGTAAGTTTTGTGTGCATCTTGCGTTTTGTATATCTTTAGTTCCTTTATTTTATTGCTTATTGCGTCGTGCGTTTCATACTTGGTCTAGTTTTGTTGCTCTTCCGTTATGATATCAGCAAAGCTGTTATGCAAAAAAATTTTTTCCTTTATTGTACAAAATTCGTTTAACAATGCAGAAATTTTCAGCTCGATGAGGATATTGATTTTGCAGTTACGCGGACAGATGGTGAATTTATTGAGATTGAAGCGGAATTGTTACCTGCAAAATCGTTATTCAAGAGACCGAGCGTGGCATCATCCCTATTAAATCGACGTTATATTCGAACAAGAGAAGACACTACCAGTGTGTTTCTGATCGCTAACAGTTGAATTAAATAATTATCCAAATTACATTTTCGTTTTGAAGGCATCGTATTTTTTTTGGAAGCTTGTTTATAAGTCCAACCTTCTTTACTGGACACAATGAACGGACATGCTCTCATATTTATGGTTTTTTTTATTTGCAGTGGAGCATCTTGGCGAATTTTTATATCAGGTTTGTAGTGCTGAGTATCGAGAAGGACAACAGAAAAATTCATCCGAAGGATTAAAGGATTTTTCTGTTGAAAATACTATTACTTCCTCTCCAGTGCAACAGTCCGCAAGTGTTGTGCAGCGACCCGAACATTTTTATGTTTACGTAAGATTTTAACAAAAAGTTTTATCTTCTGTTCTCATGACTTGTGTCCGATATTTATTATTAAGCATTCAGATGCATTTTTACTGAATGGTTAACCAATTAATAACCTTCCAGAGTTCCAATTCTACGCTAGGATAAAAATTTTTGACAAACTTCTTGAGATTCAAATCTTTAATGGTGTTGTAGAGTCGCGTTGGCGGCAGAAGTGTGAACAAAATATTCGGCAATGAAACGGTTCTGTCGGCATTACATACCCAAAGGCGTGGGGATCATCTCATGATATTTTTCGATATCGCACCTTTGGATTTGCATAGCAAATCTGTTCTTGAGGAAATTGTTTATGACGATTTTTTAAAATAGGGAGACTTTTGTTTCATAGTTTAGTTGCATGTATTGATCTGTGATGCATACTTTCTACATGAGATAATGGTAAGAAATTGCTTAATTTTATGGTGACTTGTTTAGTAAATGAAACATTGTTTCTTGTGAATTTGATGTTTATAAAGCAGTGATAGGTTTCGGATCATATTCAAGTGCAGGAGCTCAGATGTAGTTCATTAAAAATTTTGCAAGAACTATAAAAATTATGAGTGTTACGGTGAAGAACTACTCAAACAATAATGACTCTAATGTGATCAAGTAAGACTGCCCAAGTATTTATCTCAATAGTTCTGGAGTCGATGTTGTACATCTCATGAAGTTTCCATTGTTAGCTATAAATTATACAGTTCTATCCATCCAACGATTAAGCAATTAGTTGAATATGTAAATGAAATAACATTATAACCAAAACGATAACTTGTCTACTTCAGTTTACACACATTGTACAACAACGTGAACAGTGTTATATTTCTATAAGGTTTTCAATTGATATTTGCCATTGCGATCATTGTACATTTCTGATAGTAATGTGTCGACTTATTGCGTTTTAATTTTAATTGGGATAAAGGGTTTTATTCGTACAACTGCTTCATGCATTATGATTTAAATCGAAAGTAATGATTTAATGTCTCAGTGTGTAGGTGTTGTTAACTGTAAACATTTTCTAATTTTGGACGTGAGATCACGTGTATTTCCCTATATATATGTATATATATGTTAACTGTCAAAGAAGTGGAATGCTTGAGAGCAGTAAAATGCAGTGACAGGAATGAGAGAGCCATCTACATCGTTGCAGGTATTCCATATCACATTACAAGCAGCGATTTTGAAATACCCTACGCTTCCTCTCTTCCCTACTCATTATTGCCCATCATTTCTCTTTTGTTATACATCACAGTGTTACCTATCCGGATAATTTATACAGTAGTTATCATTCTCACCTCTCTCATCATTTCATTTAATTGAACCCAACAACTACCGCCTAGCCAACCCGCATTAACATTTCCAACAAACGCTGAATCCCGACACCCCCTTATCGATTTTGGCGGCCACTAAAATGTTTACTGCCGTCGATGATGTATGTATATGTGTGCGTTTGGGTATGTGTATATGTCTGTGTGTGTATATGCATATGTGTGTGTGTGTGTGTATGTGCGTCGTAGTGTGTGTAGCGGTAAGTGCGAGAAGTGTTTGTTCCTATTTCAATGAAGCATTACAAATGTGTGTGTGTGTGTGTGTGTGTGTGTGTGCGTGTGTGTGTGCGTGTGTGTGTGCGTGTGCATGAATGCATGATTGTTACTGTAGCTGTGTATGTGTGTGCACAGGTCATAATATGTCCGTGTTCATACGTTGAATCAATGTGGCCTGTAATGAAGGTAGCATTATTTTCAGGAGGCACTTAACTGATGAAAATCGCAGGATGGCTGGATGAGTGGTTGCTGTGATTGGGATGAGATGATGACACCCCACAAAGGTAACGTCCTTTTAAAGTCTATCCTATAACTATCACTTCCACAACTATTATTGTTCTGAGGGAATTAGTGGCTTCTGTCTATGACAGCTTTATCGCACTTCTGTACTTTCATTAAATGTTTATCCATCCTAATCAATGAATGGTGAACGTACAACACTGCTCCGATAGCTTCATTGTCTTGCAATTCTGTTTTGTTTGTAAAAATGTAATTTACAACTCTGTTAAAGTATGAAGAAATAGAAGACAGTAAGAAGTGAGAAGTTCAAAACGTTTATGTGATCGCCAGTAAACGGTGTGAAAGTGGCAGCACCTTCAGATAATCTTATGGCAAATTTTGGCTTTGCATTCCATCAGCTGAGTGCACAGATTGTAAATGGTCAAAGTGTGGCACCTATTGGCATAAGTGAGGAGTTGAAGTCAGCAGTAGCTGCTGAAGTACGCGCTCAGATGGTACCGGTTATGAAAGAGATTGTACGTGAAGTGGTTAATGAAGTAAGGGGTGTTGTGACAGATGTGGTCACCCCACTTTATGATGAACTACGTGAGTTTCGAAATCGTATTCGATTTCCAAATACATTGTTATATTCTGCGGGAAATATGGCAATGTATACGAATGGTTCGTCAAGTTTCTGCGATGTCGTAGTGAGTCTTATTCGTTGCTCATTTTTTGTCTTTGCAATTACTTTGCTTAAATTTGTAATTAATTTGTTACATTTTTTTTCTCTTTTTTTGGATTTTCTCAGTCAATATTTTCACGACTGTAAGTGAATTGGCCGAAAATATTCGCTCACATATCTTTATCGAAGTATCACAGTCTTAAATGCGATTTTGTAGGAAAAAAAAGTTGACAGATGCTCGGAGAATGCAAGGTCATCCTCATCGGTTAGTCGTTCAAAAGTGTATCAGGAAAATAGTTTTAGCAACAAGAATCAAGCCGAATATTTCAAGTAAGTTTTCTTTGTTCACCAGAAATAACTTGAGAAAGATTTCAGAACTTTATTGATCGCAGCTGTAGCTTATATGAGAAATTAAAAAGAATGTTCGTTGTTTTTCAGAGATAGTTGATTTAGCCATTGCGAAAAGCTTCTAACATTTTGATGTAAAATTTATTCGCTTATTGGTTTCAGGATTAATAAAAAAAATTTTTATAGAGAACCAAAGGAACCACGAGCACAGGCATCTACGAGCGATTGTGCAGCATTTAGCTTTATTTATTATAATACAGTTTGTCTTATACCGATATCGACTTTATTGGAGCCTGAAAAGTGAATTTTTTTATCATAAAGATTTTATAGAAACTTTTCCACTTACTTTGAATGATAAAATTGTGAGCTTCTTCCCTGAAGGATTTTTACAGTTAATAATTTCTGCTAAGTTGATTATTTTATTCAGTAATGCATTCGTTTGTCAAAAAGTGCCGAAAATATTCCTCGGAAAAGAAGGGGGAAAAATCTCTTTCCTTGTTGATATGAAGACGGTGAAGTTGAGGGATCTCACGTCCGACAATTTGGGTGAGCCGATATTTTTCACTTGCTTGCATTAATTTCAATTTAAAAATGGGTTCATTATGTATGTAAAATTTGAATCCATTATGGCATAAGTTGTGCTTACTATACTTGCAAATTTCATGGTTCTCTTCATGTTATATTAATTAATAAAATTCAGTTAACCAACTGCATTTCAATTTCCGGTGTCATTCTTACGATATCCTTCTTTCAAAGTTGATGAAGATTTTAGAGAGTGTTATGCATAAATAAAATAAAATAATGTTACAAGTCAGAACAAAAAGCGAAACTTTTATGATGCAGTTAATATGTTTGAAATTGCTGGTTACACTGTAGGATACTGGACTTCGAGATTCGCGGCACACATGAAAACTCGGAAATACTTTGTAAAGGATGGTCAGATCACGGGCCGTATCCAGCAATTTGGACAAGTTTGTCACCTACTGCAAGACTACGATTATATCTTGCATCGACAGTATTATTGTCATGGAAACACGATTGGACCAGCAGCGATCCGGAAAAATATTTGGTATTTAACAGGAAAATTGAATGGTGGACAAGTTGTTGGATGTGCACTGATTTCTTATGAAATTGATGATAATGCTACCGTAAAAATATCGAAATTACGGTACAAATCAGGACTTAATTGCGTAGAAGTAAAAGAAGAAGTGCAGGCGGAAGAGATGGGTGTTAGTTCCATGCTCACTCCAAACGCTGAGTTGCAAAGGTTCGTGGACGGCATGCAGACATTATAACTATTAAACAGTCATTTCAATCAAGTAAATTTTATTTCAAATAATGTTACTAATATATTTGTATAATTTACTGACTAAATATGTATTTGTAGTTACGGCAATTATAATGCTGCAATGTGGCAAACTATCTTATGCTAACACTTCTAGTCCTTTATTTATGATAAATTGAAGTTGACATCATTTCCAGGCATTAAGTAAAAATGCTTCAATTAAATAATTTTCGATATTCAAATATTCTGGAATAAGAAAACACAAAGCAGCATTATGGAAATTCTTTTTAACAGCATTGTTTACTGATATCTTCCGTTTAAATGTATATACACATACGGTAGCAGGAATTCCAAAAAAATTTCCGAACTATATTTATGTATATTTGTCGTTGGAAATTTGTGCTTTAGCAGTCAGATTTTTGAAATTGAAAAATTCTATCATTTTTATAAAGAACTTTTTCATCACAAACCATTCCCTTTTCAACCTGCTATGTTAAGTTTTTGATTCGGGTACTTTAGAATTCTGACTAGTCAGTAACCTTGCTGAATATATCTTGTTTTACCTCCCACTGTACATTTGTTGCATCCTTGAAAATAAAGTTTTTTAATTTATTTTTGTTTGAATAGTTAATTTTGCGGGTGTAATTACATGGGGAATATATGTATACATATGAGTATATATATGTAAATATGTATCAATTTGCATATTTTCGCAAGTGAGTATTTCAGGGGGATATGTGTTTGAGTAATCGACTTTTTTTTCGTGATTTTGGATGGTGGTAGCTTCCTAGAAAAGCAAGTGGAAGTGAATGTGAATTTAAGTTTATACTGATGTTATGTAGGGGATGTTTTGTAGAGGATTTATGGAATCGTTTACGGAAAAGGAATTATTAGCGACGATAAATGATATGGGTTACGATCTTTCTCCTGAAGAATTGGTATTTTTCAAAAAGGGTAAATTTGTATTGCATGATTTGGTAACGATTTGTTAAGAAAAAAGATGAAAGAGAAACTAAATATCTGAGGTATTTCTGAGAGAAGGTTATGTGGTTATTGTCAGCTACCGAATAAGAAATTGTAGAAATGGATAAGTTCTTGGATGAACTGGAAGAAGAAAGTAAGCAACAGTTGCAGGAGGAAAATGTGTCATTTAACTCTCTAGTGAGAAATGTTGTTGAGCTGTCAACTTGTGGTATGTTTTGAAGACAAGCCTAGAACTTGTTCTATAGAGCGTTTGTATTTTTTTACATAAATATGCTGAACAATTTTAAGCTTGAACCATTGCAGTGTTCGAGTTTTTACGATTTTTGGTGGAACCAGAATTTAATTTTTTTTGCCTAGACATACCGTGCTGTTCTGATGAACAGGGATTAATTTATGCGGAGCAATATCGTCATCTTCCATCTTACGAGAATCTTGAATTACGTAAAAGTGAAGGGAATATCGTACGGTCTTCGACATCCACTAATGTAAAGTTATTCAAGATTTGTAGAAATTGATTTATAATAAAAAGGCTATTTATTAGCATTTTTGAATTTCTGGTCATGAGAAATGTTTTCTATGTTGAGCTTCCATATTCTGTTTTTCCACTTCTTTGATTCTTCTCTAGATGATTTGTAAGACTTTCACAATTAGCTTTTGCAGCATACTGGAATACTAGATCATGATGAAATATTAAACATTTTGGATGATGGTTATCGTTGCCTTCGACAAATTACTGCGGATAACAATCGTTTGCATGACCTGGTAATATTTTCTTAATCGTATGATTAAAAACTTTGCAGAATCAAAAAATCTGATGAACGAATTTTCAGAATAGCCGTCTCGAGGAAAGCTTGTGCCGTACTCATGCAAGATCACTTTCATCTGATGAAGACAAGCAGAACTTTGCACCTGCTCAAGATGTGAAAGGTTCTTTTTTTTGAAAATTGTGAGCCTCCCCAAGTTTTACCGTATTTCTCTTCTTTTCCAGATTATTTTCGGACGGCTTAACACATACTTTGGGCTATAATTATAAACTGAGTGAACTTTTGTTAATCAGATATGAAGGAATGTGAATGGAATATGACTTTGACAAACTTTTATTTTTAATGGTTTTTACAGAATATCGCGGTGGGATGAAAAGCGACAATGCACACGCTGTTGATTCTGGTAATTTACTAAATTCTTATTTTTCGACTCAATATTTCTCATTGCTTTCCTAAATTTCTGTAATTACTCTTCGACATTTTCAGCTATACGGTCGGTCCTGCATCCTCTTCCCGGTGGAGTGCCGTTTCGACATGATCCTGTAAAAAAATATGAATTATACAAGAGGAGTTGGTTGAAGAATCCTCCTCCAGGTGAGAAAAAGCGGTTATCATTGAGATGGAAAGTTCGAGAGTTCATGCTGCGGCGAGATATTTCCGGAGTTAAACCTCTAGATTTGGCTCGAAGAAGAATATCAAACCCTGATTGGTGTCCACGTCCTTATCTCGACTAAACAATACCGCGTAACTGCCATACACATTTTTTTTCTGTTGTTGAAAGTTAAACGGTCATTTAACATCCTACTGTTATGATTTTCAGAAGAATGTGAATTCATCAGAAATAGCAAAATTACAGTAAATATTTATAAGTAACCTTTCTCAATAAACTCTTTTGTTTTTCTGGTTACTTCAAATTTTTTTGCTTTGATACTTGCCAGTGGTTCGCTAAAAATTATCCACATCATTGTGAATAAATTTTACCCACAATTCAGCTCCGTACATTAACATTCGGCGCATATGTTTCTAAAGTTAAAAAGGTGACCGCTGTTTCCGTTTTTGATTTTCTCAGATGACCACAGTTTCGCGGTAGTAGAATGCACGAAAAGTGCAGAAAAATTCTCGGGTATTAAAGTTATTTTCGACTTTATCATGATTCATTATTGTTCAACAGTTTTACGATATTAAGAGAACAGGAACTGAAACGATTGCCCATGGCGGTAAACTCGGCGTCACCAGAACGTTTGCTCTCATTGAATTGACTGGCTGGTCGATTTTCAACGATGATACTCTGCCACCTACCGAAGAATACAACCCTGAAAACTGTCCTAATTTCCAGCCATTACGTGGCTATGAACTGGTTTTAAATGGTTCTTCCTTTCTGACAATTATATTTCATGCATTTTCAACTTGCCATTGTGTTTTACCCATTATTTTTACTTTTTTTCTTTTTCAAAAATTTTCGTCGTGAGTCACAGTGAGTTTCATAAAAGCGTTTTTACCACTGTTCGAATTTTCCAAAAAAATTTTTTGAAAGTCTACATTTTCAAATGTAGACTGATTTGTTGAGGAGGCTAAAATATGATTTAAAGTATGTGTGCATATTATATGAAATAAATAATGGATATTTGAGAGTTGGAATTGTGTCTGTTCAGATAAATTGAAATAAAATTTCTGATGAGTGGTTTCTTTGTTCCATTGCTTAAAGTCGAAATGCCATACTTTGGCGAATTGTGTCAATTTTGTTTTTTTTTTAAATACTTTTTTTTCTAAGTACTGAATTATGCGTTTATTTAATTTATTCTGGAAATTACGAAATGTTTTTCCTTTGTAAAAATTTCGGAATATTGAAGTTGCTGGTTATTGGAAGTAATCGATTTTTGCGATTAACTGCGAAGTGACTGTCGTTGTAATCCGTTAATTGCGCAACATTAAAAAGAGGTAATGTTAGGTATGAGAGAGGACAAAAAGATTCCCATGGCCTTGTTTGCAGCATCTGCAAAATCTTTCATATTCCATTTGATGTTGATCGTCGGAGATTGCCAAGATAAAAATGGGTGGTGTTGGTAGGAAGTTTTTTTCATCTTAGACATTTCTTTCACTTTTCCCTTCTTTTTCTCTAGCAAAATTAAACATTTTTTGCAAAATCTTCCAAACGCCAATGATTTTCACGAGGAAATTCAATTAACTTTATTTCTCATTGCTTCTTTTGTATTTATACTTACATTTGCAATGTTTTAATTATAATAGAAATGTCAGTGAAAAGTGAAATTTAATTGGAAGAATGAGTGATTATTCAGAGCAGATACGTTTTTCTTTTATCTGCGCAGATGGCAGTCATTTATTATTCATCCTTCAGGATCCAAAAGAAGTGCGCAGGTAGTTCTATAAATAGTGGTGATATCCTTTTGTAATCGGTACACTCTCTCCTACTATCTTAGATCAAGAAGAATCGTCTCCAATGTTCAATGATTTTCTTTTTTTGTAATTAAAAAATGAAATGGCACTGACTTGTACCATTTTTCTATTTCGCCACATAAGAAGAAATTTTCTGTTTAATAGGAGAATATTTTTCGAGCAGAATATGTTTATTTTCGAGCGGGATATGTTTATTTGATAGCTTTAAATTTTATTGAAATTAAATTTTCTATTGTTTTAAAAAATTGTAGCAAATTTCTGGAACTAAATTTTGTAGTACCTAAAAGGGGAGATTGATTTGTGCGTGTTTTTTTTCTAGTTTTCCATTCGGTGAAAACTGTTCATGTATGTTCGTGTTTCGCAATTAAATAAGAGGATAGCTTTTAATAATCTTTGCATATCTCCTTTGTTTAATCAGCCGGGAATGTGCTGTAGACGAGTGCAAGCGTAAGGTAGGCTGATCTACTGATGAAATGATGTTGGTTGTGAAATTTTAGCATTTACTGGAAACATGGAAAAGTTAAAATGCTGCGTGCAAACATATGATTGGGGTAAAAAGGGCACAGCAAGCGAGGTGGCCCGAGTTTATGCTGCCGGAAATCCCGATGCAAATGTTGACGGTGGGACTTCATATGCTGAGGTATGACTTGATGCAAGTATTTATTTATACATTTTCTATTCGATTTTTAAAATCATTTTACTCTATGAATGAAAATGCGTGATTTCCTACGCTCAGGATGAATTAATATAAGATAAAAGATAAGATATAACCAATAAAATTAAAGTTGTGGATGGGTACCCATCCTGATGGACCATGTCAAATTCAACGATCTCAGAAGAAACTTTCCCAATATATTGCTGAATATGAAGATAGTACAACTTATCGAAAAGTTTCAACTGAAAGGCATCTTCCATTCATAATGAAATTAATGAGTATACAGCGCAATTTATCCATACAGGTGCATCCTACAAAGGTTTGTTACTTTCTTGTCTTGCAAGGTGTTTGAAAATTAGTTAAATCAAATTGATAACTAGTTAAATTGAGTTCATGACAAGACTTTGTTATAACAGCGAAATTTGAAATTAAAGAAACAGAAATTTATTATAAAAATCAACATTACTCGAGTAAAAGATAAATTTTTTTGGAAAAATTTGTAAAATTTAGGTAGAGAATTTTATATTCTGTAATCTTTATTTATTTCAAATTGATGCTATCTTTTTCTCATGAGTGAAATCATTTTAGGAGCAAGCAGCACGACTAAATGATCGTGATCCAATTCATTATCCTGATAGAAATCATAAACCAGAGCTTGCTTATGCGCTTACTCGATTTGAATTGTTGTGCGGCTTTCGACCTGCTAACCAAATCTGTGCAAATTTTGAAGGTTTCTCAATAGTTTGAAAAATTTTAGTCTTATTTTAGAATTTGAATTGCTAATTGTTCGTGTAGAATCATTCGTTCAAACTGCTTAAAATCTATTTTTTTATCTTCAATATCCTACATTTGCATCTGCTAGATTAGCATATAAGTTGCTTATTGTCTTAGATATTTGCTATTCATTTATCTATATTTGTCTACATTCATTTATCTATCGACAACTTGTATCACTATTTAAAATTAACAGCACTTCAAAATTTATAACTTCGCTTTGCAGCTTTCCCAGAATTGAAACATTTGATGGGTGAGGATACATCGCAAGCATTTCAAATACTTGTACGAACGGGAGTTGATGAAGAATGTGAAACACTAAAATCTGCCTTGGCTCTATGTTTCAAAAAATTTATGAAATATGCTAAAGATTCCGCCGGTGAAGTAAAAACACTACTCAACGCTGTTCTTATGAAGCTTATTTGTGGAGGTTTGTTCTTTCTGTGAATTTCAAAATAGTAATCTAGCCGTTTTATGAATATAAAACAGTCTGTTCAAGTTATATTGAGGAAAAACCTTATAAGATTGTCCTTAACATTTCGTATTTCAGTGAAGACTTGAAACTGATTTGGTTTTTTTTCTAAAATTCACATTTCCATCATTTTAGCTGTAAATCAACATTTAACAGCATTCAGATGCTGAGAATTCTTGATGCTCAGAATTCTTTGTTAACAGCTTCCGAACAAAATTGTTAGTAGTTTGCGGATGCCTATAAATCGAAAGTTTTCAAAAGTTTTTAGGTCCTATTTAAAATGAACCAGAAAATTCTAATCACTTTTAAAAATCTGTCGTAATAAATATCATTTTCTGAAAAACATAGAAAATTTAAATATAAAACTGCAGTACGTGGATCTCTTAGCGAAGAAACGGTAGCAGTGATTCAGAAAATGTCTCGAGATTTTCCGGGTGATATTGGTTGTTTTATACCTCTGCTTCTCAATCACATTATTTTATCACCTGGAGAATGTTGCTATTATGGCGCGCAAGAACTCCACGCTTATCTTTCCGGAGGTTTGTTTATCTTATCGATATAATTGTTGTTTCCGGATGGATTTCGCTGAACTGATTGATTGAATGGATGTTTGGGATATGATTATTTGTTCTTCAGAATGTATAGAATGTGTTGGCTGTTCGAACAACACAATTCGAGCGGCATGCACATCAAAATTTATCGATATCGATACTTTGTGCGAAGTCCTAAACTACCGGATGACCGATCCGTCCTATTATTTTGTATCTCCAGCTGTTTTAAAAAATTTTCCACATATCCGTGTTTACGATCCCGATTGCGAGGATTTTACACTTCATGAAGTTAAAGTGAATTTACCACCCTTTTTTATTCCTATTCTTCTTTCTTAAATTATTCAAGTGAAGAACAATTTTGGAAAAAAATCCATTTCTATAACAATGAACGAGAAATGTCTTTATAGCACAAGATTATTTTTGGGAATGAATTAGAAAGAAAAAGAGTAGAAAATGCCACTTTTTAAATGTCAAATTAATTGGAAAAATTAAAAAGCGTTAAGAATGGTTAGAATTAAGGACCAGTTAGTTAATTGGAATAAAATGCAGATGTTTTTAACTTTCCTTAACCAAATGCTCCAAAGTCTTTCATAGCATTTATCTTGTGCTATAAATTTATCTGCATTTTATTTCCATTCCTGCATAAAATTAACTAACACGTACTCATTTTAAACATTTTAACATATTATATTTTGTCAAATCTTTTCACACTATTTTAGGTGTCATCGTCATCGCTATCATCAGAAAAAGCGTCATCAGTATTCATTCCAAGCCTAGAATGTGGTAGTATCATGCTGGTGATAGAGGGTGAAGGCATCATCGAAAACTATTCTGCAAAGCGGAAAACACAAAAGTTTCTGACAGTGAGGCGTGGCGATGTAATCTACATAGAATCACATGCCCAACTTCGATTCGTGGAATGCACTCAGGATATCCTAGCATATAGAACGTTTAGCTATGAGGAAGGACCTGATCACTTGTTTTACAACACCGATCAAACAGCGGTATCAGAAACGACTCATGTCACGGTTCAAATGAAGGGTCGCATGAAGCCGTTGATCATGGATGATGATGATGCCGAAATGTTTGATATTGAAAATGAAATGGATGGAATTTGTTAAAATATGACAAATTTATGATTAATATGATTTCGTGTTTTGATTTCAAAAGTCTTTAGTAATACTCTGACGTTTAAAAATATGAAAGCATACGGCTGTGATACAGATTAATGCACCCAATGAGGAAAATCTCAACTTTCCTGTTTCCACATCCCGCCGTATATATTTCTTATTCATTTCTTTTCTAAGGTAACTCGTTGATTTATATGAATGGATTTTTCGTCAGTAAACTGATCTGTTTTTTCAAACGTTAATAATAGTCGTGAGTAATAAATGATGAACTGGGTGATGTTATCGGAATGTTCATTTAATATCAGTAATGATTAGTTGCGTCAACCCTTCATTCGTGCCTCCACTCAATTTTAAACAAATGTCATAATGCAATATCGTACGCTTGCCAAATGCAATTGTTATGTTCTGGAAATATATTAAACTGAGATATCAGTGTGCTTTCAAATTCAATTTGTTCCTTATCTCTCCACATAATAAAGACGCAAAGATTGCGGATCGTAGGTACCGTTTGAAGAATATACCAACCATATTTCGTCTAATCATTGATAGCTGATAGTTTAAATCCCTCATCTATGAACAGTATTTTAGGTAAGAGATATGCTGCATGTGCTCTATTTAATTTTCACTTCCTCATTTCACCCATACATCGGTCCATTTTCACTAATACACAAATTACTGCTAAAAATGCGAATTACTTTTTCATTTTTTGAATCACTTCGACTTCCTTCTTCATAGATAATGTAGCATCTTGAACAGTAATTTGGTGATAAATCCTAACAATCAACAGTTCGGAAATGGAAATAACGGACAAACTAATACGTTATTGAATTATAAAAAAAATTGATACACTTCTTTGTGATTCAGAATTAAATATTTTAAAATTAAAAGTTTTATAAAGGATCATTTAGCAGTCCACTTTAATACCGTTTTGCATTTCACAATTCCTATCTCAATCTCCAAGTATTTTAATTCTGTCCAATACAAGTTTTTCTTCACATAACTAACGTTACTTCCACTATGAGTAGTAGTTCATAACGAATACATTTACTTGTGGATAACAAGTAAAGGTATTATATATACTCACAATCAAATTATATATACTCACAGTATATACTCACAATCAAAAGCTTTTTAGTCCAAACTTTTTTCTAAATCATTTGGAAGACACTGTTTCCTAAAAAAATACTTAAGGAAGAGTGGTCGTGAAGCCGCATCGGCGACACCTGCACAACTCGCTTAAGTTAAAAACCAGGCTTATGCAACAACTAAAATAAAATCCAATAAGCTGTGCAAGACGCTGTATCGAAACCATGCAGTGAGTGACAACGATACTTATCGAAATGAAAATGTGATCTCATAACGTCAGTGTAGAATGTGAAGCAATAAAGATGGATTAGCTTGAAAGGGTGGACGAAGTAGTAACACGTGAACGTATGTCGCACCAAGGGGTTAGGTTAAGCTGCTAAAATGTTCAATAAAACTGCTGGACGTTATTGTGGGTTTTCTGTATGTAAACATAATTTTTGTAGTTTAAAAAAATGAAGTGAAATAAGAGAAGCGGAAGTTATTTATTAGTTTGTTTCGTCTCGAAGCTTTTTCTCTTCGATTCTTTCTCTTTCGTTTCTTGTCTCTTTCATCTTTTAAATATCCATAGTCTATCGACCATTTACCGGCGACTGCTGAGCGTATCATAGTGGTATCTTGGCTTCTCCTTTTTCTTCGTTACATTTTCACATCTATGTAATCCATATTACATAAATTATACAGGTGCGTTGCAGGAGGCAACTTGAGATATTGTCCAAAGTATCAGTGGATTGCAGTCACACTGGTTTGTATGTGAGCAGAATCTGAACGATCTGCAAGTGTACAATATTGTATCATAACATACGGTTATAGTTGAGTTAGTAATATATTCGCTTATTTAATGATTATAGTGAAAATAAAAGAAATAAAAGGTACTCCAACTGCTTCAGTTATCAGTGTTACAGGGAAGAAGAGTGCACACTATACATGAGCCATGCTTCTAATAATATGTTGCAATCGCTGTTTGAGAAATCTTAAATAATTTAATTATATGGACAAATCAGGTTTCCTCCGCTGTTCCTTCTCATTTACTCCGTGGCTAAAAATTTCGCCAAAGTATGTTCCATCAAAAAATTGGTGTTCAAGAAAGCACATTTCAGGATGTTGCGTAAACTGAAACAGCAGGTGACGCAAGCCGTGAACAGTGTTACTCCCTCCGAGGTATTTCCTCATCTGCTTTGTTGATATTGATCATTACACAGGAATGTGTTTCTCATTAGCTAAATATGCACTGCGATTTGCAAAGCGATAGTGACGATTAGAAAAGCCAGTGGATTGAAATATCATGGGGTCTTCGGTCAGAAAAATTTAGTTCATAATTTGTCAGAAAAAAAAGCGAGAAATGGTTCATTGAATCTTTCCAAATTTCTTGTATAAAAAATTGTGTTGTAAGGTTCTGTTCGATTCCAATTTACAGCCTCAACAGGAGCAACTGTTTAATGAAAGCGACACATCTTCGGAAGGATTTCTCTGTCCTGTATGCATGCATTCTTTTTCTTCTCCAGACGAATTGCAAATACATTTTCAAATGCATACAATGAACCAGGTTAATAATATCAGTTTTGTTTACTTGCAACAATTAATTTATCTAAAAAGCTGAGTTTCAAATACTCTTTTGTTTCATTTCGCCGGTGTAATGTGGTTTAGAAACTTTAATAGCAAGAAAGCATCCTGGCATTTATTCATTTCAGGTTGGAGAACAAAAAGTCAGTGGTCCGTCCTCATTTAATTCACTTGGTACTTCTATTTCCTTTTATTTCTGGAATTGCATATTTTCAGAAGTAGGTGTTTATTTGTATAAGTCTAGCATAAGATAGGCACGTAATGTTGTTGTCTCAGTAAGAATGTTTCATTCAGGGAATGGTTTTAATGAATCAGATGAAGTTCATCTTGAATTGGACATGAAAGAACTTAAATCACAATTGGAAGATGAGAAGCGCTATTCAATGGAGTTGAAGAAGGAGTTGGATAGGTTGCATACCCTTATCGCAAACCATGCAGAAATATCTGAAGTATACAAATATCTGTTAATAACAGTGCATGTTTAATTTTTTATCCAAAGTAGAATAATAAATGTTTTTTGTTGGGTTCTTTCGGTTTTATGTGCTATTTACATCTTTTGAGAAATGTGACTGTTTTTCCTCAAAAGAGCTTTTTCTAAATTTTTAGGACGAAGTACCTTATCTTACGCAGCAAGTGCAGATGCTCGAAGCTGGGAAAGCATTAGGTTATTTCTTTTAACTTTTTTAAAAGTAGCTGCCTCGTATTTTTGCAATGGATTACGGTTTTATTTTCAGCAACGGAGCGAATGCTTGAAATGGAAAAAGAAATAAGTGGGATGAACCGGCAGATTGAACAATTGAAGCAGGAAAAAAGCAGGTTAATTAAAAAAATTGGAGAGCTTTCGACTGATGTTATCAAGAAAACGGATGAAATCGAGGAGAAAAGCAAAGAAAAGGTACTTCTGGGTGATGAGCTAGTGCGGTACCGGCAGGAAATACAGAATTTGGAGGCGGAAATTGAAGATCTACGAAAAAGACTTGATCAAAGGTGAATTTAGCAATTTTTAATGATTTTACAGCAGGTTGCTCCTTTTTCGTGTTTATTTAACTCAATTTAGACCATCAGAAGATGATGTAAATGTGCTCAGGAAAGAACTAGTACATGCACAGCAGTTGATGGACGCAATAACACAAGAAAAAGAAGAAGAAATTAATAAGGACATCGGTACAATACGTTATATGGAGCAAGACCATAAAAAGTAAGTTATTTTGTCTTGAGGTCCTAAGTCTATGGTATTGCTTGAAAAATATTTTGGTGAAGTATTCATAAATTAGGATTCTTGTTGAAAAGATATTCCAAGATATTTTTTAGACTAACTTGCGAAATTGAGGTTCTAAAAGGCAATATCGAAGTCCTCAAGAATACGATCGCCAAGTGAGTTATAACGTCTTTTCATTTTGCTGATTACATAGTGAATTCTTAGCCTTTGGTTTCATATGTATGGAATTATTTCAGATCTAATGGCGGAGCAAAGAAACTTATTGAACAAATCGACGGTTTCAGAAAATTTTGGGAGGTATATTGCTTATTAATTTTTTACGCATCCCAAAGTTGTACTTTAAAGTTCCAGTTGCAGGAGAAAGCCGCAAATGCAACTGAAAGAATCTCTGGTGCTTGCAAGAAAATCGGAGATTTAGAAATTGCTGTGAATGAATACCGAATGGATAACGGAATCAAAACGAATAGATTTTCGGGACATGAAGATTCAAAGAAATCTCTGTTGGAGGTAATATCGGCGATAATAGTTTTGAGGAACACTCTGATAATATGTTGTATAATTAATAAAAAATATTTGAACGACAGTGAAATCAATTCTTTCAGCTTTAAGTCGTTTTTTTAATTTAGGTTTCACAAGAAAATGAAAGGTACAAGGAAGAGCTGCGACAAAGTAAGTATGCGTTGGAAATGGCTGTGTTGAAGGCTGAAGAAGTTTGTTTAAATTTAGTTTTAAATTTATTCATTGCCCTGATAGCGACATCATAATGGAGTTTGATCGTACTTTCAGGTGGAGAAACAACACATTAATTTGCAGCAAGAAATCGTGGCATTAACAGCTTTGTTCGATGGACAAAAGCAGAATTACGCAGAAAAAGTTCGAGATAATCAGAAATAATTTTTTATAAATTTTCGAAAATGATTTGTCCATGTTCAGGAAGTGATCGCAGGAACTCTTCAGGAAATGCAAACGACTAAGGAAGAGGAAACGATAACTCAATATCGGAAAGAAATTGAACAATTGAAGATAAACGTTTTCAAATTGGAAACTTCTTTGACTGAAGCATCCACTGCCGAACTTATTTTGAAGCAGAATTTAAAAGAAGCAAAGGCAAGGGAATCACTACTGATGCAAAAAGTTTGTTTCTATTATGTATCGTGCAGCTATTTTTAGCAATTATCTCATAGATAGATCTTTTTGATTTATGTCAATTATTTCGAAGTTAGATAAACAATTTTAAAATCTTTTGATAATTTATGGTTTCAAGTAGTCAAAAAAGATTTTTTCTGCAGATTTCTGAAGGCGATGGAGCCGATAAATTAGCAATGGAACAAATGCATAAGGAGAAAGTGGCACTTGAAGAAACAGTAAATGGATTAAATGAGGCTCTAAAATCTTTAAATATTTCGCACGAATATGCAATATCTCAGCATGAAGAAAGTTGGAAAGAGAAGATGAAGGCTGAAAATGAAAAAGTGAAGAAGCTGGAAAACGAACTGAAAAAAGTGCATTGTAGCTGCGTTTATGCTGAGGAAGAGAATAAGAAAGTTTGTGATTCTTACTGTACATTTTTGCTTTAATCTTTATTCGTCTTTGGTATTCTCCGACCTATGGATTCAAGACATTATTCTCTCAGACAAATAACATAGTGTTCCTAGAATTTATCCATCTAATTTAATGATGCATCTGTTGTTTATAATTTCTATTTTTCCATCAAAGATGTTCTACGCCACAAATTATTTGCATTAATTATATTGTCATGATTTGGATAGCACTGATTGTCGTACTTTTTATTGATTTTAGGTTAAACGTATCTTGAAATTGAATGACAAATACCACAGATAAGCAGATAATTTAGATGCGCAGTGCTACAACATAGTGTTCTAAGAATTTGTCCATCTTATGCATCTGGAAATATTTTCCCATTTCTAAATTTCATTTTTTGTAAGGAGGATTGTTCTAGTTATCGGCAATTCTGGAAGAAAGAATGGCAACAATTGAAGAAAAGAATAAAATAATCGAAACAGAAAGTGTCAAATTGAAGTCGGCTATTGAAAAGCTCGCATTAATGGAGGAAAAAGCCCGACAGTTGGTTGGTTATTTATTTAATTTGCTTGAATCACTGCTTGTAAAGGCATGCGAAAACTCACTGTAGTCATGGATTGTTGTGTGTCGTAGTTTTTTGTTAAACATGGTCGACAGTAGACTATGAATTAGTGGAAGAATGCAATGGTTGTTCATTATTAGTAACTAGAGAATTGTTGAATATAAGCTCAATTTTATTCTCGAAAAATTTTGACCTTATATAAGTTTTTGTCATATGTTATTCTTTTAATGTAAAGTGTTCGAATTTCCTAACCTTACTGGAGTTCAGCAATGTTCATAGGATAATGAACTGCATGAAAAAGAAACTGTGATCGTCAGACATAATGAAGAATATATGAAATTACAAGAAACGATAAAGAACGTACAATCAGAATTGAAAGAAATAAAAACAGCGAAAATGCAGGCTAACTTTTGGATATTTCATTTTCTTTTGAACATTTCGAAGTTACTTCTGGTCTTTTAACAACACTCTTGTTCTTTGTGTGAACTAGCACCAACTAACTGCTGTTCCGGAAATTCCATTTTCCTTTGGTGACATTTTCCAAAAGTTTATAGGAAGTAAGGAGGAAATCATTGATGGGACAAAGTCTGGAATTCTTTATTTTCAATCAATAGTATTAATGTAGTACGATGGGCATATTGGTCCATTTATGCGCAGCTTTTCAGTCAAAACATTTTTGATGGTGACGAAAAAATTGTGAGTTGAAGAGGCTCTGTATTGTTTCAGTTAGAATGCAATTTGGTGGAAAAAGCTGAAAGTTCGAAGGAGAGCATTTGTCAGTTACAAGAGGCACTTTCCATATGTGAACAAGAAAAAAGTGTGTTGAAGGAACAGCATGAAAGTGTCATGCGGCAGTTTTCTGTCTTGGTATGTTATATCTTCATTTGATGTTAGATTTACGTTTTTTTTCTTTGGTTAACATGAATGGTCCTCAGTTAATTTTTGTGAATATCAGTATTGATAGTCTTCCTTGTTTTGATTACACTTTTTCTGATATGCCAGATACTGGAAGTATTTATAGGTTGAAGAATGTTCGAGATATAAGGATAACGAAGTTGAATTATTGGAGGACGTGAGTCAAAAGGGATTATTAATAAAGGTAAAAGTATCAAAATTTGGTAGGTGCAACTTTTTTTTCGAAAACTTTGCACAACGAGTGCAAATATATTTTTATGTAGAAGAATAATTCCTTTTTAGAAATACAAGTTGCTTGAATGGGATTTTTGTTTTCCCTTCTACATAAGAAATTAAAGAAGGTACAAAATTTATTGTAAGAACAAAAAAAATTTAAGAACGCTTATCTTTGTAATGTTATATCACTAAATCTTAATATTATAGAAATTAGAAGAAGAGATCAGCAATTTATTAGCAAAGTTGGAATCTGAAAAACATAATCATGATAACTCCATAAAGGATTTGCAATGTGAATTGAATAAGATGCAACAGGATAACAGGACAGTGTTGAGTGCGAAAGAAAGAGTTAAATTTTTGTTCTGATAGTATATATTGTGAAATTTTATGAGATTATGGGAAATTTCTTAAGTTTCATTGTTAAATGAAGTTTAATAAGCTAAGCTGCTGTCTTTGAAGACTTGATACGTAAGTAAAGAATATATTAAAAGTGGAATTAGGAAAATAGTAAAAGGAACACTTATTTCTAATTCAAATTATTGGAAGCTGAAAGGGACTTTTGAAATTTAGAATTGAAATGACAGAAGCTGATAGCCATGGTGAATATACTCCTAGGATATGTACCTATGTGAGCTTCCTTACAGGAAGTGATGATTCAATCGGAGACGATCTCTGAGTTAAATGAGCAGCTTTATTCGAAGGAGAGGCAGTTATTTGACGTAATGGAAGAAATGGTAAAATTGTTTTAATTATTTTTAATCATAGTTTTGTAACTAAGATTGTTAGCATTAATATTGTTGAACATCTTTGTATTGCAAAATGTGATAATGTGCCTACATGATTTTTAGTTACAGTGGTGCATAACAGCTTGTAGTGAAATCTTATCGAAACGAAATTTTTGTTGATTTAATCAGATACCAACAATAGTTGCGGAAGTCTAAATTGTGGGTAGAGGTCCATAAATTGACATATTGTATAAAAACAGTTCATTTGCAGGAAAGTGTACAAAATGAATTGCACATAAGGGAGGAAGGAAGATGTGCTCTGGAAAATGAAGCATTAAAACTGAACAAGCAAAATTCAGAGGTATTTGAAATGAAGGCTTTTATTTCAACATATTCTGCAAATTTGCGAGCTGTTTTGGTCTTTATATTTCAGTTGCGAGAGGAAATCGATGGCCTTCAAAAGTACCTATTACAACTCAGAAATGATTTCGAAAAAGAGACTGATTTGCTAAAAAACGATTTGGTTTGTATTTTGAAATTCTAAATCTAAATCTGCTACATATTTCCTCCTTTTCAAATTCTACTTTTGTACAAAACTGGCTTTCAGGAAAAATGTAAAAAAGATAAAGAAGAAAGTTTGTCGAAACTTCATATGCAACTGGAGGCAGAAAAAAGTAAACTTATAGAGGCTTCAAAAAGTAATGCGGAAAAAGATGAAAGTTTGAAGCAAATGAAAAATGATTTAGAAAATACCAAGGAAGATTTAAGAGAATTAAAAGTTGTTCGAAGTGGTAGGTTTTTAGGTTTTCCGATTAGGCGCACTGGATTTTTTGACGTTACTATTTGATCATGCAAATACCTTCTTTATTTATTTTCGTTGAAAATACCTTCTTTATTTATTTAATATAATCGTTTATAAAATTGATCTGATTCTGTATTATTATTTACCTGCAGAGTTTGAGGAAAGGAAAGCAGAGTGGTTGCAAGAAAAACGAGCATTGCAAGAAAGGTTGGTATGAGTGATCCTGTATTTGCACTGTACTCAGTAAAATTCCGAATGACCACAATTAAATGAAAAAGAATATACTGAGTATTTGTTCAATTTTCAGATGCTTGACAGCAGAAAGTGATCTTGAATTTGAACGCGAACGGGCTATTGTAAACAAGAGAAATTTCGATGATGTTCAGACTGCTATTCGAGAACTTGGACAAGTAAATCAAAATTTGCAGGTTAAACTTTCATAGTTTTGTTATGTTCATTTATTTTATTCTGTTGTTTTACAAATCTTGTTTCGGACTCCTTTTTCGAAAATAAAGAATTTAGAAGTTATGTCTTTCAGTAATTTAAAAGTTATGTCTTTCAATCTTAAATATTGCAACAGTTTTTGGCACGTTATTTTTACTTTTACGTTATTTCTCTATTATGAAGTTCTGGATTAAATAAGTACGAAATACTTTTTTACTTTTCTTCCTTTGCAGTTTTGACTCATTTTTTCATTTTGATACCTGAATTGTTAAAATCATTTCTATTTTAGATGGATTTTGCAAAGCAGATATCACGCAAATGGCTGGAAGATTCGGAAGCCATAAATTGTCATGCATGTGACAAACTTTTTACTCTTACAAATCGCAAACATCATTGTAGACAGTGCGGACAAATATTTTGTGCTTCGTGTTCATCATTTACAGCTAAAATTGCGTCGTCAAGACATCCGGTTCGTGTTTGTAATGCATGTCATGAAGAAATTATGCACCGGTAATCTCCAAACTTCTCATTCCTATGTATTACTGAAAATGACTGGACGGTGCTTATCTTCTTCTAAGTGATAATTCCTACAGTCTAGTAATATATCTGTTAATTTCTTCTTGCCTATAGTCGTCAACAGTTAGAGCAAAGCATTTAATAGTATTTATTGACGGATCAGCACTGTATATAGCTTCGGACATAGAATTTATTTTATTTTGCAAAATTATTAGTCTTCTCTAATTTGGTTTTTAAAGTTCTTCAACAGATACATAATTTGATTAGCTAGAATTGCGAGCATTTAGATTTCTACTTGTCTTTGATTTTCGAAAATTTTCATATTTACAATCGGTAGAACTGTTTTTTGCTAGCTTTCTACAAACGAATGTTTATATTATTCATTCTTGCTAGTTGATATGTTCTGTGATACTAAAGTACGTTGTTTTTCTGTTTTATGATATTGTGATAATGTTGTTTAAGTACTCAGTACTATCGTTTTAATTGCCTTGTTTTAAAAGTTTTTCAACATATCATACGGATTCGAAATCTATTCCTATTACATATATATTTATATTTTTATGTTTAAATTATTGTAATTAACTGTGTATTAGATCTTCTAGCAAAATTATTCTGTTTCGGAGCAAATTTTTCTAGATAAACAATTGTGAATATCTTTTTTTATCAGCATCCACAAATTGAGCAGAACAATTAAAAATGTCTTGTTCGTGATTTGAAATCTACAAGGACCAGTTGAAGGAGCCTTAATTGCAACATCAGAACATCAAATGTAAATTAACCGAAACATGGATCGATCTACTCCAGTTAAAACTACTTTGCTTTACTACTGTAGCTAGGCTGGCCATTACAACCATGGATTCTCTTCGAATCAATCTAAATCAAAAACTGTCGAAATCATCGTGTACAAGACAGCTATTTTGATTTGGTTCGACGATTCCGTGAATCTATTAGATTCTAAAATTCATTCATCAATCCGCACGCCAGAGAAAGAAGCCAAATAATCAATTTTCAACCTAGTCGGGGACTAGTTTTTTAATTGGGATTAAAGCACGAAATTTTTCAGGAAACATTTAAATTCATGAACTTTTGAGAGAGAGGTTGTTCTTCTATCATATCATAGCAAGAATGGCGGCATAACCAAAACAAATCCTCACTTCACTAGAACCACGCCTTCACTTTTTTTTTCTCTGTCGATGGCAAGGATGATCGTCACCAAATATAGACGACATAGACGGCGAAAAACTACGTCATAGATTTACTATCGGGTACAGGTAGGTGACAAGCTTCCTACAACGTCCCCTAAAAAAATTTTAACACTAAAATTAAATTTGTATGTGTAATACAATCGCTCTTAGCACAGCATCATTACTGCTGTTAGTAATATTACCATCATATTTTGGAAGAGATATCTATGCAGTTGCTTGCACTTACATGGGTGAGAAGCATAATGATGGTGACCGATGGGTAAGTGATAATTGAAATTTAAATATTGAAGTTCAAATAGAATAGCAGTAATAGTAGAACTTAGCAAAAAGAATATTTTTAGTTTAGGATGTTTTGGAAAATTCATAAAATCTGAAAATAACAGAATAAATGTGTACAAACCATTTCAGGAAATTGTGGTTCATTTGAATTAGAATTACATGGAATGAAAATAAAATTTTCGCGATGAGAGGAATGAGTGTTAAATTTAAGGTAGTTCGATTGGCATTCATTGTCGAATGTCACGTTTATCCGGACGGATCATGGCGAGCTGATGTTGTCGCATGCCAAACACCCAACGGTATCGAAATGCATGATGGTGACGAGATCATGGAGGACGATGTGGTTCGTTTTCATTCTTTCGCAAAATTTTGAACACAGATTTTAGAAATGCTTTAAATTTTGAGATATCTTCGATAATTTATTACAATGTATTAAAAGAAAATTTATGCATTAGTTAAGTGAGTGAAGAAAGAGTTGAATAGAATTAGGAAATTTTATCGTAAAGATGACAAATAGAAATATTCAAAACACTAAAATATGGCTCTCAAATGTAATTCTTCAGAAGTTCCAATGTTTGAAGTCACCATCGGGCGGATATCGAATGCAGAAATATTATTTTAATCGAAATGTTACTTGTGAAGGGCATAACTTTGGTAAACATTCTAGTAATATTATCATATTTTTATGAATACAAGTATTCAAAGCATTTTTTATATATATTTTATATTTTAATTCGAAAAATTCTAATAATTTACATAGGAGAATGGTGGATCAGTAAAAGGAACTTCAATAAAACTTGTACACCAATGGGAACATATATTTTGAACTGTTTAACGGATACTGGTATTCCAATTAAACTAAACACATCTGTTACATTGAGTGGAACTCGATATAAGTTTGTTTCTGTTCTTGTTAAATTTCACAGCTCTTTAAGTTTCATACCATTTTCCTCTCAGAAAAATACAGTTTTTTCCACTTTAAATTTACTGACGCCAATAACATCGGTTGTACAGTGCGAAAAACTGTTTGAGATGTCTAGTCGTTGAAAGACTATCAGATCGTTCATCGCTCACTCCTTTTTACACTTCTAATTGTTAACTGTTAACTTCTTCATCATAAGAGTACATTTTACGGTCAATTCATTTCGGGATTTTCTAATTAGTTAGCACAATGGTATAGCGCACAAAATGAAATATATTAGTCTTTGACAATGTCTAGTTACCTTATCATTTAGAAGAATGAGTGGAGTAATGTCTCTAAAACGAACGAAAGAGGAAAGAGATAATAATAGATGAAAATTCTATAATTTGATTTAAAATTAGCAATTATTTAAAAAGATGAGCAATACCATAGTACTGTGATATGATATCTTTCAATCAAAATAAAATTATTTCATTATTTTTTAGTTGTACAGGTCGTACTGATGGTTTAGTGAGTCTGACACGAGACTTTCCGAGAAATTTTCATTCCACATCAAAGATTGAACAAATTTATTGTACTGTTGACGGTATGCTGAAGCAAATAAACGAAACGTTCGTTTTTTTTCCTCCTCGATTTTTTTTTGAAGTTTCAAAATGTTTAAGTCTTATTAATGCTTTATTGTAACGAATGATTTGATAGGGTTTTATGATGTATAGATCTTTTTTTTTGCTTAAAACTCGTTGTCCCTATGCTAAATTTTATCAAAATGAATGAATTATTTCAAGATGGATCGAAGATGAGAATTTTATTAAAAAATGTAATGAACGAGCTGTAATCGTTGTTAAAGCTTGTACCGCTGATAGTTTCGTCATCGATCTCAATTCGAAACTTGCGCGTAATGGTAAGGTGGGTTCTTTGGTGCACACTTTCCCTGACATGTATATCAATCACCGGTTTCTTACACATTTTCAATCTTTCCGTTCACCTACGCTTTACCAGTTTGCTTCCATTTGCTGTTTTGAATTACTTTATCTTTCAAATATTTAAATGTTTTAAAAATAAACCGGTCTGTGATAGTGAGATATTGAAGTGCTAAAATGTATTTTTACAATAATTTTTTTTAAAATTACTCCAGGCAATTACAGATATTTATTTGCAATTACAAAATTATTTTGTTTTGTAAGTAATAATTTGACAAGAAAAAGAAAAACATAAATTTTCATACATCACAAACTTTGCGGAATTTCACTTCTTGCTAAATAGAACATGATATTCTCTTTTCTCTCCAGCTTAAAAAACTTTAATTTCAGCCATCATAACTGTTTGTAAAATCAAATTTCAATAATCACACTAATAATTTGGTACTTTTTAAGACTAATTTTTCTAACCGATCATATGGAAGCAATTTAATTCTGTAGTAATTAAGCGGTAAAGATTTAAAAAACTAGTCAAAAAATGAGTTGAGTTAGGTGAGAAAATTGTGACCGTTCCTAATCTTCATTTTTGGTACAAGGTCGCTTCATTTCATCATATAAAGAATTGTATTTTCAGTTGTACAGTTGCACCGGAAGTGACAATGGGAATGTTTTGTTCAAAATTATGCCAATTATTGACAACAGCACTGCTTCCTGATCCAGTCTAACATTAACTTTTTTCATTATTTTTTTAATTTTTACTTTCTTTGTATGGTAGTATATTTTCTTAGTAGAAAAATGGCAACGATTTTTTTTAAATAAATAAATTTTTAAAAATAAACTTTTATCTGTTCCAGTGATGCATTGCATCATCAATGAGTTTATTTAATCACGTTAATGATAATTTAAATGAGTATTTTAATATTCATCACGTGTTACTTGTGCTGCTTTACGACTTGTTAAGTATACCATCAGTACTTGTGTTTGGAATATTCAGAAACAAAAATTTCATCCATCAACTGTCGAGGGATAGAGTGGCTGATGACTTGGTATTGTAGCAAGTTAATGAAATTTTCAGATTAAATAAACGGTTTGTTTGGATTTAGTAAGATGAATGGAATTGGATAAATGAAGTGAGAACAACAACGAGGGATAGATGTAATTATGTCATTTCAAAAATTTTGTTATTAAAATTAGAGTAGAAATGATACGAAAATTATACAAAACTTCCGAGCTATCAAGTTTCGCCTCATTTTTAAAATCAAATATACATGTTATCAAGTTGTAACATACTTGAAGACTTCCGCTCAATCAAAAAAGGACTTTTAAAATGAAAAATTCTTGTGTAATTTTGAACTGTTGATTTGATCAATGGCCGACATTAAATGAGTTGGCTGTTGGAAAATAATCTTCCAATCAACGATTGTTATATTTGGAAATAAACCACTGAGTGATTTTGAGGTGTTAAAAGGTGAAGTAACTCTTAAATCCTTGAAAATATATTAATATTTCTGCTCTTTTTTTATTACCAATGCTTTTCCTTTTCTTCTCTTACTCCAAATTAAAATGAGTAAAATTGTTTACATAATTCATTAAATGACATTGATCAGCGTTAAAAAAGTGCGTTTTTCACTCAACTTGATATCTGAGATGCAAATTAAGATAATATTGATATGTGCCGCTGGTTCGAAAAACCTTAAGTGTGAAAAACAACCCTTAAGTTAATGTCAACAGCGAGATCCACTTTGATAATCTAATTGATTAATTGATAATAATTTATTTTCGCTTATTAAGTTTAGTAACTTTTAGCTTACAATTTACAATTTGAAAAGCTTTGATACAAACTGCGATTTTAATGAAATCTGTGAAAAATTATTGCGCAAATAACGGATTTTTCTTTCTTTGAGTGAATATTCATATCAAATACATTTTTCATTTCTTGTGGAAGCATAAATTTGATTTTCTGCACTTCTATAAATATATATACATTATATTTGAATGTGGAGTCTTATTTAATGACAGCTATTTCAAGCAGCATATGTAAGTATATTGATAGAACGATGATTTTTAAAATATTCAACTTCATATTGGTATTAATTTTTCTTCGAAATGTTTTGGATCGGTTGTTGGGTAATATCGGAAGTCAAGATAATATGAATCTGCAAAATCATTTTTCACTGGAACTGAAATATCTTTTGATTAATCTAAAATAAGGGCAATATCCCTGAAATATTTGGAATGAAAAGCGTCGACCATGTAAAACTGACCAATAATTTCAACAGTATGGAAATTTCATTAATCTCTTTCTTACTGTTGAAACTTATTTAATGCAAATCACTTCATTCAACAATTACCATCGACGTTTTTCTTCTCCTTCGTTTCACTTCTATTCCTTTTTTTCCTCTTATCTTCCTCATGATATGATAAAGCCGTCTGCAACTGCATTGATTCTCGAATGTCTCTTTCATCCTCCCAGTCATATGCATCCACAAAATGAGTTCCCAATCGTCGAATACCTTTCATAAACTATAATTGGCCATCTTCAAATGATTTACTCAGTGTATTTGAACTGGTACGGTAAGAGTTCAAAAATAATAATTAACTGCATCATATATAAATTTGTAGTTCGGTCGATCCTTATACTGCAATTTCATCAAGTGATCATAAACCGGTGCAAATTCAATCGGAGTTTTCTGCAAGTGAAATTATGTTGGAAGTTCTACTTTATCAAATATTAACAGAAACGTGAATTAAATTCATCGTTTTGGTCTTTGAATTAACCTTTTCTTCTGTCAGTTTTATTTTTAATGCAAGTACGACAAGAAGCGTTAATGACAATAGAGCAAAGTGAAGAGCATTACTTCAAAAAGTTTATCTGTTGTAATTTTTTCCTTCATTTGTAGTAATACCTTCTCGTCCTTAATCGTATTCCATGGTAAACCAGAACACAATTCAATAAGCATATAAAGCAAAGACAAGAGATCATCATTTCTTCCCTGATAAAACCGATCGAGGTATTGTCGATGACGATATTAAGTTTACATTCACTAATTCAATTCGTGAATGTAAACTTAATATTAGAAAAAACGAGCTTACTATGACATGATAAGAGATGAGATTAGAAGTTGAAGGAATAGTAGTTGTATGTATTTGCATGCCTAACCTGTTCCATACGTCGATGAACATTTGGCGAGCAATAACGTAATGTACCTCGTAGCAAAACACGTCTCCTAGGTTTTCGTAGCGTGATTTTTTGTGTATTAGAATCCTCCAGGATAAATGATCTTACCATACCTGTTAATTGATCAATTCCATAATTTCGATTTGATTATTTTATGAGTTTGAAGATATAAACTTTTCTAATTAAATAAATAAAACTCATATTACAACTACCATAATCAATCATAAAAATGGTCCTGCAATCCCGTCCATTTATACCAATTACCATATTACCCGGTTTGACATCTCGATGTACGAAACCAATTTCATGAAGCTAAAAATAGCAAACATAGTGAGTGCTACGATGATCGGACAAACTCGTAGCTATCTGACTGGAAATTTTTCACAGAAGCAAAATGAGATTACCATTTTAATAGCAAACAAGCATTGCACTGCGATGCGCAAAGTTGTTTCAAATGAGAAGTGATCGTCATCACGTTTTATCGTATTGATACCTTTCATCTTCCTCAGAAACATCAAATCAGGACCGCACAATGTCATCACAATAAAACTGTAAAAAAAACAAAAGAACACATGCATGGGAAGATTTTCATATAATCCACTACTACTGCCACCCCGTAAAAAGGTTACGCAGATTACAAAAGCTTAATTCTTCCTCTCTCATCACATGCTATCTTTCGACACGAACTTCTATTGAATTAACAGCAATGCAATTGGTGCGCTTGAAACATTTGCATATTTCATTTATTGTACTTTCACTATCAAATACATAAGCGCACTTTTCAAAGGTTTTAGCGTAAAAAATGTTAAAATAAACATTGATGTAATTTATTAAACTCAACATTCTGTTGAATTCTAGCAAATACAATTTCTCTAACACTAGCCTTCCAAAGGAAGCTGCATAAAATGGTGCAGTTGTTGAAGTACAATTTGCCTTAATAAAATACAAGAGATTGCTATGTCTACTAAAATTTTGGTAGCGATAGCCATTTTGTTAACCAGTTACTCATTATTTTAAAATATAGAAATCCGAGATTTAGTGAATCACACATATGTAAATTGTTGTGGCTCAACTAGTCAAAAATAAATCTCCTTCCTGAAGATAGATAAACAGTAAGACTACATATTATCTGTTCCGCGCTTTTGCTTCTTTCCAGAACAACTCTATAATTTCAGTTTTTCTCGACGATCACTTAAATATAAACTGTAAAGCTTTGATCTTCTTCTATTGCGACTGAAAGTAACCTGTATTTAGATCTCTTTCCAGAATGTAGCAAACGGATGGTATTTTTTGACGCGCTACTCAATTTCCTTAGAACGTAAGCTTCTAATTTCAATACACCTCCGTCTGGTAAGGCTGTCGATTCGACCTTAACGTTCCAGGTTGATTAAATAAAAATATGCGCTCATATCATCTCCATCAATGATGCTTCAGCATTTTATTAATTTCGAAAACTCTCATATTGCTTCATTCCACAAAAACTTTTCGATTTCTCTAAAATTTCAGAATAGTGCCAGAAAAAACAAATTACTTTTAGAGCTGCCGTAAAATTTTTCCGTTTAACATGAGCAACTTCATAAACTGCACCACAACCACCTGCTCCAATTTTCTCCACTATCTTCCATCGCCCTTGGATAATCTAATTCATATCGTATGAAAATGTCATTTTGAATAAAATTTCGTATAGAAAGCACAGACTAACTTCTATTGCAATTATATCATTAATAGATTCCTCATTATGTCACATCTTGATGCTAATATCTAATGGATGATATGATATATTTTAGTGAGGGATGGATATTAGCATATTGATGCTAATATCCATCCCTCACTAAAATGTATCATATCATCCTCACTCCTTTCAGTCGATTGCACATATGAAAACGACAGGTTAAATTTAACACTTCAAAATATATCACTCATTAATGTTCCCCTGCAACGATAACCACTGCAAACAAAACTGATGATACCAGTTGAGACGTAAAACTGTGCGTAGAGAAACTCTATCCTCTAGAAATCAAATAGCAAAAACCCACCTCCCACCAGCTTCGCAACCAAAACTATTAAAACCCTGACGAACCTTGCCTGCCTTAAAATCGGGTATCTCATCTTCATCACCCATTAAATCACAGAAGCAATGCACCCCAGTGCAATTAAACAAATAGCAATGAAATCACTGCTCCCATTCTACTTATATACTGAAGAGCAATTTGCATGCAATTTAAAATCATCTCGATATTTTCAACCCTGGAAACGTAGAATCGTATCATTCCCTCTACATTTGACATTCCATATGATACAACAAAGTTTCTCCTTGAAATAAAAGTTTATTTTGAAAACGTGAAAATATAATCTGGTAAGGATAATAAAGATAGAAGATGCATCAGTTTCATACCTCTAAATTTCTAAACGAAGTCAACAAGGCGACAATTCAACAATGTAAAATATTTCTTTCTAGTACAGCAAATTCGACTGTTGAAAAGTCTTCCCCAAAACTCTGATAACACTCACAGAGGCAAAACATATTAAATATGCGAAAATGACGGTATGTAATAAACTCGAACATGCAAAGATGACAATGTGTGACTGCTGTTTCTGTAGCGTGATCATATAGGTATACCACTATATTTGTTACCAGAAGCAAGACTGTCACATCAAAGAGAATGAATAGCAGATGGAGAGTATGCACTTCATTACAGGCCCAAAGATCAGTAGATTCCGAACGTGTCAACCGCTGCAGTAAGTTACAACAATGTCAGTCACTCTTATCAGAAATGAGATCGCAGTTCAAAATCTTGTAATAAAGACAATTACCCAGTGTTCTAGACCCTGAAAGCCTACGTGCCAAAATCTCTATGATGCATTTGGATGCCGTTTAAAAAACTGCACTAAATGTGTTACCAGAGATTTATAGCAGAGTTTTATCTGACATAAATCTTCGTAAAAGCGATTTATTTAGGGTTTCTTAGTATGACAGCATATTCAGGAATAGAAACTGAAGAAATTTAGTAGAGGTGAAAATATTAATTCAACACTAATTTAAACATCAATAAAAATGCAAGAAAATGTTCAGTTGTAATCATTACTATTGGGTGCTGGACTTGCATCTTTCATAGGCTCATCACTGGTCTCAGGTGCAGTGGCACTATTTTCAGTACCACCGCCATTTTCGGTAACCGCCCCATCATGGGATCCATTTCCAGCCGGCGAATGAGAACGAGAACGAGAATGAGAACGAGAGCGAGAACGAGAACGAGAACGAGAACGAGCACTTTCAGAGCGGCTTCCTGATTTTGAACCCTCTCCATCTTTCTTCGGTGTAGGTGAACGTGATTTCGACCCGGTGCGTGAACGTGACGACCGACTGCGCGAGCTACGCGAACGTGAATTAGACCGACGACGAGAACGGGAACGACTATAAATGACCAACCAATTATATATCGAGTACAAATAACATGTAGTTTAATGAAAAAACCCAAATAGTAATAAATTCATTAGGTATATGCGACTTCTATTATTATGTTTATACCTCCGACTGTCTCGTCTCTCCGAATCGTCAATAAGTTTCAATTTGCGGCCATTCACCTCCTTTCCCTGCAGCTTGTCAAGCGCCCTCTCAAGATCTTCCCGTGTCAAGAAGCATACAATCCTGAAAAACACAATGTTCAGTAATAAATGTAATAAGTGCTACAATATGCTACATATTCAAAAAGCGGAACATATCACAGCAGATCTTACCCTTCATTTGGATGCTGCTTATGCGCATCTGCAAAAGTTACTTCACCAGCCGTTCGCATAATATCTTTAAGATCCTGCAAAACAAATTCATTATCAAATGGAAGCACCGTCGCTGAAATACAACAGAAAATGGACCATATACCTTCCGCTTTTAATGAGCATAGTAAAGCATCATCAACCATCAAACCCCTAGATCACTACATCCCCTTTACTCATCGAATGCCAAGATTGTCTTCTAAATAACAATCTTCTTTTAATATATTATTTTTCTTGCAGAACATCCCATATCTTCTTGTCGTAGTCGATCTTTCTAACCTCACGTTTTGGATGCCAAACCGCACTGCAATAAAAAACTGAAAATGAAGACAGGATTTCCCGTTCTGAAGGAACTTTCAACCACGATAAGTTCGTACGCGCTCGTCATAAAGAGAAAGAACTACCATCCAGTAAGCTTATTTTGATATACATATCAAACACCTTTTGTTTCAGCGATACGAAAGATCGAATTTATTTTTAGAGAACTGACCAGATCATGTTCTGATGTGGCCCTCACGATGCGGCAGTACACCACCACTAGCCTCAACTTGCGACATCAGAACGAAACGAAACAGGCACCGAAACACGAGCCCAGGCCCGAACGCACCAATAACAAGACGCCTACGCACCAACGATAAACCATTTTGAGCTGCACCAGCTCGCGACTACCTCCTGGCCAATTTGGTGCCTTCACTTCGGCCTTATCTTCATGAACAGAAATAAGTGGCGATCGAACGCGCTTTATAAGGCTATCCAAACAATGCGCGTTCGACGCAACAGTAAAAAAGCTAAAAAACTAAATATTTTCCGGTTTCTACTGGTCCATATATCAGCAACGCCTCAAACAAGGGAGTTGGAATTTGGCCATTTTCTGTGCTCATCCACATGATAACTATATAGGTCTCGTCGCGAGTGCGTAGTGTGCCTCCTTCCCTTTACATGTATACCACCCTCAAACAACGACGTATGAATCACGTGATCGCACACAACGTCCCAACATCACGTTATCTCACCTGCCACGAACAACGAGATGAAAGATTTTCAACAATCAGTCGATAGCGCGTCTGTTGAGGTGGACCATATCTAAAAATACAACATTTTACAGTCCAAAAGGTCTATATGACGCGTAACTGTTTAACAAAATTAGAATAACAGCATTCGAAACATGATATGCCCACTAGCCTTGATTCTCGTCTCGGTGGAGGAAATCGATCAAAGCCACCAAATCCCATACGACTTCGAGGTCCACGGCGTGAAAACTCCAAGATTACGCGTTCGCCACATAACTCTTTTCCATTTAACTCATATACTGCATCGTCTGCATCCCGCGGATCATCAAATTCCTATAACACTTGTTCTTCAAAGATCCAGTAACGCAAAAGCAATCCTTAAACTGCAACGAAAATTCCTCCCGATTAATTTTAGAGCATTATCGAATGCCACGACTTTTCGACCCGTTACGTTGTATACATCTGACTAAAACTAACTTATATAAGTGGATTCATCATTTTTCTTTTCTCTACCCAATTCAACAGCAATGTAGCACACATATTTCCGACGGCCCTTCACTGAGAGTTCATGAAACAGTTTTATATCAACAGTCTCATTCGTCATTATAAGGGTTTGGGAATTGCAAAATATGTGCCTAGCGGTATTTACTTAAAGAAGAGGTAGAAGGGAATCATAAGCTTGAACGCATTACAAGTGAGTCCATGTCCATCCAACATATGAGCCTGGAAAAGCAGTAAAAATAATACCTATACTAATATGCTAACCATCAGCCCTAAACGAGGTAGTAAACTGATTATTTTCACTACCATATGAAGAGCTTGCTAAAACAGATGACTTTTGCCTACCAGCTTCTAGATTAATCGAAGTTAACCTTTCCAATAGAGTATACGTATGAATACGTAGACATATCTCTGAAATTTGTCATGTTCGTTAGCATTAACTGCACAAAACTACATGATGAATCCACTTATATAAGTAAACTACGTGAATATCTGTAGTAGGGCTCAACTCGAGAGATGATAAAAAAACTCGAGAGAAAAAGAAATGCTTCCCTGAAATTATTATCAAGCATTAATCGTTTCCACGACTAAATGCATGACAAAGGGTGAATAGTTTAAGCACCCGACAGAACCACATATTTCGCAAAGCAATGATCCTACTATCCTGCGAAAAAAATTCATATGAATCACTTACCACAAAACCGAAACCATTCTTCAGAACAATATCACGTATGCGTCCGTAACCACGAAAGAAATGTTCGATGTCACGTTCGGACGCTCTGTACGAGAGCCGTCCTACGTAAACACGCGCGCTCATGTTACTCATCTCGTCGATGATAATCAAAGGAATGTATCCTGCAACAAAACGCTTCACGATAAAAGCCAATCCGCAACGCAACCGCGCACGCTCTTCAGGCCATTTCAAATTACGATAGCATGACTACACTGACTGCAACAGAGACAGAACACGACGCAAAAAAAATACTTCGCGATTCGTAGAGAGAGAAAGATAAAAAGGAATATGAAAAAAGTAAGAAGCAGTCAAAAGAGTGTTAATGGAAGAGGAGTAACTGTAGGCTTCTTTGAAGAGACATTACAGAGTTCTTGCTTTAGACAAAAAACAAACGTAAAACAGCGCGTAACCGATACGAACATAGAGATGTAGGACAATACACTCAGTATGCCAGGTTTTTGTCATGCACTCAGTATAAATGGCAGTTTTCCAATTCATTGGAAGGCTTGGATAGCTAAGAGCTTACGTGATGGACTAGAAACAGGGGATAGTATGACCATTGGGAAATCTATGGATCAGATAACCCTCCTGAATAGCATCCGCCTAATCGTGGACGGAGTTACCTCATCCTCCGTTTAGGAGCTCAGATCTATAGCGGCTTTTGTTGACAATTTTAGGCTATGCTGGAAGGTTTGGAAACATTATGCTACTGTGGCTTCTTTCAATACTTTTATTGTGTTCAAGGTATGAGGGGGACTTTGGTTAGAGATCTATGCAAAGTGATATCGCCGCATCGCAACACTTCAACTTTACATAGCAAACATTGCAAAAGAGTTGTCACTGTTATGGGCATTGAAACCAGGTGATTTTTTAAGATTTAGTCTTAAATTCTGAAATTAGGTTTTTGACTCTAAAATCAGATCGGATAAAGTTAGCGATGAAGAAAACTCAACAAAGTGTCAGTTCTTCGATACATGCGCACTTCCTACTATATGAATTCGCTTGGGTAATTGCGGTTTTGAGTGTGAATGTTGTTCTATCAATCACTTCTTTTTTCCATGATGGAGTTTCAGTGGATGGAATTACAAATTGAGAGAACTGAAGCAGAGGGAGGTGGGGGGAAGACCAGCGAAATACAGTTTTAAAGTTTCCATGAGACTGATGACACTCTGTGTGATAATGAATTTGAAGTCAGTTGTGATGATACGGCAGTGTGTGTTCTGAACAGTAACAGAAAGATTCTCAGTTCTCGTCGTTATGCGAATCGTGAAATACAGAAAAGACTTGGAGGCATTTGTCCGGCTACTGCGGCTGACCAGGTTCCTTATTCCGGTTGACATATTTCTTTTGAACTTATAAAAAAACCCCCAAAAAACCAATTCTTGTGAATGAACAAATCGACCGTTTAGTTCCTAAAAGCATGTCCAAATTAATTAGTTGGAATATCTTTATTTAAAAGAGAAGTAGGCAATTTTGTGTTAGTTGCTTTTATTTTCAACGTCGATAGGAGATGTTTATAGCACCGTTCACACATCGATTTGTTTGTTGACGAGTGCTTAAATGAAAGTCGTCTACGACTCTGTAATTTGGATGGCATAGCAGTGACAACGGGCCCTGGTTTAGTCATTTCTCTTCGAGTTGGTGCCGAAAAGGCTGTCGCTTTAGCAAGGTATATTGTTGTTGTAGATTTTTATTGAGCTTAAAGAGGGCAATATAAGTCTTGTAGACGCATATCTTTTTTTTAACCAGCGCTTCTTTCAATTCTTTTCCAAAAATTCACTGCACTTTGCCAATATTAGGAAAGGATGCATACCACTTGTACCAGTCCATCACATGCAAGCTCATGCAACAATTGCTACTCTGATCAAACCAATATCTTATCCGTATGTATCCCTCCTTATTTCTGGTGGACATTCAATAATAGCTGTAACTAATGGACCGGATGACTTCGAAGTTTTACTGACCAGTACATCTGGTAGCCCTGGCGAATGCATGGACAAAATTAGTCGAGCGCTTAATTTTGAGGACCCGGAGCTTCATGCTTTACATCCGGGAGCTGCACTGGAAGTGATGGCATCAAGGTGTGTATAAATGCTGTTTGTCGTAAATTTCACTATCATAAACCAAAAACTTATTCTTGCAAATCAAATAGCACTCTTGTCTGAAAATTTGCGTTCAGATCATCTGTGGATGGTTGCAAACGGTATTCAATCGATGTAGACAGATTTTCGAAAATGGCTTTACATTTTAATTTCTCATGGATCAAGGCTACATATTTAAATATGATTGCAAAGCGACGCACTCTTAATGTTCCTGATTTTTGTGCAAGTGTTCAGGTATTGAGTCATAGATTTTAGGACCCTTTAGCTTTTTTTCTGGCTATGACTGCAAGGAATTACTTCTTCTGCTAATTGACACGCTTTGTTTAAGGAAATGATTTCAGCATTCCATCGCAAAGTACTTGGTCAAGAAACTAGACTGTTGTTTGCAGTATTTAAACTGTTCGGACAAGGTTTCACTTCTTTCAAACTATTTATTATATGAAAAGTGATGACTGCATGTAGAAGTGGTCATAAAATGGAGTTTTTTGCGTTCAATATCGCTTAACTTAATCCAGCTTTTTATATATCCATAATCTTGCTTTGTTTTACACTCTTTCAAACTAATTGGATTATTATACGAATGCAGATTCCACCCCATAATCGGCTGGTTTTTATTTCTGGTGGTGTTGCTTCGAACAAGTATATATTAGCCAAACTTGATGATGCTTGTGAATCTCTTGGTTATAGTTCCTTCTCTCCTTCAAAATTCTACTGTTGTGACAATGCAGAAATGATAGCGTGGAATGGCATACAATTGCTAGCAAAAGGGCAAGTTATTTATAATTTGTGATATAACTTAAAAAGCATTAAAAAAATGAACTTTACTGTCAGATGCTTGGCCCAACCTTTGAATTCATTCTAACTTTGAGTTTGTCGAATCATTTAAAATTATTCCCAAGTGCCGCAGTTGTCTGTACTTGACGTTAGTTATCTTAGTTCTTTGAGAGATGAATCAATCAATTATTTCTTAGTTTGTATCTTCCTGTTTGTGTTCCTGACAATTATGTCGCTTTTTAGTTTCCGATCATTTTTAGAACTTTTTTCAGGGCACCTTCCATTATATCCCCTGAAAAAATACCTGTAAATATTTTCGTTTCATCGCGATCTCCTATTGGCGTTGATATTTCTCCACATCTTCGGAAATATCTGGGCATGCCTTGTGAAACATCAACTGAAGCAGCACAGCGGCGCTCAAGCAGCACTCACTTAAACCATAACGCAGTTACGCTCTCTAGGGACGACGAAATGTTACATATGAGATTGGAAGATTCTGTTAGCCACCCAAGATTCAGTGATATCCTACTGACACAAGATGATTAAAAACCACAAGATTTCCTTGTCATTGACTAGGAAATTGTGTTTCAAGTTGTTTATTGTAGAGAATAGATCTTTCACTCAGGTTGTTTCGCTATGCATAATGTTTTCAGTAACCAAGAGGGGAAATATATTTCAACAATAAAATTTAACTAAAATCTCTTTCATTGAAGATTCCTGAAATCAAACTCAATGTTTGTGAAGATATAAGGCACTAAATTCCATTCGAATTATATTTTTCGGGAATTGAAGTGAGATCGATAACACAAATAGCAAAAGAATTCAAAAATCTTACACAAGATGCATTGAGAAGAATGTAAAGCAGTACTTATGGCGAGTAAGTAATGATAATTTTAATGTCCTGTTGGAAAGCGGAGATAAGATGATTACGCTCAATTAGCACATCGACGAAAATTTAAACATAACTAAAAAATCAATGACAGCTCAAATTTTTCTGCCCTTTTGCATTGCAGGTTTATGAAATAGGATGGTAGATTCATAAGTGAAGCGCTAATTTAAGATTATTGTAATTAATACAAAAAGTGATGACCTTATCTCCCCACTTTTCCGATTTGAAACTCCGAGATCTCAAAAAGTTTAATAAGCATCATTCAAAGAATTTAAAAAATTTTCGAAGAAAATTTTTTAGGCGTAAATTACCGAACATATACATGTAAAAAAATGAATATTAGACACATTCTGGTATACAGACGTTTATAAAAATACAAAAAGCAGCATTAGCATGAGTTATAGCCGTACTTTAATGTACAGCAGCACTGACGTTTTGGTGGGGTCATTTGGTTTGGACTCACATTTATGTAACCAAGTCCGTGACAACTGATGATGTCGACGGGCACAGGACTGAAATAATTTGCATAAACGGTCTATTATTTCAATGAATACCCGTCAAAATGAATATATACAGCCTCATATTTACAATCTTAAGAAAATTTGGACACATTTTGTACAGAATGCTCCTTGAAATTTGACAAACCTGTCCTAGATTTATCAGCGAAAAAATTCATATAGTATCAAAGGGAAATGAAAATTCTGAAATGTGTACAGAAGTGTCCCAAACAACCCTATAGCTGGCTAAAGAACATGAAGTTTTATATCCGAACCGAAACTGTTACCAGTTAAGATGTAGTCAGTTAGCATGCTCGGAACAGCAGGACTATCTTCATCAATTGCTCGCAACACTGAAACTGTTTCTAATTAAAACTGTAATAATGTAACAGTGAAATTGTAATATTGCTTTTGATAGCCAATATAATTAAACCTAAGCAATAACAGCAGATTTCACGGAACTACTTATTTTAGCTAACAAAAATTTCTTCCAAACAATTACATGCAAGAGGAACTAAACTAACAAACAGTGGCACCATTACTAGATCTACCAAACAACGGACAAGACTATTTAGTTTTGCAATTTGATAACGGCAGAAATAAAAACCAAAGATGATGTAATTATTATACATTTGATAAGCGCCATCAATGTGTTCATGTCCAAGGGAAGACGACTTTCATCGTACGGAATTGCAGCCATCATATACTGAAAAATTATGTTCTAAAGTTTAGTAATTTAAGACATTAATACCGACGAAATACAAGAATAGAAGTTCTTAAATTTTTAGCTTTACAATGTAGAACAGCTCAGCAGAGTATTTACCATGCACTTTCAGTCGAAAGCATATGTTTTGGAATAATCACATTATAGTACCTTTAATTATTCAAACTTGTATAAAACTAATATTTCATTACAGTAACAAGTAACAAGAAAGTAACATTTATAGCAAAGTACTTAGGCTTACACCTGCATATGAATCACTGTATAATGTCATATGAAACTGCACTGAAACCACTAAATTTCATTACAGTAAAGGTAAGGAATTTTAATTTTCAATTTCCAGATCCGATTAAAATCGTAACAATAAATGCTTATATCAAAATACTAGAGGAAAAAAAAACAATTTTTACTTGTGGTAACTGTGAAGAATCACTTTTCAGCGGTTTACGTTTTCGCTCATTGATAAAATGTCTTCGTCGATTCTGTATGGATAAAAGCAATGATATGAATGTATTTTTCATTTCCTTCTCATACTCTAACTCGTCACGATGTGCTAATTGCTCCACCAAACTATCATTGTAAACCTGAAAAAAGAAATAAAAGTGGTAAAGGACGGAAAATATGTAAGGTTTCTAATAGTAATGCTAAATACTGTTCTTTAATTTTGCCTTCAGAAACACAACTGAAATTCTTTAGAGAATCATTCCATTAATGTTATTATTCCTTAATAAAACATTTTCTGTTTATCGTCTTAAATATCCCTTACAGTTAGCTTTACATAAAACAAAGTAATTTTTACTTGTATCAATTGTTCCATTTCAGAGCTCAAAGCAAGCAATCTGCTGTAGGTAAATGATTCCAAATCTGAAAGTATTTAAATTACAATGCAGATAGAGCGGAAGAAGAAAATTATGAGAAGTGTAAAACACAGTAAAGACGAAACAGAGAACGAATGAGTCATTTAAAATTTAAATAATATCACGTAAAAAACAATCGTTGCAGTGACCAGAAAACATTAAAAATAATGATTAATAATCTTCTTTCTCTCAGTTTTTCCCGACCCTTTTTAAATGACACAGAACTTTTAAAGCAAACGACACTGACGAATAGTGAATGTTGCACATTGAAGCATCGAGAAGCATGCAAGAAAACGATATGCTTCGAGTACATTGAATAAACTGAATAAAGAAAAGTTTCAGCTTATATCTACCTGGAGCTGAAGCTTAAAATTATAAGCTTTGGTCCCAATCCCTCTCTCCCTTCAAAATTTATCACTATAATCGTTTTTGTTTGCTGTAAGATTTGAAAAAAATTTATTTACGCGAGCAAGACTACTTACCTTCTAATCCTGTAAAATGTTGAAAAAATCTGTTATTAGTAAGAAAATGCCAGAAAATGCATGCAGGGAAAAGTTAAAATATTTTGAAAAATCAGCAAAATTACAATACCAATCTATTAGCTACATCTTTTCATATGTTCAAATCTGGGATGACTTTAGCAAGCTTTCCGTGTAAATATGTTTCTTTTACATTTTTTCCGATCGTTAAGCGTAAATGACATTTAATTTTGCACTTTTATATGACGATCATCTTGTACTTGAGATAATGTTCGCACTTACTTTCAGAATTTGATGTAATAGCAACGGCCTGTCGCAGTTTGATATCCATTTCATACTGCCCATTTGGTAATGGTGAACGCATCGGCGAATACATGCTATCCATCGATTCCATCGTGCGATCAGTCATTATCGATCCCGAAAAATCGCATGACTGAAAATTACCATCGAATCTTTATTATTTTTATAACGATTGTGCCAAACATATTTCAACTTTTTCATTCTATTAATTCATATAATAATAACGGATAAAATATCACGTAAAGTTCAAAATTAACCTGAAGCATTTGATCAATTTCTTCGATCACTTGATCAGCTGTTTGTGGAGGTGACTCTGATAGAGGACCACGCTGACTGATCAATTGATGCATATCTAGTGCACTTCTAAGCTCTTCATCTTCTTCCGATAAATCAATACCGGGATCACTGTTTTCCTAAAAAAATAACGATTTAATCACTGTCTTCAAATATTTCTTAATTTCCGACCTTATAAGGAGTGAAATATGAACTTCTCATAACACAGTAAACTGCCTGGAAGTTCGCAAATTCAGTGCTGAAATTTATTTAAAAAAATTGGATCAATTTTTCGATTTGACATGTGGAAGCTAATATATTTACTTTTTCAGCTTTTCAGCTAATTATTTCTTGTAACTGATATCTAATTAATGAATCAGAAATAACATGCTTCTTTTATGACACTGTACTATACTAATAAAATGAACAGATGAGCTGAAAACAGTTCTCTACATCAAAACATTTGTGAATTAAAATTTTAATTCACGAATTCTTAAAGAAAATGATTTTTTTGTTCAGTTTTTTCGAAATGTAGATTCTCTATCTTTCTCTTTTCTACTCCGCCCTCATCATTAATCAATCCATTAGAGTAATCGAAATTTTGAATTGCATCTTTAAGTGCAGAAGGAACTAATTTTTGTTTATGTTTCATTCCTTCTATTGGATTAATTCTTGGAGAATGGTTTTAGCATTTTCAAATTGCCTTTATTTATATGAAACGAAGGATAGAAAGAGAAATCTTTCAACATTATCACTGCTGTGAACTTCTTCCCATCTGTTGCAGCTATCGTCTCAAACTCCCACTTACAGATACCAAACACTACCAGAAAATCTTGCTCACGTTGACTTTATTTGTCGAAACAAACTGAGTGTTCATTCCGTACTATGAAAAAGCTCTTAAAGGGTCTCACTGATTACGCAGTACGTATAATACCAAATGTTGTGATCAATTTTAACATATATTTCAATAATTTATCGTTTCTCGTTATTTACCAGCGATCAATCTCATGTTCTTCCTTCTTCTACCTTTCTCTTTCTCTCTCTTCTAAAAGAGACGAAAGTGATGGAAAAACATGGAAGGATTTATGATGAGTTAGTTCTATGATGCCACTACAGTCATATCAAATGATTACGAGAATAACGATTTTTGCAGTCCAACATTTATATATCAATGATAAATTCACAAGTTTACAGTTCTAGTAATCCCGTACCTCTCTCCAAGCTTTTGGGATGCATTTCGTTTCCTTTTTTTTCATATAACCTTACCGATAGTCTTTTCCACTATCACAGTAAATCGAAAATTCTTTATTTCAAAATTTTTTCGTATAAATTGACCTTACAAGAATTGAGAAAGAATCTAAATATTACAAATAGATAGGGATGTATAAAAATGTTCGGAATAACTTTCTAATAATATCATATGAATTCACTTTTCCCATCCAATTTTTATGAGATCGGCTCAGCTCCATAAGAAGAAAACACTTCTTTGCATTTTATCGAATTTGTGCTTACCAAAAAATTGCTGTTTTCAGGGCTCTTTTCTGCTTTGTAATGGCTTTTTGCATTTGTGATGGGAAAAGAAGCCCCTCTCTCCTCATCCTTTCTCTAAAATTATAGGAAGGAAGAGGAATGTATAGATTCATTCTGTTAAACATGTCCAGCTCAAGTCATACGTAAGCTGTAACAAGTAGACACACTTTTTTTTTAGTTCCATTGGGAACTTCTCTGTTCCTGTAACTCTCATAGTCAGCCTCTCTCTAAAGAGTGAATTTCAAAACTCCGTAGGAATTACTCAGTCGGATATAACTGAAAGATGACAACGATTAATTTAAAATTTCTGTTCTATTCTCGCTGAAAAAGAACTAGTCAGTTAATTTAATAAAATTCAGCAGAATGTTTCAATGACCTAAAAACTAAAGGTTTAAACTTGACGTAATCCGATGAACTACTTCAAAAACTTTTTATACTTAAAAAGCGTACATTGCCTTTAACTTATAGTTTGCAGTTTTATTCCGAGAATTATGGTCCCTCTTATATTTAAGATCACTAGAAAAAAAATAAGGGGGTACACGAACCTTGCGTGGTTGGAGGTTCAGAGCGGGAAGTTGCAACCGCCTTGTTTGTGTCTTCGAGAAATCAAGTGGAGGCATGTTACCGAAATTTCCCGTTAAAGTCCACCAAATTCTGAAAAAAGAAATAATGCCAGCATTACTTAAGGATTTAATTTTTCCCATCGAAATTAAAATAGATGGCACTATTACTCACAGTATTCTTATGAGCTTGTGTAATCTTATTAATCATCTTATTTGCTTAATCTTATTTTCAATCATAATATCTTGAAAACTTTGTGAAATTCATAGTGACAACGTAAAAAAAATGTGATCCCTTTGTATAGAAAAGAAATTAAATTTCTGAACAAATTTTACACCGTCTCTCAGGACTGCTTTCAGCTCTTGCATTTTCAGAAAGGAGAAGTGAATCTCGGCGCGGAACAATTCACTCAGTGTATGAATTCCGGCTAATTATCACCTATCTACTCACTACGCATTTCTCTTAACCGCCTCCGTAATTCACAAGGTCAACAACTACTGAAAGATTTTCTGAACTAATTTGAAGACGCTATACTGAAATAATGGCACTTCACTTCTTCAATTATGCTAACTTCCTTTTATACTGATGGAGAAACTTCCGCGTAAGAAAACGTGAGATTTGTAATGAGAACAACAAATTCCTAGCAGAAAGGAAAAATCTATCAGAAAACAGGAATATGAGGAATAAATTCCCGTGTAATTGTCCAAGAGAGCATGAAGAATGATTTTCCAGTAGTTAAATAAATCAGATCGATTGCAACGTTCTCTTATTCTTGAAAATGCAATTTGTTTTTGAAAAAAACAAACCTTAAAATTATTAATGAAAATGGCAAGCTATCTGTCCAACATTTACTATTTAATTTCATCAAACCAAGCTATTCTTTCAATTTGACATTAAAATACACTTATCCATTATTAATCATTTCAGCTAAAATAATCGCTTTTAAAAATAAATTGAAGGAAAATAAAACCAGTCAAATCCTCATATAAACGATTAATTAGTAGATGTATGACAATAATTTATTGCTTCGCAAGAGATATTTCTTGTATATTTCACCTCACTATGATTATCGAATAATTTTCAAAGTTAGTTTCGCTATAATTTATAAAACGTCAAGGACGAATTGCTTCTCCCAAATCTGTTTCACATGAAATATCCGCTGTTGTAAAATTAATTTCCAAACAACACTGTGGTAGTGTTCTGATTTAAATCACAACAAACTATTTAAGACAATAATATACGGTGTAGATGTCTAATATAAATATATTCCTTTTAAAACTTTCGATGGCAACAGCAATTTTCTCAGTCAAAAAAATGGGAGAAAAATGAAATTTTCAAAGTGATGTCCACATATGATCGATTAATTATTGAAGAAAATGTTGTGACGGAATAATATAACAAATACTCACTGGCTTTCAGACATGATTTCGTCTTGTGAGCGCACTTGTATAGGTGCTAACTGTTCGGTGGTCTTGTTAAGATCTTTGAAGCAGTGTGAGATTTCCTGATCAAATGTTCCCACCAACTCTTCCAAACTACCCGACAGATTTTCTGCGTCAAAATCAAAATTGTTCTCGCAATCACTGGTCCTGCAATAAAAGTAGTAGATGACAAATACGAACTTGCTGAACTTATTTATATACCTAAACATCTAAACAAGTTAACGCTTATGCCTGAATTTTAAATTTCTAACTTTTTTAGAGCATTTCCACAATCAGTTTTCTTGTGATTTTCGGTAGATTAGCATAAAACCGTAAAATTTCAGATAGTTTTTGTAAACCAAAGATGAGGAATATTGTCAGGAATGATAAATTATTTCCAAAAAAAAGAATATTGAAAAAACTGGATAGTCGTTTCCCAGTCCACATAATTAAATCTTATTTTGTTCCTAAACTTCAACACATCGCCAGCGATCACTACAAAATTTTTCCAAGGAAGGTGAACAAAAGGGTTGGAATACGGTCGAAGAGATACTGATTAAGTGGCAATTAAAGTACAGTAATATGGATGACACGAAATTAGCTGAAAAATTGCCGTAGTCTGTCAGCAAACTAAGACTGATCGATACAACTTTCAACTATCATGGAAATGGCGGATGAACAACTTACATATTTTCAAGAACATCTTATCACTGTTCCAAAATAAACTAATCTAATTTCACAATTCAGTAAGCAGACGATGATTTTTTACACATTTTAGTAATATCCATCCACCCGATAATTATACTGCATTTGATAGTGTTTGAACGAAGAAAAAATCCTGAAAATCATCACTTGCACATCACATATACGGATCGTTAATGTTTAGTGAGTGATGATGTGAATATTGCACTATTGGCTACTGACAAATTACCATTTTATATCACTGTAATTTCTTATCAACCCTTTATCATCCTGACTATCAGAATGTTGTTTAAACGATATTATGTGAAGCTTGAACTTCTGCATCCATCCTGGTTTTACTTTTCATCACTCGTCTTAGGCCTCTTCTTGGATAAACACAAGGAAGAGAAGTGAGAACTGAAAGATCTCTTAAGTTTCATTCCTATCCCAGTCGGCATCTTTTGAATATTTGATCAAGAAAGAAGAGATGAGAAAGGGGGAAGAGCGAGGTGAAAGGTACAAGCATGACGGGCGCACATATCAGTGATAGATGATTAAGTTTAAAAATCTAAATCAAAAATACGTATAAGTTTCATCATTCAGATATACAGCGATAATTTATTAAGCGTCTGCTGTTGCATTTATTATATATATAATAAATGCTATCCCACATCATGGAAGGAATAATTTCACATCAGCACTTGCATCCAACGGAATAGCCCATTCGTTGAAAAGTGAAATAAAAGAGAAGAAACTTCATAATTAAATGCTACGAACAGATTGATTAAAACGAAATTAAAATGAATTGGTTAGCGATTGTGAAGCGAAGTGAAACGAAATAGGCGATGTTCGAATAAGCCCACCTTTAGTTGTCTTTAATTTGCAATAATTTCGAACACACATTCATCCGAACAAAAGAGACTTGAAAACGATTGGATGAGTGAGACAAATGCTGTAAAGGAGAATGGATAGGAACGGCGCTGCATCACTCATTCCGTGTTAGCAGATAATATGTCTCTTCTCTATTGACCGGTAAGTAAGTATCTCTACTCTTCTTTACTTCTATTTCTCTCTTCATTTCACTTTGCTTTATTCTACTTTAATTAAAATTCATTAAAAAAAGTGGCTTAGAAGAGGAGATGAAAATCCACAGTGCTGCTGTAGCAATGTTAACATATTAATCTCTTATCTACAGATTTTCACTTTTCAGACTTGCACTAACTTCAATATTTTACAAAAATCAAAAATTTGTCATTGTCTCTTCAAACGTCAACTGATTCTAAACACACACACACACACACACACGAGAGAGAGAGAGAGAGAGAGAGAGATGGAAAGATTCAAATGCTTTTATATCACAAATATAAAATTATCAGTTGTCAAAAAAATATTTTACAATAAAATCTACCTTGTTCCACCCTCTTCTCATTATCCTCACTTTCAAATCCTAATTTTTCATTGAAAAATTGTAATTTGAATTGTAGCAGTTTATTTAAATGTGCAAATATATTCAAGCAATTACTGAAAGGAACGTCACATAACACATTCAAATTCTTAACTGATCTTTTGATAAGACACCAATCTAAATCTTTCATCATTTCATTAATGTTCTTTTCACTACATGAATTCATGCTTCACAACAAATTAGCGTGGAAGTTATCATTGCAAGTAAAAAACAAAATATGAGAAAGGCTGAATGAGAAGTGATACTGAACAACTCAATTCAAAGATTCAAATTTAAAATTAGTCACAATTAATTGGAGGAAAAAAAGAAAGAAATGAGAAAAATGCCACTGCTGTTTTGTTTGAAATGAAACAGAGAGATTTGCAAAATGTACTGGAAATTATTCGTCCAAATGTACGTTGTTCAGCTTCTTCTTCATCAACTATCGTGGAGAAGGGGCAATGAAATATCTTCAAATACGTGATCTGTCTGAGAGCACAGTTTTTTTATGTTTACTCAATTATCGTTTTATTCTTAATTAAAATATGCAAATATCGAAATTTTACGATTCCATTCTGTATCACTGGTTTCGGATAGGTAAGATTTCCATGAATTTGCTCAACAAATTGATAATATAATGAGTTTTACGAGTAACACTGAAACGCATTTCATATTTCATGCAAATCGTTACAAAAAGATTTCAACAAAAAGGTAAAACAGTGCTGCAAAGAGGAGGGTGAAAATTAAGAGAAGGAAAATCTTCCGTTCCATCAAATTTCAGTAAGCTACCAAATGGAGAGACTCTTATCAATGAACTTGTGAAAAAAAACCACTTTAACATTCACGTGATTTGCGGAATATCCGAAATTGGCATTAACTGGTGCTAAATGAAGCCGATGTACAGGAAACTTGAAATTGGAAAGGGAAGTGCGATGAGAAAGAGGGAGAGAGAGTACGAAACGGCTGAAATTTTAAGGAAGAAAATATATAAAAGAAAAGGAAACTGTTGAATTATTTGGTAAGGAAAACAATTACTGACAGATTATGGTTCTTTTCCGCTCAGTGTGGTATAATTTCAATGGCCCATTACTTCCATTACAGAACAAAAAGTTTGTTTCCATTTAAAACTGGCTGAGAGCTCAAGCGCTATTTGCCTCCGTTTTTTGTATGCTATAAAATTTGATTTGAAAAAAAAAGCATGAAAATGAAAATGATAAATTTTGAGCGAAAATTTAAACATGAAATTATTATTTTCCGTCATTTATCTACAGCACCTTGGAGGGGAGAAGGGGGAAATCGCTTGGGATAAGAAAAAAATGCGCCATTTGGAGAGTTATTTGAAAGAGATGACAGCAAAATGTATGATAATAATTCATTACAATAAGTATTCAAGCACAGACGAACTTAGCAATGAGCGCATGCAACGAGCACTATTTGCGCTTCTCTTTCTCGCTCTCAATCACATACGATTAATTTACAATTCCAGTGCTCTGTCAGTGCAAGACAATTTCTTTTATTGAAAAAGTTCTTGTTTTTATTGAAATTTGCTTTATTGAAAAAGTTCTCGATGCTTTGCAAGAGGAAACGAAACAGTTTGGTGTAAGTACAAAAGCGCTAAAGAGATAACGAATGATTAGCGTTCAATGAAGGCGGTGTTTTCCTCATCAGTTAGTCTTTCAACTCTTTTTTACTTACACCAAACTGTTTCGTTTCCTCTTGAAAATGCGGGAAGAGCAGGAGTGCTTAGAAAATTAGTTCGAAAAAAAACTTGAAAGGATAGGAGTAAAAGAGAGAAAAGTGCACTTACGATTGTTGTGATGCTGTCTTGATGAAGTCGATGTCATCTTCGAGATGCGCCAGAGGTACGTCCGGCACAGTACAGCTCATGTCCTCACCCATTCCTGTACCCATCACCATATGGATATCGGTTACTCTGATATTGGCATGAAATTCCGCTACAAATTGTAAATAGCAATGTAGTGGGATGGCATAATAGAAGAAGGAGGAACAAAGAAATGTACTGCGATGAACTGAGGCGGCTATTGTCACCTTTTCTTTATTGGTAGCGATCCTAAACGGCTAGCTCTCTGGGCTGCTCTCTCCACCCCAAATAGCAAAGCAACTAAACCCGAAAATCAATCAGCCTTCCTCGAACTACTTGCATCACTGAAGACATGTGACACACACACACACATACACACACATACACACACATACACACACACACACACATACACACACACACATACACACACACACAGACATATACGTACAGACACAGACACAGATAAATATCTGCTGTATGTGTCGGCATCACAGCCTAATGTCACTACTCCCTCTCTCAACGGGCAGATATGAGGTCGGTGTTGGCCAATTGCGCTCGCAGGATGAAGATGACACTCAGTCAGTCCGTTGTATATTCCTTCCTCCTTTCTGCCAGATGCTTTCATCCATTTTTGAGGAAAGATCTACCACTGCAGACTAGTAGAGCCTCTTCCTCGGAATTGCCTATCTCTCTTTCCTTAGCTTTCCAAATCTATCACTCTTTCACTACTACATACTGTCTGTGTAAAATTCGTTATTCATTATGCTCCAAAGTCGTCATGGGAAGTGAAAGCACAACTGCGCCTCACATAGATCCTTCTAACAACTACTTGCCACATATCATCCATTACAGATAGGTATTGCTCATTTTCATCCCACAAGCTAACTAACCCATCATTTTTCACTTTCATGAAATCTTCTGAAATGTGCAAAATGAGAATCAGCAAATAAGGTGAGTTGTTTGGAAGTGCCGACGAAATATGAATAATATAGTAGACAGTTGCAGTCAACGTGGTGAAAGAGAAAAGTCAGTCACTGTGTAGTTGTAGAACACATTGCAGAGGGAAGTACAGCACAATTACCTACCGGTAGCAACGAACTTCGTTCCAAAATTCACTAATCTCTTCACGCAGTCGCCATGTTTCTCCTAATTAATTGTTTGCTTCAAGAACTTTCCATTACTTCTAGCATTTAGGAGTGGAAGAAATGATCGATCGCCTGACACGGACAATATGTGGAAAAATTGAAAAAATAAATTAGAATTTACAATAATTGTTCATCGGTTTTCTTTATTTGAGCAGTTGTAGAACTGTGAATGCTAATGTCTTGCATTAGTTCACTTCAAGAAATATGAATTTTAATCTCACATTCAAAGCACTGATAGAATCTGCGATCAAACGAGGTCATAGCTGATGTGTTTCATCTTAATAAGCTCTTTTCCTAGCTATTTGAACACAGAAACCTACCTGAATGATGAAGTTGGTCATCTCTCTGACGGTGTTTCATATTACTCCGTCAGTTTACTTCAGCGTCAGTCATGAAGTCCATTAAAAGTAGAAGTGGAAATTCCAATTTCAATTAACCAAAGAGTATTTCTTTCAGCTGATATTTGACATTTTTAAGCTGCTGAGGAACCAACTCCTTGTGGTAATGGCAGATTGTTTTTATCATCGATCGTACTCTTTTCATTAGATCAAATTAAGCAGTGCTAGAAGGAACTAATTAACTAATAACATTCAACTAGTAATACAAATCCGATATGAACAATGCAAAGCTTCGGGAACTTCAAAACTGCAATACTAATTCGAGTAATTATCTCTTGATCTCTAAAAAAACAATATTGCTCATTTTCTTATTTGGCAAGTTCAACTTCTGGTAATCAGATATTTCGATAAAATTCGTTGCGTGGGATAACTGATGCGGTGAAAGTGTGTACACGTAGTGGAGATTCTTTCTAGGGAAAGGAAAGAGTGGATGAAAAAAACGCTCTTCACAACTGTTCCTTTCATCATTCACATTCCCATCAATTGAAATACTTCACTTCAGTACTGCCATTCTCTTTCGTTCATTACCAAAAGTGCTTTTACAAAATGTAGAAGCATTGACTTGAAGTGATGCAGAACGGTGAATTGTTCTTGTGGTAATTTCCATTTTAGGGGGATAATGCATAACGTCATTTGATTTCTGTCTAAAAATTTGCATTTAATAACCTTCAGACGAACTATTCTGAAGTCGAAGTTTATAGTGTGATAGTTGTTTGGATGATGCACTCCGGAATTTCATTTAAACTTTGATGGGGGTAAGGATGAGGTCTGAGGATTAAAAGAGCGGGGTTTGTTTCGGGATGTATGTCAGCTTTCATAGGAGGTCTGGAGCACTCAGCAACACCAAATTACTTGGTCGTCATTTCAGTAGAAAAAAATTCATGGTAAATTTAAATTTGAATTGTCTACGTTTATCACTTACAAAATTTCCCTAATTTTTTGTCCTGCAGTTATATAATTTTACTCGTAAAACTGGTGTGCTCTAACTAGCTCGGTGATGAATGTGAATACGTGACATCAGGCATAAGAATTTGTGAAATGAAGTTAAGCAGTCTTAACTTCAGTATATTTCTAGTGGATACTTCTTTCACTTGCAAATATGTTTGCTTTGAAGATATTGAATCCTTCACTTTTTTCCAAGCGTATTGCATATGCTCATAGTTTTTGAACTGAAACAGAAAAGTTGACGTATTTAATCTATTTGTTAGTTATGGCTACTGCTGAGGAGCGTAAGCTTGAACTCGAACGGAAGAAGCAGAAGTTGGCTGAAATCCGGGAGGAGAAAAGACGTCGGGAGGAAGAACGGCGGCGAAATTTGCTGAAAAATGCAAATCTCGAAAATGGAACAGGTTTTTTCCACTTTTATCAACATTATATTATGCAAAACGATTTTTTCATTGCAGAACACATGTTTTTTGTGACGTCTTATATGCTGTTATTTATTTGTTCATTTTCTAGCTTTATATTTTTTTGGATTTTGTGGTTGAACTCAGTTTGAGAAGTTGCAAAAGACAGAGGATTTTTATAACTAATTAAATGCGAACTCAACTCACTCTGGTTCTTGCTTTTCAGTGGGCGATTTGCCGAAAATATTTTCACAAAAAGATCTGGAAGAAATCCTTGAACCATTAGGAATATCGGCCCAGCCTCAAATCGAGCGTTCCATTACACCAAATAACATTGATCATCGAACAATAGTAAAAACCTTCCTTTTCTTTTACCATACTTTTACGAAAGCAGTGAATGTAACTTGCAGTTTTAGAATCTCTTTTTGATGTTACGTTTTTTAGAAATTAACGTAGTTTGTAGGCGTCGACATTGGTATTTGCTTTTTAGGATAGAGCTGGAAACAATCAGAAATATTCATCCGTTCCCAGGACGCAAAAACTTGCTCTTTGTGAAACTCAGATGATTTCAGTACCACCTAAGGATGCTGTGCGATTTTTTTTGATTCATTTCAGTGCTGAGTTGCATCGTATTTTTAATTCATCTCGCAACTCTGTGTCCTCTTATATTCAATACCTCTTATATTCAATATCTTATATTCAATTCCTATATCCAGTAATCTTTGTTTACTTTGACAGCTTTAAATGCTGCGGAGAAGATTTGTTGTTTTCAGGCGAGTTATTGCAAAACAACACAAACTGATGACGACCGAGTATCAGGGGGGGAATTTAGTTTAGGTTCTCAGGAATTCGATTATGATGAAGAAATGACGATGTTGGATAAGCATTTAGAGATCAATTTTGACGAATCTCCTACACGAGAAATTGCGAATATTTTGCCCAATTTTAATTTTGGCGTACGTCAACACCAAGAGGTAAATAATATTTCAACTTAACAGTTATCATTATGAATTATACTGAATGTGTTTATGACTTTTATAGCCTGGTGAGGAAAAGAAAGAAGAGGAAACGAAGGTCCCAGATCTGAGTGAGGAAGAAAAGTTGCAAATTCTGAGCAGTCAAAAATTTCAGCAATTTTTTGATTACAGTTCACGCGTTGTGGAGCGCCAACTAGCGGAAGAGGTTGGCAATATTTAGTTCCACGCTTCGGAGTGATTATTTAATCTATAATTAGTATGTTTTTGTATAAAATAGTCGTGCGCATTGCGACAATAATTTTAGAAAATGGTGAAGGTTCATAGCCTATTTTTTAATTAATTCATGCTTGAATTTTAGATGGACTTTGGTTTTTTAAAATAATTCTTATTTAGTACGTTCTAGTGTGGTGCAGGATCATTACTGAATTTGTAAAACACTTTTATTTCACTTGGTTCTTTAAGGTTGATATCTTCATCGATTATTCACGCGATGAAGCTACGGATGAAAAAGCAGATAGCGGCGAGAAATTAGTGTTTGCTAGAAAATTTGTGGATGAAAAATGGAGCGCAGGAAGGTCAGTATTTCGTTGGTATTATGGCACCTAAGATATTTCTTACATCATTGTTAATGAAGCACTATTTAATTCATCGCATTCAAATGTTTCGAAATTTCGACTTTTTTGTTAAATTGGAAAGTTCTCTTTTTATTGAATTTGTCGTTAATTTTTAGAGCTGTAACAGGCATTGATCACTGTGTGCAGCACCCGGAATTATTTGCTGTTTCCTATGATCAAAATCCGGATTCTCCTCTTGATCCTATTGGAGTAGTACAAGTGTGGAGTTGTCGTTTCAAAAAGCCAACTGCAGAGTAAGTATTATGTTGAAAGCAACTAGAAATTTCTTTTTTTATAAGTCAAGTTATTAGAAACGTTGCAGTTAACTGTTTTATTTCAGATACACTTTTTACTGTCAGTCACTGGTTACAAGTGTCGCATTTGCCAAATTTCATCCAAATTTGATAATGGGAGGATGTTATTCCGGTCAGATTTGTATGTGGGATAATAGACTTAGCAAAAAGACTCCTGTCAATAAGGTTTTTTTATTTTCTGTTTCTCCAGGAGAGAGAGGAATAAGTGATAGCTCAGAAGTAGTTTTGTCATTCACGAAATTTGAAAGTTGGATGGATCTGAAAAATCATGGCAGCTTTTTTTGTATGGTATTTGTCGGTGAGCCTAGCTCTCTTGTTATCCTTATTCTTATTAGTTCTTTGCTGAAAAATATTTCAGAGTCCTTTGTCATCACAAGCTCACACTCACCCAGTGCTGAGCATGACAGTGGTGGGAAGTCAAAATGCGCATAATTTAATTAGTATATCAACTGATGGAAGGTTGTGTTCATGGAGCGTTGATAATTTAAATCAACCGATTGATGTAATTGATCTGGCATGGAAACAAAAACATGTATTTTTTCTTCATGCATCTTTTGTGAAATAGATAATCATCTGATTATTTGAAACGCAGTAATTGCCTATCATCAGAGGGTTCCATATGTCCTGTATTTTAGGTAGCATGCACATGTATGTCGTTTGCACTGGATGATGTTAATAATTTTGTGGCAGGTAGTGAAGAAGGAAATGTTTACACAGCAAGTAGGCACGGTAATAAAGGTGGAATAAATGATGGCTATGAAGGTAAGTTTCAAAACAATCCGAATTCGATTATTATAATCAAATCAACTCTAAAAAACATGTTCTTACAGGTCACATTGGACCTGTAACGGGAGTTGATACACATAAAGCTTCTAGCATTATTGATTTATCGCATTTATTTTTATCATGTTCTTTGGATTGGACAGTAAAGTTATGGAGTACTAAGGTAGTAATTGTTGTCTTAAAAAAACATTTGCATTGCAGTTTGGAAGAATTTTCTTAATTTCCTTAACTTAAATGAACATCTTTTTTATTTTACTCTAAAATTATATTTGTACAAGCTGCTTAATCATTTAATAAGAAATTTTTTTTGTTTTCATGGGACAGCAGCGGATATTAAATTAAAATTTAAATTTTGTAGGAGGCACGACCGATTTATTCGTTCGAAAAGCATGGCAATTATGTAACTGATGTTGCCTGGTCTCCCGTTCATCCTGCAGTTTTTGCATCTGCAGATGCTAGTGGAAATGTAAGCTTTTGCTAACAAGTATTGTACAGTTTGATATCAGTATTTACGTGTTAGTAACTTCTTTTACGTTTAGGTATTTTTGTGGAATTTAAATGAAGATACTGAAGCTCCCGTGTCACATTTACAAATGGAAGGTGGTGTTGGAGTGCGGAAGATGAAATGGATGCAGAACGGTGAGAATATTATAACCTGTTATGAGATTGGCGGAATAATTGAAGTCTTTTATGTTAATTCATTCTGCGGGATGAAAATTTTTCTGACACAAAGACGTTTTCGTACATATCTCATAATTCCAATTCTTTTATAGAACTTTATAAAATTTTTTGCAAAGGCTATGATGAGATTGTCATCACAGGAGTGATTTCCTTGGATGATGCTGAAAATGGCCAAAATTAGCAAATTTTGATCCATTTATCACACAACGGCACTTCTGATTTATGAGTCCCGATTGTATTTGCGGATGGATACATGTCTGTTTGTTCCAGTATTTAGAGTTTTTTAAAAAAAATTTATTAAACTTTATAATTTTAGGTCAGCAGTTAACTATTGGTGATGAAAAAGGTAATTTATACGTGTATGATGTACACGAAAACCTTACAAGCTGTCGTCCAGATGAGTGGTCGAAGCTGTCAAGGTATTTTTCAACGAAGTTGAAAAATATGTCGCATTTACTTCCAGTCTTTTTGGCACTTACATGAACAAGAAGTTTATATTAGTTTCTTATATGCAACTCTACTTAACACATGCAAACCTGAATAAGAGTGATTTGCCTATTTAATGTTATGACTAATACGAATGTTTTTAATTTTATTGCATTACTGCAGAGCACTTCGTGATATCAGGCAAGCGAGTGAGGAAGCGGAAGAATTATCAGAAGTAATGAATAATACATCTATTGGTGTCAGTTCAGTAAGTAATACCGTAAGCTTGTCACCAAGGCAGCAGTGGTAGCTGTAGGTCTTCCAAATCAGTAAAGTGTCGCTTTTAGTTGGTGTATTTATCTAAAGTACTTGACTTTGTATAATTGAATTATTACGAATTACAAGTTTAAATGCTTAATATTAGCATCTTAATATTACATTAATGCTTATCAGTTTCCGATATTTGACCTTGGTATTATAGTAATCAGCTGAATGAAATAGACAGAAATTTTGGTTTCGTGTTTCATTCATTTCTGTTTTAATCTTTTTCTCCGTGGATTAAATGAAGTCGAATGTTAGTGCTTCGCATGTAGACAGTATGACATGCTGATTTTTTAGTGACGCATAGATATATATATAAGAAGGGTTTCTGTCCGTTGAAGTCATTGCCTTCGTATTAGTTTTGTTGAACAAATTATTTATTTTTGAATTTTTTTTCTGACTCATTTTTCTTGAATATCCAAAAAATTTTGATTCATTTCCATTTTTTATCGTAGAAGAGTGCAAAAACTGGTTTCAGTTGTAGGAAAGTAAACTGTTTGCTCAAGCAACAATCAGATTATGAACAGGAACATTAAAATTCCGTTTAACCCACATTTCATAGCAGTGTTTTCCAAGGATGAATTGAAATTTTCTTGAATGACTCTCTGCCTTAAGGCTACTAAGTACGGGACGTTTTATTAATTTCAATTTTATCCCTTCACTGTTCATGTATTTTCATGAATATTGATCAACTAGCATTTCTGTCAAAGAGCTCTATTTAACATGCACATATTTATGTCGCTTTGATTGATTATTTCTATCAATATTAATATAAATGCAAGCTTTATGCCTTTTATTATGCAAGATGGCTTCCATTTTTTTCACTGTTTTTGACTCTGCCTGAGACATACTAATGATTAGCTTAAAAATCTATTTCCCGAAAATAGACCACTTAATAATGTGGAAATTAATGCTGATATATTTGACCGTTTTGATCATTTATAGCATATTCTAAGAGTAGAGTTTTTCCTCTAGTTTTCAATAGTAAAAAGGGATTTGGTGCTTAACTGACCAGTGACGAGTTTTGGAATTTTTTATACTCTTCCATTTAAAAATCGGGATTTTATAGCTTTGCACTGGTCAATAGGTCACACGATAAAACGGTCGCATCAAAATATACCCATCAGATGTGCTTCCATAAAAGGTTTTTCCTGTCTGCTACACAAAACTGGTAACACTAGAATGAAAAAATGCTACATTTCCAGTCCACCTTATGTTCAGTTGTTTTTTTACGGTTTGAATAAAGTGTATTTCTAAGCTATACTTTTTGCTATAGGCATATAATTATCATTTCTGTATTCATAGCGTGCTTTTATATTCATTAATGTTATCTTAATCGATTGTTTTGTTTCCTAAGGTTGCCAGAATTGCCTGAACATGTGATAAGCAGTCATATACAATCATCCCATGCTATCACTTTTGGCTTGCTTTATTGTTCTATAACCATTCAGTGTTTTTGAAATGCTGACGATTTGTTTTTCTATCGGAACTATATCGAGAAGCATATGGTACGTTGTTGTATGCAACTGATTCATGCTTTTTGAAGCAGACCTTTCATTTTTGAAACTGTAGTAGATATTTTGTGGATGTTGATATTACATGATTACCCTATTTCCATCTTTTTTACTAAATAATCTTGTTGGCTTCGTTTTGTTTTAATAGACTTATAACATTTTTGTGCATGCCTGTGGTTCCAGATAAATCGACAGTTTTCATCGTCGGGATATAACTTTCATGGTGTAGGTTCTCCTGAATTTTATTTGGTGATAAAATTAGGCATGCGGGACAAAAAATACCAATATCAGGTGTAATTGTCCATTAAATTTCAGATCATGACACCTCTCTTGAACTAATTTTTTTTAAAGCAACAGACTAATACTTAGCAGGCACTAAATGTCTCTATCCTGTTAATTTTTTCGACATTCGTCTGAAATCGAAAATATTACGTAGCGAACCCAAAAAGAACACTTTCTATAATTAATGCAGGAAGCTTGAATTCAATCCATACCAATTTCACTGTCCATATTGCGCACCAACATTGAAGTAGGTTGCAATAAACAATTATGTGTTTTATCTTGATATTGCATTAATCTTGAAATTTGTAGTACCATTGTGCTTATATATGTGTGTCGAACAATTTATTTCACTTTTTAAATGCATACAAACTCTTCAACGACCTCGTGAAATCCCACTTAATATTTATATCACTCAAATTCCATCAACACCTTCCACTTGAAGCACTTAAATCCTGTAATTTATCACAACTAAATACAAATGAAATACATGTTAATGACATCTTTACAAGCCACTCAATGAATTATACACAAAAATGGTTTTATAATCACAAAATAAAGCTAGTAAAATAAACTGAATGCGAGCCAGCATTTGCCTCCCCTCCTGTTTCACATTCTCTTCTTTCTATGAGTGTGTGATGAAAACCTTGAATCCCCCAAAGAGTAACTGTCTATGAACACTACCCATAAAGAATGTTTTATAAGGAATTTTCCAAGACACCTTATTCAAAAGGGGAGTCATGTTGTTTATATAAAATCGTATCTGAAGATGATTTCGTTTCCGAGAAAAACAGACATAAGAGAACAAAAATCTGAATAATTTGAAGTGATAACAATTGCAAACAGTTCGTACAGTGTCTGAAATCTGGAATGACCACGCGAATAACGCAGACTAGTTGTTCGCAGGAACTTTCGGTAGGCCAAATTCATCCACTGCGATACCTCCCTCTGTCACCTGCAACATGACCCGTTCAGCAGCTTGCAGCACACATCTATACCATCAGAAACAACAAAAATTAATGTTTTCATATTAACCCTGCTTTCGTATCCTGGTTCCTTTGATGGTACGCCGGGCGCATTCAAAGCCTGGTCTAAATAAGAAGTATCTGTGTCGGCTTCCAATTCATCCCCCAAAGCATCAAGTTCGGCTTCCAAATCAGCCTCATCAATCTAAAAGAGCAATACACTTTTGATTTAAAAAAAGTTTTCGAGATATTAAATTAAGCTCGAAATAAAAGAAAAAAAATGTTATAAAACAAGGAAAGCAATAGAGTTCACATCTGGTGTTTCGTACTGCCGCGACATAGCATCTTGAAGCTCGTTATTAATATCAAGCATTTCCTCCATTTCGTCCTGGAGTTTGTCAATTTTGTCGATATCCAACTTTTTGTATTCATTCTGCATGGTTTTCAAACCTTGCTTCATTGCTATTACGGTAGTCTACAAGGTCAGAAATTACTTAACCATATGGCAGAAAATCGAGTACAGATAAAAGATAATGCCTCAAGTCCAACTTAGAGTCTTGAGAATTAGCAAGCTCTGAATGAGAAATACAAAAAATGGGGAAGGAGGAATTAAAACACACAGAAATACTTTCGATGAATACTGAAACAAAAATTAAATCTCAGTGGAAATCTTGCCTGCGTATCTTTCATTCCTTGAATAGCAAAGTTGCTCTGTTCCATATTGAAAGACTGCTGATTTAGTTGGTCACGCTGGTTCTCATACGCACGTTTTTGTTTCAGTATGCTGCAAATATAATAAAATCTGTGAAGAGCAATGACAGCACTTCAAAAAATGACTTTGACTATATCGCTTTGGCTTCACAAGATGTGACCAGTGATAGGACGAACCAGTAGCGCAATAAAGCTGTGAGTGTGATCAAAGAAAATGGACAAAGGCAATTGAGGATCTCCAACTCCATTTTTTGAGAAAAAGTGCAGCCAGTGGAGGCAAACATGAACAATAACTGTGGTCCAATGGTTCAATTGAAACTGAGAAGTGTTATTGAAATAAGTTCAGAATAAGCTACCAATTAACCTACCGTAGAGCTTTCTGTTTCAGTTGATTCTTGCCTGGCCCCTCTCGCATTTTCTTCATCTGATCTTTGTATTTCACTAGTTCGCCATCCAAACGAGCTATCTTCTTCTCAATGCTTTCGGTACGTGAGTCAACGTTCGCTATTGCATCGGCTAGAGTTGGCTGTGGCTCTTTTTTTCCCGATGCACCAAAGATTCGTCTCATGCCAGCTATCCACCACCAAACAATAATTATCAAATTAATACGAATAAATGCAAGTTGCGACGTTTCAGTATGTCCAACTCCTCCCAACTACAAACGCATAACAAATAGCTATAAACAGGGCGTGACTTAATACCATCCCAGTATGCCACCCCTTTTTACCGGGGCCGCATTTCCTCCCCAACAGGGCCGCTTTCATCGTCAACGATTCCCACTGTTTAAACCTTCAATTACCGTAGGCAACGGTAATTGGAGTGCAATGAGAGGATGCGTGGAATGGTTGGTTTTGACGTCAGCGCGCCATCATTCTCTCCATTTATTCATCCACCGTCATTTTATTAGCCGTATTCTGCGTCACGCCTTCATATGAATTGCCATTTCGTTGTGTATGCCAACTGCGAATCGTGTCCGTAATGGCAGCGAACATTCTTTTTTACAAAGTTTCCATTGTTACGAGTCGATGATCTTTTTGTCTCTTTGCATATCATAGGTAGCAATATGCAAGCGAAAGCATGCATGAAAATAAGAATTTTGTGAACGCACATGGATTTCACATGAGTTTGAAAATGACTGCGTTATAAGGACATACGGTCGGGTTGACAAGTGATTATTCCAGAAGCATCAGAAGTTTATTATCAGCAATAGAATCTCCTTCTCCTTCTAGGAACCCATCACGAACATCTTATTGCAATACATACGCCATAGCACTACCAGTAAGTCCGTGGTATTATCTTGTCAAGGATTTGTTATTCCCAAATATGTAGCAACATAGCATTTCCCATTTCTAAAAGTAGCGTGAAATTTGCATATGCAAAAAGTTAGAGTGGTGAAAATGAAATATATTAATGTGAAAAGCTGTTACCAGCAGTATTGATCCGTAACACTATAATGCATCTATCTACTTCATTCTGTATGAGTCGTAAGCACACTCTACTTGGGGGCCCCGCTCGACCAACTAAAAAGTTGGTTATTCGAAACTTCAAATTTCACAGTCAAGGTAACATTATAATTTCCTCTTCTGCACTCCATGTGCGATTCTGTGATTTTCTGAATAGAATGTGCTGTATTCTGTAGTTATGCGGAAAATGACGCATGTGGAAACTACCTCTTCAATGTTTTGTTAAACAGTACCTTCCACTCTTCTTGCGCTCTGTTTTCCATTTTCCGTATGAATTTTGCAACCGCCAAATACGTGCGCATTGGAAATTTTTAATTATACGTTGTCATGCAGCGTTTTAGTGGGTCCCATTTGCGAAGGAACCTTTTAGGAAACGATATGCCCGAAACCGATGCTAATGCTCGAAATCCAGATGACACACATCCAAAAACTGGAGACAGCAACAACGGTAACATCCATGAGGAGTGTAAAGGCTTGAAAATTGCAGACAAAGATGCTGAGGATGAAGATTCCGAAAGACATCTTGCGAAAATAGCAATACAGCGGGTAAGTTATGCTAATGTTTTTAGCAAAATTATTTTAAACCATCATAAATCATAGGGATTTCTAATATCTGAATTACCTTCCTTACACGGAGAATCCAAGAAGCTTCTATTTAAATCTCTGAGGAATACGTAGCCTTTGTTACAAATGTCTTTCACAGAAATCGATTATATGGTCGGAAGAGAAGTCAGTTCTCAAAAAAAGAACAGATATGTGTTGATTTTAATGTTGAGATAACATAAACCTTTAATATTTCCTTTTTTCAGACTTGCAAGCGCATAATTATTTAATTTTAGGAAGTTAAAAATCGGGTAAAATTATATGTGCTTTGCGATCAGCGGGTATGGGATGACAAGGGTACAGGACATGTCGCATGTGTACCGTCGCCGGAGCATCAAGGCGCTACTTTCATTGTAGTCCGTTTAGAACACAGTGGTGAGCTTTAGTTTATTAAATTTGGAAAATCCAAACATTTTTATTTCGCTTACTATGTTTAGTAGAATACTTGTTCATTATGACTCTTATCTTTACATCTTAAAACACGACTAAATTTTTATACATTGATCTTGTCGAGAATTGTGAACTAGATGTAGTTTTGTTCATCTGACACTCACTCTCAATGGCGCTTTCTTTACTTTTATCATAATTGCAAAAATTCCGAATTATTTCATTTTCTAGAAAAGAATATACTGGAATCAAGAATCCTTATGGATACTATCTATCAAAAACAACAGGTAAGCGCAGTATAGAACACGATTTATAGCATTACTCATGCATGACCGAAATATAAAATGATAAACGATTTTAATGTTTTTATTGAAACTCTGAAAATCTTTAAAGCTATTTTCGAATTTCATTAATTGGTTGAGGAACGACCTGTCGTGACCCAATTAGGAAGGACTTAAGAGCACTTTATTGTACTTCCTAATTCCTCTTTTCATCATTCTTGGTGACTCATTATCCTTCATCTAAATAAATCATGTGCACTATGGGATAGTAATTTTATCTTTGCGTCCACCTCATTTTTGATGGATGCTAATCCGAATAAAACTAGATCAGAAGAATTTAGCTCGTGAATTAAAGCGAAAATGAAACACTTGAAGAAATGCTGGTTTCTTAATGATCTTTTCTGGAGGAGGAAAATTTTTCCTTTTTCTGATCAGCTCATTGTAGTACATGAATTCCTTCAGAATTTTTATAACTTATGTGAATTTTATTTTCTACTATAAATTGTGATTTAGGATGTTTGAGAAAAAAAATATTTTTTTATACTTATTTCTAATATCGGGATGCGTTTCCTTTTCTGAGTAACTTAAACTTCTATGATAAATTGAGGTTACTGTAAGGCTACTGGATTAAGTATAAAGCTAGTAAAACAACCGCGTGAAATGGATTTTGCAATTAGTACTTACTAAAATCCATAGCATATTTTCCTGCAAATACATAAAAATGCCACTGCCGTAAGAAAACATTAATGTTGGAAGACCGCAGAAAACATTCATGAAGATTTTTTTGTTATGATGAAGCCCGGACTACATCTGTATCCAGGCGTGAAGCATGGAGAAGAGATATAATGCTTTGTGAATTTGATAGATAATATGAGAGATACAGATCTAGAAAGGAGGCAGTCACCTTCTACAAGTAGAATTCAAATGGAATACTGAGTATGCAAACTCTCACGTGGATTAAAATGCATAATTTTAAACAACTTTGGACGGAGCTTCCATATATCACAGCTGTCGTTATTTGCATGTCCCTTTTTTGCGCAACGTGGCTTTTTTCGCTTTTGCCAAACATTAGAAATTTGGTGATCTGTAGAGCTAATTTTTTTGGATGTATTGCTGGTAATCTTTTAGTAAGCGCCATTCCTGTAGGTACATATACGCCGATTCATCTTTCCAAATTTGGGCGGTCTTCATAAATGAGCAAGCTTTTTCCGAAAAATGTTAGTCCATTTTAAGAAAATTTTGGTATTTATCTACTTTTACATTTTGATTTTTGGTGCCTTATTGTGAACTTTTTGTCCTATTTGCCTTATTTGTTTTTGGTGCCTATTTGGTTTTAAAATTCTTTTAATCAGTAACTAACCTAATTTGTAGAAAATCAAATGACCACAAAATTGAGCCGATACATTAGATTATTATTCCTTTCTTGGTTATCAACCTTAAAAACCGTTTTTAAATTTTAAGTAATAGGATCACCTGATTTAGAAAATATTACTACTCGATCTTTTGGTTGTCACAGCAGTGTAGTATCTGACTACCTGATGACTATTAGTGAGTTTGATAGGTGTTCCACGATTAAAGTGACGATCTTGCATAAGGAACATACAACACTTTTTGAAATTGGGGAAAACATCCTGTATAAATCTTACGTAAGCTTTTTAACGTTTTTAGTAATTCCCAGGTAAAGATGTAAATATTTGGGTTCTTGAATTTCCTTATTCTTCTTATTCACGCTCTTATTGATATAATAGAAAAAATAGAAGTGTGTGACAGCAAATGCTTTCAGCCCATTTTTGTTCAAATTATATTTAGATTCTTAGAGATCGTTCACTTTCATTGATTTGAATTTGTTCAGTATTTATCAACAGCAGATTTAGACCAGTGAATTTAACGTTTGTCCATAGGCGTGAAAGCGTCTTATATATATATATATATATATATATATATATATATATATATATGTCACACGCATGTTTGATATTTATATATATCAAACATGTGTGTGTGTGTGTGTGTATGTGTGTGTCTGTGTCTGTGCATCTGTGCTGCCTGGAACTGGTTCTCGTTGAGCACAAAGCAATCCATCTTTTCTATCCTGGCCGACCAGCCAACCAGACCCGAAGAAGGAGAATTGCTTCCTTCCCAAACCTGATGTCTCGTTTTCCAATTTGATTTGATGCTGCACTTTCACGCTCATCGATTGGTTTTCTTAACTCATCCAAAGTCTAATTTCCATTTTTATTTTCATTTTTTTGTGCTGATACTGCATTTAATTCTGAGTGGTTTCCCTGCTACCACTTTTTCCATTACAGAATGCCGTTAAATTTTACGCAGTTTTACAGGAATTGTTTTAAATGAAGGAAAAATTGGAATTATGTATAAATTTATAAATTGTTTACCATAGGTGGCGAATAACTGGACTTAATGAGATCTACCCTCCACTGCAAGTTATGTCTGTTAAGCTTTATAGACATTCAGTCCATTCAGGTGAAGGCTTGAAGGAAGTCATATCTTTACAATGCTTTATACTATAATCAAAAACAAGAAAAACAACAGATGTTGGAACAACATCTTTTTTAAATGCGTCAGCGACAGTTTGTTTACTGGATAGCATTTTTACTTTCTTTTATTTTGAATGAACAATTTTAACCGACAGGCTTGGTAACTAAAATAAATTAATTCATTTGATTGAAGGTGAATTTACACACTGAATACGTGTAAAGCAATCGCCCACTATCTCTTTCTGAACAACGCGAAGAGAAAAATCGACGAGACTTTACATTAGTTTTGTAGTTTTTCCAAATTTATGATTATTTTTCTGTTTCAGTTTTCATATTTTGATCATTAGTCGACAAATGTTTAGCATTACGTTATCGTTGATGTTTGAATAGCCACACTCCTTATTTTCCGTAATGGATTTCTGCCATCTAACGCAACTTGGTGCAAACATTGAAAATGCAGGTTGCTTCTGCCTGATATATTGACAGAAGAAAGCTGGAAATCAAAAGCTAGCGTGTCACTTTTTGGTTACAGAATTTTCCGAAATATTCACTCATAATCCGCGTGTCCTGGTGAGCCATTGTGACGGATAAACTTATAGGTTTTCGAGTAGAAGTGCCATGCGCAAATCATTCTACTTAAGAAGCTGTTTCACACACATCATAGTGTTACGTATATTCATCGTCTAATTGGTTACAAATTTTACTACGAGTATGGAAATGTTTTAGGAAATTGTATGCAAGCGAAAAATAGTGTGCACTTCTGCTGTCCGGCACTCGTTGTCTGTTATCAACTTTGAAATAACTCGTTTTGTTGTTTGTCGTTGCGCTCTCCTTCAAGAACTTCCATTACCTTCTGCTGTCGTGTACTGTGTGCGTGCTTTTAATGGCCACAAAGGACCTCATATGTCAAAATACTTCATTCGACGACATTTTTCCTAACGTACATTTATTTTCAAGAATGACGATTTAGTGCTTTATCAACATTGTCGTGATTACTGAAACAACAGAATTCTGATTGGAGTTGCTAGTCTGGAACTAAGAAGTGCTATCATTAGGTGGGAAATGGAACAATGGCAAATTAAGTTATTTTGCACTTCTAAATTGAAGTAGTCGTTATCATATGTAGATGGCGAACGATTCGTTATGATAGTTGAATCAACCGTCCACATATGATGCATTGCTGAAATGTCCCATATCCCATAAGCATTATATTAAATCACAATCTATATGTTCATTTTTATTTGGAACAAGTCAGTTATTCTTCAAAATTCTAAGGACTTAAAGGGCACTGAGGTAGACATCTTGACATAATTTCTAAAGAGATTAAGGGACATATATTTTTATTTCAAAATTACTTCATGAATTCCTCCAAAAAAACAAATTTCTGGAGCATTTTGCAAAATTTTTTTGAGCTGATGGGACTTAGCTCTTGTATAAACGATTTTTTTTCGTATTATCCTACTTTCTGGAATATTAAAAATCTGTATACAAAGTGTGGAATTGGGAAAAATATATAACTAGAGACGATCAAAGGCTGGAAGATGATATAACGAAGTATTGAATAAGAAATATCAGTTCCTCTTCCTCCTTTGTTTCACTGTCACATAACTTTTCAGGAAACATTAATAGTTTGGTCAGAATCGGATACATGTGACTTGGCACTATCGTTTCAAGATAAAACGGGATGTGAGGACATTTGGGAAAAAATTTGCCAGGTGCAGGGTCGCGATCCAGAACAACATCCTGTAAGTTATTGACTCAGGCGGACTTGTGTATTCAAAAATTTTGCAATTTTAAAGCACAATAGAACTGTGTATGCAAATACACTATGGATCACGTATTTTCAGGACTTCACAGGAAATTACGAAGATCTGGACGATTCAGAAGGTCTGGATTCTGCAGGACAGGGATATAGTGGACAACGAGTGAAGTTTCAGATTTAATACATATATGAATTTAATGTCCTATGAAGATAAGGGAAAGCAAAGAAAAGGGCGAACGAAATTGAAAGACATTATTTCACAACTCCTTTATTTCCTTATGGGGGCAAAGAGAAATTTAGCATGAAAGTAATGTGGTAAAACGTTAACTTTAGAGTTTCATGGAACCATAGAGTTCTCATTAATACCTGAAGTTCACCTCATGTAAATGGCTCGTGTATTTATAGAGCAGTCTTGATTGTTTTGTCACCCACTGCTGACGGGACTTTCAATTTTCGCACCCTTCGTCAAACATAAAATTAAAATATAGTAGCGCCTCTGATAAGTAGAGGATATAAAAAACTCAGGGATATTTCAATCTAAATCTGTAGAGTCACAAAGAAAGTTTATGCTTTTATTTTCTTCAGTCGGCTGCGGGGACTACGATAACTCTACCGCCATGTGAAGTAAATTCATTAGCCGATATCGAGGTCATGATTTCGAATAGTTTTGGATCAGCAGCTCTTAGAGAAAAACTGGCAATAGCAATTGAAAATCAAGGGTACAATTTGATTCATGTGTTATTTGTTTAAATTTGTCTTATATTCAAGCCCATTCAATAGACAAGTATAAAGTTCTTCTTTATATGACACCTCGTTATTAGTTACTAACAGCATCAAAGGTAAAAGTTTTTGCTCGTTATAAGATGAAATAGCTAAGAAAGAGCTAAGAAAAAGTGCTATATAGTAAAGGATAAAGTGTAAATTCCAGGTATGTTGCAAAACTCTGTGACGTTTTTCATATGTGTGAAGATCTGGAGCATATTGACGCGCTGCATACGTTACATCAAATTGCGCGCAGTTTATTCATGTTAAATCGCAATACTCTTCTGGAAATTTTACTTAGTGAAAAATATTTCAAGTAAGTTTTTCCTGAGTTTAGATTGATAGTAAACCTATCCCGTTGGTTAGAGGTTTCATAATTGATCTAGTAGTATGCTACTGAACAGCCGTGTTTTAAACTTTCTCCTGTTAATATACCTAATCTTTCTCTCTTGTTTCATTGCCACTGAATATTGTAAGACGCAATGTATGATTTTTCAATTTGTCAAGTTGGGTTGATGTAAGTTTTAGACAAACGCAATTCTATAATTTAAGTAGTGTTAATTAATCTAGATTTCACTTCGGATGAAATACCGGCTGTTCAAAACTTCTAGCGATAAACTTGTAGAGATATTGTTGGAATGTTAGAATATGATCCGGCTGAACCGAAGCCGAGAAAGCACCGTGAATTCTTGTTCCAAAAAGCTAGATTTCGAGAAGTACTACCTATTAATAACGATGAATTACGTCAAAAAATACATCAGACGTATAGAGTTCAATATGTTCAGGTATGAAATTACTTTCTTCAAGTCGTTTTCTGAGCGGTGGCATTTTTGTACAACTAATTGATGAGAAAACACCTGCACATATATGATTTCCTTCAGGATATCTGCTTGCCAGCACCTTCTTTGTTTGAAGAAAATTTGTTGTCCGTTCTGAATAGCTATTTGTTCTTCAATCGAGTCGATATTGTTAGTTTGTTGCAGGTAGCAGATTTGCGTTTTAAAAATTGCAAGCTTTTTATGCAAATCAGGATTTTTAATTTAAACATATGTGTTTTTGAAAGAATGAAAAATTGAAAGTGGTTGTAAGTTGGAACACTAATTAGAACTATAATTCTCGGAACAGGAACTTCGTAAATATTTATGCTGAATAGTAACATTTGATTTAAGACTCTTTCCGATGACTTCGTTTTGCAAGCTTCATTTATAGAGTTCTTGCGTTTTAGGATGATAAACAACTTTTGAAAGATTTGTTCGACCAGTTAAAGGATCCAGAAACAACAACTGAAAGGCGGAAGGATCTAACTATGTTTTTGAAAGAATTTTGTTCTTTCTCAACATCACTGCAGCCAAATGGACCGCAAGGGCGTGAAAACTTTTATAAAGTAATACATAATAGAAATAAAGGATTTGGGGAGAATAGATAATGATTTAATATGTTTCCATATTTAAGAAATTAATGATTCTTTGTCTGAGCGATATGAAAAACCCATAAAATGTAAGAAGCATGCAACAACTACAAAGTTTTTGAAGATATCTTGCTGTGAACAAGAGGTTTAAGTATGTACTATGCCACGGGCTTTAGAATGTAGAGTAGCATATAGTCAGTAAAAGGAAGTCTTCCTTGAAGTTGTGTTTTTATTTAGACGTTAATGCAAAATGACGTATTGGCAGCAATAGAACCATGTATCACAAGCAAAGATGTACAAACGCGAGCAACAACTGTTGAGATGTTTGTGATGATTGTTGAATTTAATCCGCAGACTGCACGGGATTATCTCCTTCAACAGGGCCGTGGATTTGGAGAGGCTAAAAATGTTAGTCTTCTAATTCTACATTAACCGTTTTCTGAAAATCTCTAATAATCTGGATTAGATTTTCTATTCGGTCTTAGAAGAAATCTGATGAGTTGTTTTTGCAAACACGAGAAGTTATGATTCAAGAAGTTAGAATTGAAAAATCAGTTGTTGCTTGTTCTTTTTGAGCTATATTTTTACTTAAAAATATAAATACGAACTCTTAAGCATTCCTGGCGCTATAACTTCATGTCATTGATAACTTCATGTGTGATTCTCGCAGCTGCAAGTTCTCCAGTCATTTTGTTGCAAAAAGAGCCTTTAACTGTTAGGTTATAGAAGTATTTGCACACAGAACACTGGTGCTGTTCAATACATTGGTTATTTATTAGGTAAAAAATAGGTTAGAAGTGAAGATTGTAATATACAGCAAAAACATTACACGATTAAGTTATTAAAGGTTACACCTTTGCAGAATCAGTTGCTGCTTAATAAATTGATTGACCACATGTTAACGGACCGAGATCCAGAATTGACGTCAGCTTATACTATGGTTAAAGTAATGCAGTCCTTACTGGATCCAGATAACATGATTACGGCACCAAATATGAAGTCCGAAAGACATGAATTCCTAACTTTCTTTTACCGACGATCTATGGAAACTTTGTGTCGACCGTTATATGAGAATACGGAGAATGATACATTAAAAAAAGGTAAATAGGACAGACGTCTTTTCCCACTCAAGAGTTGATTCATATGGTGGCAAATCCTGGTTTAATCATTTGCAAATGACTTTCAAATTCAAACAGTTTTTCACAAGTCCATTAATTCTAATAAAATTTAAGGTTTCTGATTTGTTATCGAAAATTACGTTTTCTGATAAACTCAGTAAGATTTTGCTATAATTTCGTATTAATCATTTTGATTTGCAGATAACTATCACTGTGCAAATCAGCAAGCAATGATCATCGACATCCTTTGCTTCTGCTTCGAACATCATGCGGTCCACATGCGTAATTACTGCATTAGCAACAAATTGCTGAACCGCGTGCTTATTCTTTTAAAGAGCAAACATCATTTTCTTGCTTTAAGTATGATCACACATCCCCTTAACATATGCCTCCAATAATCTTTTTTAAATTTTCGTTTTACTCTTTATTATCCAGAAATAAAATTACATTTGGTATGTGGTTTTGATGTCTTCCTGAAATCAGTACTAAAGGTTTGGTTGCTTTCCTAATTTATTTTCTTCTTAAAGCTTAATATGCTTGAATTTCAGGTGCATTACGTCTATTCCGACGGGTTGTCCAGTTAAAGGATGAATTTTATTATCGATACACGGTGAGGGATGATGTTATGCGACCTATCGTTGAATGTTTCAGAAAAAACGGCCACCGCTACAACCTTCTAAATTCCGCGATAATTGAACTTTTCGAATTCATTAGAATGGTGAGTTGTTTTTAATACACCTGAAATTTTTATAGTCTAGGTTCGAATCTTATCTCACCTGTTTATATTTCAAAGGAATACTGTATGAAACGACCGAACTGATTTCAGGAAGACATCAAACCACTAATTGTGTATGTTGTCGAAAATTTTAGTAAGGATTTTGAAGATGTTATGTATGTAACGACGTTCAAGTCGCTGCGCTTGAAATATGAGCAAGTACGTGGTAGTGCTGAAACATTTCAGTGTTCTTTTTTTCTTTGTGATACTTTCATACTTTTGCTGAAATAAATCGAAAATAGTGTTTTAGTAGCGTTTATGAAAGAAATGAATTTGGAATGTTAAAATAAAAGCTTGATAAGAAAGTGACATAGATTGCAATAGATTATATTGTTATATTAGAAACGCATTAGAAACTTTGCAGGAATTTAGTATTGAACAGTTACATATTTAAGACAAGACGGTGAAAGGCTTTCTAAAAAATGATTTTCAAGTTCTTGCTTGAGTTTGAATTTCTTAAGATGAAAGACCGCGAAGTTCGCAAAATGGAGGACTCATCACCTACCGATTCTTTAAGTTCCGTTGAAGCTAATTTGCCTGCACAGTGGAAAATGGAACGTCAAGCTGATGCTGATGAGCAATGGTTTAATGATGACGACTCAGAGGTTGATTTTTTTCCAATTTCATTTCCATCATTTTTAATGACATTGAAATCTGAAGAGAAAAATATTTGATTTCTTTTGCAGAACGCATCGCCAACAGGAGATTGGGATCCCAACAAGCAAGGCAAAGAACCAGGAGTGACTTTAGTGTCTCAATCTGCACTGCTGGATGTTTCTCCTTCTTCTTCTGCCTCTGTTGCTAAAGAGGATGAGTCACTAGAGAAAAGTATAACAACGAGGAAATTGGGCATTGAACCCCTTCTTCCTAATTTATTAAAGCGCAAAGGTTAGCATTTGGAAAAGTCAGAATGTATGTAATTATAAGAAGAGTTTGAAAACTGATGTACATTTCTGAATATTTTAGATTTACTAACATGCAATTAGAAAAAGAGAGGGAAGGATTTTGTATATATTTATACTATAAAGGTAAATTAAATTAAAGCAGTGCACTTTAAAAAGAAAAAATAATGCGTATATCCTATATCATATTTTCAGTGGAAGATGAATCAGATGCTGTTTTCCCAACTCAAATTAATACTCCACTTAAATCTCACATAGCACCTCGAATTATCATTAAGGTTTGTTCACTTCACATCATAGGTGATTGTCATTAGTTCTTATCATTGTAGTGTGGATGAAATGAAAGTTTTAGTAAAATGTCAGTTCTAATGAATTGGAACCTATATCATACTGTTTTCCACAAAGTCGTACTTCTGATGACTTATGATCTTAATGTTTAGTGAACAAGATAGAATAGATTTCTAGAAGTCACCCCAGCGAAAGTCACGAAACAGTAAAAATCCGAAGATCTGTTATATAATTAAGAGTGTCGAAGCAACACAAATTATAAGTAACGTTGTGAATAAATGTTAAAACTGCACATGAATATAATCCAAGACAAAGAATGGTGTTTATATGCAGTTTCCAAAAATCAGAAAGGGGTTGGAAAAATTTGCTTGGTCATTGCATTACAAGGCATTATCACTGTCATTAATTTATCTTTAATCACTGTCATTTTTGATCATACGTTGTCAAATACATTTATTGTCAGTTTACTTATCAGTGCTATGTCAGTAATTCTTCAGGACTAGCATTTTCAAACAGTATCATTTTGAATTTTCACAATGTTGTTCAAGTACCAGTCTAACTTATGAGAATTTCAGGTAAATAGCGATAAACAGATCCCTTCATTATCGTCATCTCCCCAACCAACATGCAATTCTCCTCCGGGTGATCCAGTTGTTTCATCCACCGAAACTGCCAATTCTCCATCTAGCTCAACTCCATCGCTCGTAGCATCGTCTGCAAGCGTTGTAACCGTTCTTGCTAAAAAGGTTGGTTATGAGTACGAAGTTTAATTATTCATTTAATTGTTCTAATGTCTAAGTTACTTATTTGTAGTTGAGATTCCAAAGAATTGGTCGAAAATTCAGTGGTTTTGAGAATGTAAAAATATAGAAATTCGAAAAAAGGTTACTGGTAGGTGTATTGACAATTTCAATTTTAGCCACTGGTGGAGTATGACGAAAGTGACAGTGATGAGGAAGACGAAACCACGGATTCCGGATCAACTGGGGATTCACTTCCGTCAAGCTCGAGTTCAGTTGGTCGGCCTTCCTCAAATCTTAGCAGCCAATCGTCTGACGACCAAGATGATGTAAGCAGCACATCGGGCGATCATGAGCCTTCTCCAGTTTCTGCTGATGATATTAAAAAAGATGAGGTTAATACATAGTGCTGTTGTTGAATAGATTTTGAAAAAAATATTAAGATGGTCTTTGAGTATTCTTTCACTCGGATCACTTATGATTCCATTCATGAGCGTTGTCAACAGATATGACTCAATCCTTTTATCGATATTTGCGTCGTAAAGTGCTGAAAATTTTCTCCAGATCATTTTAAGTAATAACTGGGGGTTAGTATATTTAAATATAACGCTTTTAGGATCAGAAAGATCGAAACTTGTCACGGAAAAGATCATCCGAATCAATACTAACCGGAGAAGCAATGGGAGAGCAACTTGTTAAGGAAGACAATGTCAAAGATGACGACATTTCTACAAAAAGACTAAGGTCAGTTTATTATTATTCTTGGTAAAGCGTAAAAAATTTTTTTGACAGTACAGCGAAAAAATTAATAGTTACAACCAGTTTGGATGTTTCCAAACTGTAATATTTATAATAATAAATTTAATTCTTCCAAGCAGTGTTATTCATTACGAAACATGGGTTGGTATTTTGTTTAGCACTGTTATCTTTAAATTGGTATTTATTTGCGAGTAGGGAAAAGTTTTTATTCGATATTTTTTCAGGCTACATGACGAGAAAAATTTTGAATCAGAAGCAGTGAGACAGAATGAAGAGTCACCTTTCAAGTGATGATAATGAACTAATAGTGTTTGCTAGATTACAGGTCCTGCATTACCTCGTTAACGCTCTCTCTTCGTAATTCTTTCAAACAGCAGAGGCTTACATCTTTATCAGAATTACTGTTCGAAATAATTACAAGTTGCTGTTATGTTTATCGGTTTATTTGGTCAAATATGCATATAAAATTCGAATTTATCATTTTTAGCCATTTCTTGGAAAATTGCATCAATTCCTAATGGTACTTGATCTCATCTGGCATGCATTAAGAATTGTATTACAGTGTTCTCGCATTACGATTCACATGTCTTTTTCATTCAAACTGAAGTTTTGCTTTTGCAATAAATTCAAAAGAGAGCAAGAGATTTTAATGCTCTTCTTTGTGATTATAGATTTATTGCAATTTCTTTTTTCCTTACTAAAAACTGTGAAACTTTATGAATTTAGTGGAGTTGTGGTAACTCCTTCTGTACCGTTTTTCTTGTGATCCCGGTTTCTGTTTCCGTCTTTTTGTTTTCTTCTTGCATTGCAGTTATTAAATTGGAAAAATTTTCTTTCTTGATGTCACATGTTTCGTATACAGTTTACTGCCTTACTTAGAGTAGTTTGAAATGCAGCGTTAATTTCCAGTTCATCTTTATTTCCTAATGAATTTTTGCTACGTATTCAAAAATTTTGTGATTACTCCGGTAATTTATTTGTTTAACAAGATTTTTGTTTGGTATTCTGCCTCATTCGTTTTTCATTCTCCTCAGAATCCTATTGTAGGATTTATTTTTAGAAATTTAATTTGAAGTTCTCAATACGATAGTCTATAACGATTGTATTTTAGCGTAATTTCGATGTTTTGTTTCACTATTTTTATGTGGATTGAATTATTGCAGCCCTATAATCTTTGTTTAGTTAAATACACAGGAAAATCAATGTCTGTATATGAAAGAAATAGTGAATTGTGCGGGAAAAACGTTTTTGTTACTGACGTCGGACTATTCATGAGTTTTTATTGGGGCTACTAAACCGAGCAAACTTGTGTAATTACAAAAATTCAACAAATGTGCGAATTCACTCGTGCTAATTCCAGAAATTTGGTATGAATTATGAGCTTACTGGGGTTACTCATCGAAATCAATGTTAGATCTAACTTCTTGAGTTGGAAAGGATAGTCCGTAGCATGAAGAAACCTCTCACTGTAACGTGAGCAGATAATGAACATTATTGAAATTCTCTCTTACTTGCCGTTCCCACTCCACTGGGGTGGATTCGATAAGTTCAATGTTGTATGATGAGAGTGCGTTGAACTGCTTGCTATTATTGAGGAAGTGTTTTTTTTTTCGGTTAGGCTCTGAAGTTTTGGGATTTTGGGATGAAATTTTTCCAAGGAGTGATTTGTCGTAAGTTCGAGTTTACTGTAGAGAAATGAGGTCATATCATCACTGTGGTTATAAAGATGGACAAAAGAAAGTCTCTATTAAATATGAATGCAATTGGTGATCGGCGTTGTTTCATCTGTGGAAGAGTTTCGTATCTTCTGCTCTGCAGAGGGGAAAAATCTTGCAACTAAAGGACCCTATTTATTTTAATTTCCCGAAATTATCACAAAAATATTTTCAAAAATTAGTGACTTGGAGATCTTTAAGAATTGTCAGAAGTGCAGTACACTGTACAAAGCATATGATCATAGATTCAGGCAGTCATTGGCAGTGGAAAGATATCGATCGATTTGTATGTACAGGAAAAAAGGTCCCACTGATTGTTGTTTATTTTCAGGTAAGTGCTTGCATACCATTTCTCTCCACTTTGCATGCTTTTCCTGCCTGTCAAAATAATTTCATATACATTTTGTAAATGATTTTCTGCGCAAACTGCAAATTTTATCCATCAATAATTGTAGCTTACAGATTAACTGCATCGTAACAATTATAACTGAGATGTTAATTCATTTCATAATCGTTGATTTAAATATTTTGGATTAAGGAATTAAACTTGTCCTACTAACTAACAAAATTTCATTCTTTTCCACTAGTAGTTTTTAATTTTCTGAATTTTATTATTTTATACAACATTCGTTTTAGATTACTTTTTTTAAAAAAAGTCAAATTTATGCATATTTGTTATGTTTCGCAACATGCAAAAAGTGTAACCTTAAAAAGACCCATGTAGGCAAAGTCATCAAGTGCCACAACGATTTCAAATTTGCTACTTAATGTACGCGCATTTCTGTCTATCTTTTTTGCTACATTTAACAAATCATTATTTGCAGTCATCACATTTTCCATCATTTCTTCCAGTTTCTTATCGCAACAAATATATCCTAAATTTCAATGGTTGAATTATAACAATTGAATTAATTCGATTTATTCAAATCGATCAATGAAAATTATTAAATACTGATTTTTTCTGCTGAGTAAAAACAAATTTTGTGATAATTTCAAAGACTGTTTGGAAAGTTTTTCTGAATGAAAGGAAAAAATTAGTCTGAAAACCTTTTATTAAATCTTACAATTTGTTGAAATAATTCCTAATTCATAGAAAGGCGCATTCACATCTCTTGAATTAAATTATCCAAAAATTTCTCTTTGCAGACTGAAATGAACTGAAAACGAACAAAAGTATCACCTTCATTAAGAAAGCAATCGTCTCCGTAAGCATTGAGCAATGCAAAAAGAAAGGTGAAGTGGATGATGCTAATCAACAATATGTTCCGCCGATACATTTGAGAGTTTAGTGAGATCAGGCACTGGAATTCCAGCAAATCGAAACTTTGAAAAAATCCTTCCTTGAAGCGCTGAACGACAAACGAGAAGTCTGAAGTTTCCGAATTGAAAAATATGGAAATTACAGACAAAAGAATTAGCCAAGGAGCAACCGCTCACAAACGAACTGTTTGCACGACTGATTTGAAAATTCTTTTACATAAATTTATATCTAAACACAATGATAAAGGGAAATTTAGAAATTAAGAAAATAGTGTTTGAGTGAAGAGATCACTCCTTGACACCGTTAGGAAACATTGCATTGACAATCGAAATATGCAAATTATAATGGAACACAAAATAACTGTTACTAACAAGTCTCAGGTAATTTAGTTGAAATATTGTACATTAAACTATATTTAGCTAAAACATATTTTATTACTTTTCGGCCCTCTAATGAGGCATAGCATAAATAAAAAACTAAACCTATGAATTGTTCAGATTAGACTCAGGCTTATATGTCAGTAATTTCCTCATTTCACCAACCATTGTTGCATATGGATTACTGATACTGTAAGACCGTAGAATTGAAATGAGATCTGATAACAAAAAGAAATTTTAATTTTAAATAAACAGATAAACAAAATGAATAATGGGCACACTGCTCATTAGTAGAAGCTTATATAATTATATTTTGTGAGATGGTAGGCATTAATGTTTGGTTGGTTTTTTTTTCTGTTTCTTTGGCTTGAGTGGAAATTTAATATGTTACAGAAAAAACCTCCTCCCATTTTTTAAAAAAAAGCATTTTTTATTAGGAAACGAAGAGAAGAATTGGTACGCCTACTTCCTCCCTCTTTGTTCTTTTTCCTTTCTTCAAAAAAAGGGGAAAAATCTCTATTCCTTGCAAGGTTAAAAAAAACATCTATCTATATAAAGACCGAAATAAAAAGAATAATTTTTGAATTCTGAATAATAAATTTGCACCTTTTGTACTTATGCTTTATAAGTGAAATAATGTTTGATCAGCAATAATTTAAGAAATTTAAATTTTGAATAGAAGTTGTATAATATATTATTATTAGCGAGATGAATATACTAATTGTCAAGCACCACTGTAGTTTCATTAATGTTACGATATGATCGATTCATACTGATTACAATAATCTGTTTGAAGGTGACATTACAATTGAAATTTTATTTATTGAGCACAAAAATAACATTGTATTTAGTGTTGATCACAAATTGAACTGAAGTATGCTGTTATTTTAGACTTTTTTTTGAGAATAACATTTTGATTTTAATGTGAAACACATTAATTGATAGCAGAAGAGCATTAACGTAACAAATAAATTATAAATTGAATTTTTTGGGTCATGGATGAATATTTAAGAAAATGAAACAGACAATTAAAAGCAATCACAATGGATAAATGTTTAAAATTACCAGTTCAATTAATTTAGTTAAACTCTTTCAGTTTTCAAAAAATGGATGAGAATTTGCCAAGTTTTTAGAACAATATTTTTCGCTCATTGTGCAACATTTCTAGCACCATAATTCTGTTTTGAAATTTAAGTACATTAACGAAGCTAATAGTTATGCAATTGTTGCAATCATTGCCCAAATATTGGTGGAACTTTTCATTCCTTCGAAATGTAATTGAAATTTTCAATGGTACTGCACTAAGGTTTGTAGCTACGACAGATAAGTTCAAAACAGTGATAGCAGTTACTGGAAGTTCCCATATGCAATCGGCTAAAATCAATAGATTGTATTTCTCGATATATGTGTATAGTACGCTGACATTCATCAATATTATCTGAAATTTCTGTAGAAATGATGGACCTGTAAAAGAATTGATAAACAACCGGTTTAGAGTAGAGCCAGAAATTGAACGCAAAGAGATTCATCTCAATTATATATATTTGGGAGAAGATAAAACTTCTTTATTGTTATAATGGCGGATATTGTCTTTTTTTTTTATTATTTACTTGAAAGATAAATTTGCTGATCGACTGAAGGCCAACGAAGCAGAGGGAGGGAGAGAGATAAGCTGACGAGCAATCTTGAAGAAGTATACGGAAGATTGAATCTTCTCAACAGTAAATAATATGAACAGATTTAAGACTTTATAGGATTTTTATTTAAATGAAATTTATTCCAAAACAAAAAAGAAAAAATTTGGAATGAAATTTAAATTAAATAAAATTTTAAAGTTAATGTTATAAAAAAAAATAGGATTATTTCTAGATGATTTAGGTAATTGTTTTGCCAATATTATCTACTGTTAAAAACTTGGAAGTTGATGGATTGTCACATTAATTTGATCGACCAGAATCAATGAATTGATTTTCTTAAAGGATAAAAGCAAAATGCTGTGTTTTAGGTATTTTAGGTATTTTTACATTCTTCAAATATTTTAAGGAATGACAGAATGAATGGAAAGATTGAATTGGATAGAAAGGGCAATAGAGGGAGAGAGAATAGAGCTTTTTCACGTAATATCACAATCAAAGAAATCAATTTTACCCGAAATTACGGAAAAACAGAGGAAGTCAGTAACAATGATATTGCTGAACAGGGAACGATGCAACAATTTCAAATGGTTTTGTCGGATAAATGAAGAAGCAACTGCTAGTAATATTAGCCGGAAAAGCGCATCTGCTTGATTCGTGAAAGTTGACTTGAAAGAAAATTGAAATTACTTTAATGCTTACAAAATTCCTTACAAAATCGGAAGTTTCAAATTTTAAGTCTTTTAAGCTTTCATTTTGTCGAATTTTACTGTATCTATCCCATTTTATAATCGTTTTAAAGTTCGAGACGATGCTACTTTTTATTATTTTATTTTTTAATAAATTTTGCATAATATTATTTGTGTATTGAAGCGTATGGTATTACTGTACCGCTATATATTAGAGCACAAATAAAAGAAAGCAAAATTTATTTGGGGAAATTTGGAAAACATGAAAGATCTCGTGTTTTAAATGACGCTATTATGAATTATCAGCGGTACGGTAATGCGTGTGTTTCAATGCAATGAACAATGAAGAGAATAAAATAATATTATACACATAGCAAGTTGAACTTTTTCAAATTCGAGTCAAATGAGGGAGAGGAAATTATAATTTTTGCTAAATGAGAATGATAAAATTTCGTGAAGAAAATATAAAAATTTTACGACGGAATAGTCTTTTATCCTCTTCATTGTCTGCTTGTTTATTTGTAAATATATCTAAGAATTTATGATACAAATAAAATATTTGTTTATGTAATTAAATTATGCAAGCATGAAGGTTTTAAACGCATTTTACGGATAGTTTGTATTTTACTTTGTGCGATCAATTAAATTCCATTAATAAAAAAACCGTATAAAACATTTTCGGAATTTATATTTGCTGTAGACGGAAAGCATATTAGTAGACGAAGCTTAAATTAGAGTTTTCCAGCAGTCATGCTGAAAAAAAAATCGTAGGAATTTTTGGAGAAAGAAAACAATATGGGCCAATACGAGTCAGACCAGTGAAAGTTTTTCCTTTCATTACGAATGGATTTTGACATTTCATTTTCTACCTTTGTTGTTGGCAAATTGCTAACTTCCATCCAAAAATTTTAAATGGATCTCTTCAAATTAAAAAATATTTTAAACGGACCGTTTCTTCAAATTTGCAATATTTATATTAAAAAAGATCATGAGCTTGGTCTTTTTTTATTTCAATTATAACCGATTGAAACAAAAATGTCTAGTTTGAATATTTATTGATTTTTATGGGATTGAATGTAGCTGTAACTAACATTATGCCATTTATAACGATGGCGGTATTTGTAAATATATCTAAGAATTTATGATACAAGTAAAATATTTGTTTATACCAGAAAATTACCAGAGAATACACCAGAAAATTATGCAAGTGCGCTTGCGTGAGATTTTATTTTAATTTTTGCTTTTTGTAATTTCGCTTGGGAGAATAACTGCATATTTATATATTAAAAAAAGAAAAATTTTCTGCCTTCCTCAACAAATACTGTAAATCAGCCCTAAGATTACTGTGAAGACGACAATGATCATTAATATGATAGCATCTCGAATTATGTTACTGTAATATTGCTTCATCATCTGAATCTAATAAAAGCAATGTTAATGGTACGATTCATGTTTAGACCTCGTGAGAATTTGATTGTTGGAACTTGAGTCTTTTAATTGACAGCGATCGAACCGAAGTCAACAGTTAAATGGATCCTATAAAATTATCTGTGCATAAGTGAGCCTTGAACAGGGATTTACTGTGACAGATAATGATCGTGTTAGGTTGAAAATGCATATTGAATCATAATTTCCATTTGAAACGCTTTTAGCGTACTTTTAAAGATCTTCGTGTCAGCTCATACCAAATTTTTTAAAGTGCCAAATTTTTGGAAGGTAATTTGCAAAATTTGAGTATGCACCTACAGTGTACCTCTTAAATGTGTTGTGATGCAGAATTTGCACTGCTCTAAGCGACACTGTTTGCAATAAATCGCTCACGAAAAATACAACCTTAATTAAAAAATAAGTCACAGTTAATGAAAATCACAAAGTTTACGTGGCTTCATCATAATATGCACCACATGGTTATTAAGACGAACTCTCTCCTTTCAATGGTGAAAGTATCAAACAACGCTATGAAATATTAGATCTAACGATTTGAGAATGTAACAATTTTATGTCAACCATAAAAAATTAAGCTATTTCTAACAGCCAAAAAACCGCTTTTCTACTTGTTTTCCTCGCACCTTTGAAATGAGAGTTGCAGCAAAAAATATGCACATATACACCACACATAATCATTCGATTAGGCCATTTTTTAATGCAAATCTTAGAATCCATCAAGGCTTGCATATAAATCCACAATAAAATACCAAAAAATTGACATAAATGCTTTTGAAACGATACACACTCTGAATGCCCTTCCATGTAACATAGTTTGTGCAAACCACAACAATTTAAATTAGCAAAAAGTCCTTCCTGCTAATACTGCTGTACTGCAAAATTGAGACAAAAGAATTTGCAATACTTGAAACTAGTATTCACAAAGATACTATAAAGTAACACTAATCGATGAGGAACAATGAAGAATGCATTAAAATTAACAAAAAACAAAAGTTCTGAATGAAAAAGAACAACTGAAATGAAAACGAAAAAAACAGAAATGAAATCCAAATCACTCACAAGCGAAAAAGCACTAATCGAATCAAAAAAATTGAGAAGAAAATGGAAAATTATTCACATTTTCTACAGATTCTTGAACGAAAAATGATTAAGTCGGAGTTTGCAAGTACGGAAGAAAAAGTTAAAATCCTAAACATTTGTCACAGTGTGACCTTAACGCGATAGCGCTGGAAAATTTTTAAATCTTATAAAACATTGAAAATGATAAATGATGACTTTTAAAACTGATTTTAATTCTTTCTGCATACTCGCAAACCAAAAACTTTCTTGTTCTCAAAAATAAAGGAAAGATCAAAAGAAAATATAAAACAATGATGAACATGATGGTGCTTAACTAAATAAGAGAGAGTTTAATCACTGAGGATGATATCAGTGTCCACAATATCGAGTGCTGTTTCCGCATCATCCAATAATTTTTCCACTGTATCACAGATGCGATAATAATCAGCCAAAGATTTCTCTTTGATTTTGAATAGTCTCGTCGCAACATGCTCAGCTTAAAGAAAGTCGTACAAATCACACTGTTACAATTTATAAAAACAGCTCAAATAATGTGTTTATAAGAATACCTACATTTTCAAACTTTATGAAATTTCGTACGCTAAATACACCTCTAATTTCTAGTGTTTCTTTGCTCAATATTCAGACCTTCATTAATTGCCATAAAGTTTGATTAAGGAGATAAAAACATAAGTATAAAAATATGGTAATTACCGAAAGTAAGTGAGGAGTCAACATCACCTACTGCCTGTTTCGTTGATATATGTTCGATAGCATGCGATTTTAACACTCCATTCATTTTCTTAAGGGAGGTATTTGTAGACCTTGTTGCAAGAGTTTCAGAACGATATTTTGATGGCAATGCAACACCACCTGGCTCGGGGGAGTAGATATCTCTTCGATGTCTTCCACGACGACGGACTGGTAATATATGCTCCTTTGCCTCTTGAGATTCACTTGATTCCAAGTAATCCGAATCACTTTCAGCTGTTTCCACTAGGGTAGCTTCAAGTTTTGCACGTGCGGCTGCTTTTATACGATTATACGAAATCTTATTTCCATTACGAGTCCCAACAAAAGTACCATTAGCCACTGGCGATGCTGTTGATTGCACTACATTTGCATCTCGCAAAGCTTCACGCTTTGCTCTTAGACGAGCTCTAAAATATCTCTTACACTTTATATAAGACAACTCCAACTTCATTTACATATTTGCAAATAGTAAATAGTTGCGATAGCCCTTAGACAAAAAAGTTGATAAAAACACGTTTTCTGAAGTAAAAAACGAACTTCTCAGATTCTTTCGTTCTTGGTGTAATACAAAGTACACGCTGCGCTTCTGCTTTTGGAATTATGGTATTGTTGACGAAGGCTGCTTCATAATTGTTACGCATTTGAATCTGATAAAGTCGTTTAAATTTATGCTTGTGATAACACTGACAAATCATAGTTTAATAATGCAAGAATAAATACAAAGTGAATACTAACCAAAACTTCATCATCTTGAGCAACAAGCGACTCATTACCACGTGGAATCTGAAAATTCATTTTTTTTATCAGTTATAACAAAACCTGTTATTCATATTGCACAATTAAGTAGAGAAGTTTTATGATCATCTTGCACACAAAAATCAAAGATTCCTAATCTCTAGAGTGTCATTCCACATTACTTTGAGGATTGCTAACTTTAAACCTTAGTAGCACCACCACCTAAATCTCGTTCAGTACTTTCTCCGCGTTCACCATTATGAACGCGTAGACCACTAATAAGATCAAATTCTTTTTGGAAACATGAAGAACAGTGAGGAATGAGAAACTTTTGACGGCTGCATCCAATTATATCGCCTCTTCACAGGTGGTTTATCCTGCCTTGTGAAATGCATCAGATTGAAGAACTGCCACTTTGAATCCGGTGGATCGAAACCTGCGGCAACTGCCCGGTCATGTCTGCGGCGTATTTGATTATAGTAATCCATCATGTTCTTCCAAGCTACCTTAATCATATCACCTGGAAGGAACGTTAGTAATATTTGAGAAAGATATACTGCACATTCGCATATTGTTTATTCAATTTTGAAATGATTACTTCTAATGTTTCATTTTGCTGCTGTTTCTTTTCAGTAAGGCTTGTTGCAAGAACTATGGTTCCACTTTAAAGGTTGAGATTCTTATAAGCATGTTTCCAGTCATCATTCAGCGTCTACATATCAAGATCCCAAATATCCTTGAAAAACTGCTTAATTCTTGACGAATTCATTGGAAGTAGCCATATCACCCAAAGCCTTTCCCCAACCAATTTTTCACATAACCCCAATCCTGTATGAGTAAGAGCTCAAAAAATATCAGGCCAAGACATCACAACATACATCCATCTACTAATGGTCATAGTGATAAAGCCATTTGAAATTACAATAATTTCCTCATCACATCATTAAGACAAATGCAATGTATGAAACAATTTAACTAACTGACTGGTGAAAACTAAATCATCATCACTCAATTCCTGAGCTATTTCCTCAAAAGCAAGCCAACGAGCAGGAATATCGCTATATCGCGGGTCACTGACCTGAAAAAAGTTTCACCATGACCTGCGTTCTTTAAAGCTATTAATATACGTGTAAGGAATTCACGAATTTTCAAAGTCATGTGATCGAAATTTTAGCACAAACATACTTTCCAAATAAGCGGCCTTCGGTATACTTCCTGAACTAGCAGAGTCTTCTTTTCATTGTCCATACCAAACATTGCCATTTTTAGGTTCTAATTTTATTTTGCTGAATTGTGTAAAATAAAAGCCTGAAAGAACTATAAATGTGCAAAAGGCAAAAATCGCCAATAATAGTCGCAAGACATCAACTCAACTAATATGACCGTAGTACGTCGACAGGAACGAGTGGAAGACTTCTGGTATTCTAATGAATGGAAGCAATGATATAGATCAAAATACACCTAATATTTGTAGAAGCTACATGCTTCTGAAGAACATTACTCCCTTTTCGATTCTTGTTATATTACAATTCTTTAAATATTCGTCATCAAAACCTTTTTAAATCGTTGTCGAACTGTGTCTGCATTTGTTACCATCTTTTCACCTACTTAGCTTTTATCGTAAAACTCTCAGGAGAAATGTTATACCACCATTTCCTTCCCCACACTTCACCCACTTCAAATCCTCACTTTGGTACCACCAACCAACGGGCGAGAAGCTACAACGGCCATGCATCTCGCTCCTACACGTGAAGCCGCTCGCATACCTCTGAGCGCCAAAAAAATGCGGCCCGCGACTAGGCCCACAACGCAACAATACGACAAAGTAGAATTGATGGCACTCCCTCTCATAAAGGAAATAAAAAACTACCAGTCAAATCACTCAGATATCATTATATACTAAAGAGTCAGGGCATCTAACCAACCTTTATGTATCAACTCACTTGATGTAATGCAATTTACAATTTCAGCCGCAAATAGCCTGCGGCCTAACAATACTATATGAGCTTCAAGCTATTTTATGCGTATGGATATGAACTGATATTCGATATACTTTCTAGTACTACAGTATCGGTCACAATGTCCAGCCGTAATCCTAATACTATCCTTTGCAACAGAAGCAGTCTAAGCCATAATTAACTGCGTGTGGTTGACAGAAGACATAACATTTATATCAATATACGTTTATATCAACATACGCTTACAAATTAATGTTAACAAATAACAAAAAACCATAGTTCAAATATTTGAAGGATAAAGCATTATCCTAATACGTTTTCCCATAGCTTGTGGTGGTAGATTATGACGAAATTTGGCCCGTAGTGCACCACCATTACCGTGTACGCGTGTCAACTTCCCCCATATAGCACGAACTCGACTCGGTTCTTTGTTTGTTGACTGAAGCGAAATTTACTACTTTAGTTTAGTTTAAGTCAGCGATAAAAACATGGCAAAACAGGATTGTAAAACAAAGCGGAAAAGATGTGCAACGCTGTCAGCTGTGGCACTACGAACACAGTGGATGGATTATCATATATGTAAAAAACGTCGCAGAAGAGAACGTATAGAAACATGATACAAAAAATGCGTGACGCAAACGATCTTCTACAACATATATATCTCTTTCCTCCCTTCCCTGCCGTAAGAAAAAATACCCAAAGTAATAAAACCGAGCTTACTATCGACATCGAGATATTTAAATCTAACAAATTACGTAGCAAATGCATACCTTGGTCTTGTTACGAGCTTTGTAAACGTATAGTGCACGTTTACCAATGTACCACTGAGCGTCATTCTTATTATAGACACCATCAACCTTCATCAACGCTGTATGTTCATGCTGATTCCGCTGTGAACGCTTGTAACCAGTAAATACAGCTTTAACATAGAGACGGCCAGCAGGATTTGGGCCATGCTGCCTAACTTCTCCTTTTGCCATCGCTGAAAGATAATCAATTTTATAGGCTTCTTAGAAATCAACTAGTAGTGACTTTATATTGTACCATCCATTTTACGTTGGGAGCAACTGATAATACCAAATCTTCATAACCTGACCAGAAATAAACAAAAAATTAGAAACCTCAACAATTACCGAAACTATTACTATACTTAAAAAAAATTAAAAAATATCGAAGTATATAGGCAAGTTCAGTGACTGTATGAGAAAAATCAGCATTATTTCTCTCCAATTATTTATGTTAATGACATTTCAAGTATGCAATTAAAACAAATGAGAATCCAATTGATGTGACAATAAAATCAACCTAAACACACAAAATACAGTAAATAAATTAATGAGGAAAACAAAGAAGATAAAACTCAAGTATTAAAAACGTTCTCTTCTGCAAATTTTGACACAACCGGTCTCTCACAGAAACAAAAGCGCATATCAAATTATGTTCATATTTTATTAAATATGAATAGTATTACACATTCAAACTAACCTTCAAAGAACTGAGCAATAATTCACAAGTGCCCAAAACCTTTTTAGATATCCTACAAAACAGCGATTTTGAACATGGCTGTAGAACATTATGTAAAAATAAAGCTCCTGAACCAATAAAGAATCGAAATATCATATATGATCGCCTAATAAAAAGATGATAGAAAATAAGCAAAATGTGTCACGTAGTAGTTATTTGATGAAAGACGAATGGTAACGAATAATGGATTAGGACTTTCATTTATAACAAGTTTGCGTTTGAAGTGCAACTAAGTTATGAATTTCTTTTGAATCAACCCAGCAATTGAACAGACTAGACTGGCACATACGTTAATCCCTACACAAATAATATTGCAGTTTCATAAACGGGATGCGTAAACAATGCTTTCTAAAATATTCAAGAAAAAACATTCTTAATTTCATTTTACAATTAGGAAAAAAAGTAAAATTATTTGCGCCAAAACCATCCTTTCATCAAACCACCAATTCCTTGTTGATTCGTTTCTTGTTCATCCTGGTTTGATTTGGTTCCTTTTTCTGTTCTTCCACTACGTTGCGAAGTTTCCTTCTTTTCCATTGTATAAGAAGCGATCTTTGATTCTAGATCAGGCATCTGGAAATATATGTTAATTTTGAAATACAATAGGAGTGATTAACAACTGTCAATAAATAACTAACAGAAATTCAGCGATTTTTTGGATGTTACTAACAATGTTACATTTAATAATGGCAAATACTGACCTTTATATGATTCAAGGCCAAGTCAAAGAACATGGGTTTGTTTGGCATAGGAATGAAGGAAGGAGGCACTGCTATTACACGAATACTTTGTTCTGCTTTACATAACTCCTCGGATGTAATTTTACGAAATTCGTTCAAAGTATCGACGAGAGGCTAAAATGTAAAGTGAAAACCGCAATAATGTTACTTACCAATTACAAATTAATTTAACTTTTTTACAGCTTAAAAACTTTTCTTAAATAAGAGCTCATTCAAAGCTCATCAGCGAATGAAACTACAGAAATTTTTCGTAGTCATTGTCAGCCGTCAGTCAGCTTTTTATATAAATGATTCTGCTAGCACATAACACGATGAATTTGTAGGTTTCTGTAGTTTCTGACAAAGAAAAATTTAAAAATGAAGTATAGCAAAAAGCACACCCTGTTATCAAATGTTTCTTGTTTCGCATCACATCTATTGCCACCTGCAACTTCAACAAGTCGATTTGCTTGTGTAGCAAATTTCGATGCCGTTATTTGTTCATGCAAATTCTTTAAATCATCCTTAAAATGACCAATCATAATTAATTTAGAAAGCATCGCATCAAGTTAGAACTATTTCAACCAAAATTTCTGAACTAATATATTATAACAAGTTCATAACAACCTCTTTCTCTGTTATGAGACCGCTTTTCGCATTTTCCAGTAGCAGCGAAGTGTTTGAAATATGCTGTACAGCCCGATCGTATAAAACATTGGCTTCATTCCATTTTGCTAAAGCTGCGTGCGCTTCAGCCAAACAAAAACATCTAAATGAAAGAAAACGTGATAAACCGCATTAGATGCGAATACACAAAAAAAGTCTGTGTATTCGCAAAAGTACTTCTTTTTAAGAGAAAAACAATACATGCTTAAACTGGAAATAAGACGGTTGAAGAAAAGCACAACACTATCACAACTCCGGATAATATTTTTTTTTTTGAAAGTTAGTAAGACCATGAAAGTTTCAATAATATGCAGACATCTCGAAAATAGCAGCTAGAAGAGCAAAATATAAAAATAAGTTCAATCGGCACCAAACAGATAAAGTCGAATCTTTATATACAAAGTGAGTGAAACTTTGGAAGCAATGAAACCTGAGCGCTCGATAATATTCTGCTTTTGCTCTGTACGCTATTTCTAAATCTTGATTCGCTGCAACACCTGGCAGTTGCAAAATTTCACAACTATTTTCAATCACTGTGTCACATAAACGAATCAAATCCTGCGGTTTGATTTTCTTTTCTGATTGTGATCTGAAAACAGGACATCAAAAGTCATTAAAAGCATACCATTCAGTTTACGCAAACATTAATAAGTCGATAACTACTTACAAAAAAATTGTCGTGCTGCAAAATCGATGATTCCTATATACGAAGTGGTGAATGAATGGAGTGCTGTTTGCTTAGTTAGGAACTCAATAAAGTAAGTTTTTTTTAAAAAAATCAAATTGAGCACCTGGCATGAGTAATTATCATAACATAGCGTTCAACAGTTCTTTTGAGGCGCATAAATTCCAAATAAATAATGGCTAGCTGATTGGGAGAGTGTGCGCCATTGGCCTGACTTCCACTGTCACCTAACTTCTTCTGCTCATCGCTCAGTGTTTGTATCACATCTCGAACTCTGCTCAACAACTGTTCATAAAGAGTCATCTAAAAAATGAATTTTTTAGAGTGCGTATATTCATTTTAATCTTTATGGTTTATATTTCCTAAAAGCAAGTCAACTATGCAGTAAGTCATCATCACTGACATCATGGTCCCCATAATACTTGAACTCCTAAAATAGTGAAAAAAATCTACAGTCGCCATTTAATGAAATAATTCTCACAAATGAGATCGTATGCATAAGATGGCAAGCCAGTTTTGTATTAATGTTAGAACTGAAACATATTGTTGCTTAATCCATCAAGAAACATTCTAATTACGTGATGATCACACTACGCACTTGCGCTTGACTTTCCGGTAGCAACTAAAAATTTAACCTTAGCATAAATGATTTTAAAATATAGAAATAGAATAAGATTAATTTATAGTATCCAGGCTTAGTATAAGTAACAAATATTAAAAAAAAATAACCTTATCTTCATGAATAGTTGTTTGCGCAAGTTCATGATCAAACTGCTCAAGAGCTTGTAAAAGATTTTTGACATTATCATTTGTTACAGCAACCTTTTCATTACCCCACTCAATATCTCTTATATAATGCACGACAGCTTTCGTACGTAACTCAGCTATTAATTTCTGAAAACAATTAACTGCATGAATATGAAAAACAAAAATTAGGCTATAAATGCGCAGCCCAATAAATATGAACACTTTATTCAAAGACTTCATAAATCATAAAACTAATTTCGCTGCTTTCAAATAAAGAAGAATCATGAAATTAATTTTAAACTAACATCGAAATCTTCCTGTAAAACACCGTCTTCATCAGTTAGCTGTAGTCTCATATTGATCATCTCTGACATTGCGGCATCAGAGCTTGTGTCACTACCGCAGTTAAACTCACAATAACGCATCTGTGGCTGTATTTCTCGACACCTACGAGACATCATGAACAATGAAAATAAATATAATTTGGTTTTCCCATACTAAACTGATTTTGATGTATGCACATATAGGCTCACCTGACTTTGTAAAGCTCCACTAGATCAGGTAGTTTCACAACTGCAGAAAGTTTTTCATATATTTTTCTGAAATAACTTGTGTTTAACGACCACACTGAGAGTGAATTAATTTTTGAAAGTCAAACAAAAAAACAGTCTTACAATAACATTAACAGTCCTACAATAACACTAATAAGACTGGCTTTGTTCACTTTCGACAATTCTGGCAGTTAATGAGATGCATTAGCAGCAGTGAAAAAAAAACTATTTCTGAAACTGAGAAAATCCGTCAAAATTTTTTTTACTTGGCAGTTCTGAAACAATCTAACGCTCCTTTCCATTCCTTCAATTCAAAACGAAGACAACCATGCATCCACGAATTATACGCTTGCGATTCTAATCTTGTCACGCCATCTACCTTAAATATTTTACCGTTTTTAGTCATCCTTTACAATGATCTCAAAATTACAAGCAGTCCCTGAATTCCAATTTTACACCACTTATCTTAAATCAGTTTATCGGAACAAAGTTTAGAAGTAAATGCTTTGAAACATGAAAAGCGAACCCGCTCACAACTTTTGATGATACTTTCGAGATTCGATGAATGCTTCACCGCTCTTCGTAACTTTCCAATCATATGAAAACGTTTTCTTGAATGCACATCTTCACCAGCCTCTTGTTTTAATTGAATTGCATATGCCCAATTCCTTTCCGCATCAAAAACTGCTATTTGCAGAAACCTGACTTTGATTTTATTATTCGCAAAAATAATTCTACAGTACTATAAATACTCATAAAACATGCAAAAGTCCTACTATACCTTTCTTCGGTAACAGTATTAAATGCTAGTTTTCTCGGAATAAACTTTGCAGAGTGCTTCAAAACGCCTTTATGTATATGAGTGAACCCAAGCGATTTTCGAATCCTTCGAACACGACGTGCACAGTAGCCTCTGAAACCTATGTCACAGTCGATTTTCATAAATATTTTCTGATGTGTTAGATGCCGTTGTAAACACGTCACCAAACAGAAAAAGGTTTCAGGGGTCTACTGAATGTGCATAGGAAATGCTTTTAACCACTGACAACGGTGGAAACTGACAGCAGTTTATCTGCCAAAATCTGCTTATATTCTACGACTTTATGATTAAAAATTAGTAGCATAAAATTACACTTACCTGGCAAGTTAAAATAAAAGTAAATAACAAACCGATATCGCTGATAATCTCCATGACGCAATCCGTGCTTTTGCTGTGCATCCTTGATTAATTGTAGAATAGAGAGAGTTGCAAACGATGCTAACATAGCATCTCCTTTTTGATGCTCAGTAGTCATTATTTCCACCTAAAATATTTTTTGTATTACTGTGCTGAGCAAAAACCAAACCCTTACTTAAAAGAAGGTATGCAGAGCGTAAGATAATGTGTCAGAGAATCGAATCATTTCTATCTACAATGATTTCTAAGAAGAATATTCAACTCATCTATGTGGCTATTGCAAAAAATTTTTTACAAATAATAGTGTCTGACAATTCCTCAAATGATATTAACTATTGAATATTATTACTGATGTCTGTAGTGAGAACAGTCATTACTGCTACCTCAACCATCAATTCCTTACCCTTTCTCTTCTTTTCCACTAATTCAAAACCATTCCAGGAGACCTGTCCTACTCAAATAATAAAGACCATTGAACCTAAAACACTTCAGTGAGACAAGGTTTTCACAGTATCAGGAGCTATTAATTACGGCCCTCACGCAGTCCGGTAAATCCTGAGCAGAATTCCAAGAGCTGTTGCGGCTCTCATAAGGTTATTAGACAGGTGAGTAGGTTGTTTCGTGCTGAATTGTTTATCCGTTTATTGCATTAGATTTTTTAGCTTTACCTCTGACACTGTGTGGCTTTTTATGAAATCGTTTTGAGATTATATACTAATGTAAGTATAGTTTGGGTGTTGAGGTTGAGGTTGAAAAGGTTGAGAGAATTCTATGTTGTAGCTACTCTAAATTCGACACTTCTGGACTCTAGAAAGTTTCGCTAAGAGTACATTTTGGGCGCATTGTCATAGTCGCCCATTAATCTTATCAGTAGCTCTAGCCGATATGACCACCGCTTATATGACTGTGAAACTTTTTCTCGATTTGATTTTGTGAGCATGGTTGACGTCTTGTACCATGTTTAATATTTGATTTATCCACACATTTTTTGACTTTCAGGTTTGTTTCTGGCGAGTTTATTCTGTGTCATTATCGCGTTTCATCCGAAGAAATGGCCACGTAAGTTTCAATGCCTGTTAACAGCACTTTCTAGTTGTATAGAAGGGTGATATAGATATGGTGACATTTTAGGTTAGCAAAGCCTCGATCTGAAATGACTCAAGAAGAATTAGCAGCTAAAGAACAAGAAGAATTCAACGTTGGTCCACTTTCTGTGCTTACACAGTCAGTAAAGAATAATGCGCAAGTCTTGATCAACTGCAGAAACAACAAGAAATTGCTTGGTCGTGTGAAAGCTTTTGACAGGTACATCAGTTATTATGATTAGATCATATTATCCACGGTAACAGTCATAATGAAAATTTTAGGTCATCATTTGTGTGGTTCTACTTTTAAGTACCTATTTAAGGCTGAAATGTGCAAACTATTTTGAGTTTTTTAATCTGCTACTATATTTATAAAGAATAATAATTAGTGATTTATGCTTCTTCCAGGCATTGTAACATGGTTCTGGAAAATGTTAAAGAAATGTGGACAGAGTTGCCAAAGACGGGAAAAGGGAAGAAGAAAGCGAAACCTGTTGCGAAGGATCGTTTTATTACAAAAATGTTCCTTCGCGGCGACTCCGTCATCATTATATTGAAAAATCCAGCAGTTGCAGTTTCAGAAACTACCTAGATAATAGGATAACAAAAATTATGTTTCCTGATAATCAAGAGAATGCAACGTCCTTGTATTTTTTTCGGACCGTTTTTATTTGCTGTTATATTTGAGCTTTAAATACATATTACATCTATTATTCACAACACATTTTACTACTAGTTTCGAAGTATTTGTCATAGCATCGAAATACTGGAAATCTCGAGACACGGTTGATTGCGAGAAAAGTATAATTTGCAGAGCCATAAGGGTAGTCTGTTTGACTCATTACTAAGATAAATATGTATTTCGAAAATTTTCGCTCCTATAACGTATGGGAGGCGTGGTCATTTTTTTGCCTCTGAATTTTACGGCAATTTACTCACTATTTGGTGAACGCAATCCAGAATACTATTACTGCTAGATGTTCGTTCATATGTAAAGGGGTCATGCTACAAATATATTTGAACTGTCTGTTCAACGTATTACTAATTCGCGAACAAAGGCATTCTCGATAGGCTTTGGTTTTAATTCACAGTCGTTCGTTATAAATGTGGTCAAGGGCATCTTGTAGGTTTTAGAGATCATTTTCATCCATAAACATTTCCTAACATTTGAATATTTATGTATTCAAAGTTCCGAACTTCAAGATCTTTAAGGTCCCAACTCCAGTCCGTACTTCCAATTTTCTGTTGAGTAATACTTGATCTTTATTATGCATCTTTTCAACACTTTGATGACTATCGTGCTCATGTTTTAGAAATACAGTATGACTAGACCTCACGATTCTCAACGAGAGTGATAGTCGAGATCTCTAAAATTTCGAATTCATTATCGCAAAAGAAGGTCTTCACAGCACATGGAAATATGTTCATTAGTTTTGAGTAGTCTTTTCAAACAACAATGTGTAAAAATGCAATTTAATGAACTTCCCTACGCTAAAACAAATCAACCCCTTTTGGAAAGAATCTGATTTAAATGCGCAGTGACGAAATGGCGTTACAAGAATTATGAACAAACGTTAAATATTTCACCGACAATAGAAATGAAGCATACATCTGAGACTACTTTGTAAGAAGCAGTTTTGAAAAAATATATACAGGAAGCAATTTAGAAAAATTAAACAATTAGTCTTCTTGTGTAAAATAAATGAGAAAAAGTGATCTCAAAGACATTGGAACTTTCGATAAAACAATTACTGCAGCAATACAGTAATAAAGTAATAACTGAAACAGCAGAATTTTCGAGCTAACGAAATATTAGATCGAAATATACAATTAAATGAGAATCGATTAAGAACAAAAATTTTCATTTTCCGATCAAATTTTTCACCCAAAAATGAACTAAAGAGAACACTACAAAGAAGGGAGAGTGAAAGATGACAGCAATATTAGTTTGGACAAAATATATACATGAAAGAAGCTATTAATAAAATTTTTATTCATCCCAGTTAATCCACCCATCGCTCTTGCTAGATGAATTGTTTGAATCAGCTTTCGGTGTCCTTGGACCGTCTTCATCATGTAATTCCTAGAGCATCAGATATATGGTTATATGCTCAAGGATGAAAAAAAAAAGTGTGATGAAAACAAAAAAATAAATATATAAATAACAACAGCAAAAACGAAATTTCAGTCTCATCGTGTACCTTAATAAATAACATCGTTCTGAAATACCTGTATGTCAACATTTGTACTGGAACACAGACTCCAACTTTCATCTATTGCTGATCGTCCATCTGGACTGTTCTGACTTTGCATCGGCTCTGTTTCTACACTTAGACGACTTTCAGTTCTATCAGAACCTGTAAGAAAAACTAAAAATAACAAAAAAAAATAGAAAATTCCTAACTAATCCACTTCTTTACTCGAATACTGGAAATGTGTTCAATATATATCGGATTATCCCTATTCGTTAATAATATCAAAATCAAAAGCACTATTCGCAATAGTTTAGTTCAAAGGACAAATAATGTAAGGGAATACAGTTTTACTAACTAGTCTCATTTTACTCATTATTACTTCATCTCCAAAGATCTCCAAAGCTGCTTTGCTGCATAAAGTGGGTGTAGCAATGCGTAATTAGGAGACTAACAAAAATTTTTTTTCCCAAAATCTATTGTTTGTTTTTGGAGTTGTGTGATTTCATTTTCATCATCTTGTAACAGTTGTTTTTCGGCATCAGCTTTATATCGAACCAACAATTCCATCTGACGAATTCTGTAGAAATACCTCGCCCAAAAAATCACGCTTTCAATCTTTTCAGGTACCTTAATTCTTTATATTAGTTATTTTAGTTACTTCATTTGATTAAATGAATTCTGGTCATTGCCAATATAAAGCCATTTAAAATAATACTCTTCATATATTGTAAAAATTACTCACAAATTTTGGAAAATCCTTCGCTAGGAACTTGACCAACCTAAAGGCATAGCAAACTGTTCAAACTATTGTAAATGAAAAGTGCCTTCCTGTGATTACCATTTCTTGGTATAAAGCCCTCATTCGAGGGCAGTTAGCAAGTAAAGCATTGATTTTGCTGTCATATTCGGTCAACTTGAAATCATCGCACCACATTCTGAACAATTCCTTATCACCTTCTGGGATTTTCATATATGTTTCTGGATTCGTTTGAATTTCATACAGGATATGCTGCAAGATCGATACTTTGAAAGATAAAGCAGCAACTTCAATTAACTGTGCTGAAATTCATAGATTTCTACCCATCAATCCTTGAGGAAGATTGTCTCTTTTTCTAAACACAAACAAATTTTAAAAGGCACCAAAACACAGACCAAATGTCATGTATATCATGCACATGAAGTAATGTTCATCTAATCGTAAGATAAACTGCTTGTAAAGATTACTACTTTAAAACATTAAACAAAAATTCCACTACTGTTAAATTTTCACAAATTTGGAAAGTTTTCAAAAATTACATGGGGAAAATCGACTTCGCTTATAGATTTGGTTTGTGGATATATACTTTCTGTAAATTCATCTTCGTCTTGAGCCGTATTTTCCTGCGCAATACTTTTCACTGTGTCAACTATTGCTTTGATCCACGCAATATCTGTTATAGTAGGCACTGAAGGTAGCTTTGGTGCCCATTTAATCGACGTCGAGCTCGATCGTTCGATCTGAAGAGGGCTGCTTTATTAATCAAAAGTTGATTGTCAACGACCGATTAACGTGATAAGGTACCTGTTATAAAAACAAAGTATATTTAGATTTGCATCCGTAACAACGAATGGAACACTTATTGAAAAGATCGCTAATAAACAAAACGTAACTCAATTAAACAAAAAACCTATAAATTTGGTGCAATTGTTGTGGGAAAAAAGTCACGGTTTCCTTTTATGATATCTAATTACTTTCCCAATTTTAATCAGTTCTACTTTAAAAAGGTCCCACTTCCAACTAAGAACTGACTTCATTTGCACTACTTTCCATTTTTTTGTTGTCCTCTTTATCCTGCTTATCATTTTCTTCTTCTAAACCGATAATCTGCTGCAAATTATGTGCTTGTTGTTTGACACCTTCAACAGTAGTACTCGCCAATGCGCTTGCTTCGCTGGCTACCACATCAGTGAACTCAGTCAAATCCTTTTTAACCAATTCAAATGTTGTATAGGTCTGAAAAGAAAAAGCAAACATCAAAACAGCTGCATAAAATAAATCCATTTCATCCTATAACTATTTTTATAACGAAACAGTTTTCCGAACTTGTCCGACACTTTCCCAACAGCGAAACAGTTTTCTAAACTTTTCCGATAATCTTATATCTACTGATACTGTCAGCAATATGAGAACTTTAAAACAAGAGGAGAACACTAAACTAATGTAGTAGCGTCTCAATGAAACAAAGAACGCCAAAGAGGAATCGGAGCGAAATTCTAATTTTGACTTCCATTTAATACAGCAAAAGTGTGAAATCCGTTACTTGAAATAAGATTCATTAGATTAAAAACATTTTTTTAAAAAAAGTTGAAAAAAAAGTTCTGCCATATGAATAATCTAAAGATAACACTGCACAAGCTTACATCACCGGGGAGAAAATATTTTCAACGCCTACAAAAGTGCACAAATACAGGATAATCAGTGCATTCTGTGGTACTCACTTTGCTTTTGCCTTATAGAGATAACAATGATATGCATAAAATAAATCAAGTAAACGAAATATGTCACCTTTTCTTTAGCTGATTGAAACCAGGCCGAACCCGTTGTAACCCATCCTCGGAACGAATCCATATTTCCTGCCATTTCTTCTTTCTTACCATTAGTGGAACAACCATCGTTTATTATTGTTTTCACTTTTTCTGTATTCTCAATACTCTTCATTTTATCATACTAAAACGTCCTCATTAGACTGAAATTAGAAAGTTAAAAGTTAAAATCTTCTTCATCCAACAAGTAAAGTTGAAATCTGAAAATGTTTCACATTCCAAACATTACGGAAACAAATCGCAAAACGAACCCAACAGACAAGACAATCCATCCATCCACATCCAAGTGAAATTAGCACCGACAATTAATAAGAATAAACACGGCCATCTCATGCAACTTTTTGTCCAAAATAAGAATTTGAGAGTTACTTTTAACTTTCATTTTTTGATTGAGCAGTGTAGCTTCTCACATCTGTGTTGAGCTCTATAGAAAGCTCATAGTAGCATGAACTGTCCACATTTCATTGCCGGTGCACTCCTTTACAAGAAGGAATTTAGATTGCTTGTTTCTGTAGCTGAAGTGTAACAGTTCTCTCTCCCAATATATTCAATCCTTTTTCTTTCTTTAATTATAAAGTGTCTGTAAATTTGTAATATAATTAATCTCTCTTGCATCGGATCGGTGTCATAATGTACTTTCAAGTTGATCTAATAATTTTCCTACAAATTTTATCTTTATTAAGCTCGTTAATTGTCATCTCATCTGTTCCTTTCATTCTTGCATTCCATACGACTACTATATAAATTCATACAAAGTTATACTGAATTGTACTGATACTATTTTTTGGTACACCTTGCCAAAGTTTGTTTTCAATTTTAACGTACTCCTAAGAGATGTACTATGATTGTTCGAAGAGTATCATATCAATTTTTGATTTTAGTTGAACACTAAGTTTTATCACTTTTTTCGGTTCGTAAATATTTCTAATTCTTTAGCGGCAAGTGTGAAGTAGGCAGATATTTGCACTAACGATATATTTTTAACGATCATATCTGAAAGAATTGAAATTTAATTTGAGTTCGACCAAATTTTTAACGTTTTCATCATTCCTTAACATATGCGATCATTGAATCGAATATTCTTTCATTCATTTCTCTCATCTTTCGGATCGTTCCTGAAATAATTCCGAATTTGGAATGGGTTACAGGTAAGAAATGTTCAACAATTTCGGAATTGTATTGTAGATGTTTCGATTAGCAGCTCATGTCCATTTACTAGAAATATTCCTTATAATTTAGACTATTAACCACTTTTTCTCATAAATTCCATTTTTAAAATACAATTCAAGAAGTATTTTTCATTTCATTTACTTAGCTGATAGCATATCGTAATTAGATAAGCGGTTGTCATTCTTGTTTGTGTAAATAAGAAATTTTATTCCTTTCAAAGGTCAAACTATTGCTGAAATTGTTGTAGTGAAGATCGGGCGGCTCCCGCTTTTTCTTCTGCTGTTGTATCGATTTTGGTACATATATGTATATCAAAAGAAAATGGGTGACAATTGAAGTTGCGGATTTCCGAAGAAACATATTTTAGTAGATTTTGTGGAAGACTGTTGCTTTATTCTATTTTTTACTTTTTCTCTCTCGATAAAATTTTCGAAATTTTTGTTATATTAGAAGTGCGTTCAAAAATTTGAGAACGGAAAGATCACCAACACCAATTTAGGAGTCGGAAAATGTTGTCCTTTCGGTAATTAAAAAGTCTTCTCTGTCGTTGACTTGCTTCAGCAATTTACTTTAAATTAATTTGGTTAGCATTTTAATAGAACTGAAAAATTGTCAAATGAAAGGCGGTACAAAAATTTTTAAGTTCAGCTAATCGATGATATGATGTGCTTTGATAAAAGCTGCTCAATCAAAGGCTAAGGCGTTTAGTCTTTTTCTTGCGATCTGTCGATCAGTTTATTAGTTTAGATCGATATAAATTTGATGATTTCCATCCTATATAGCTATCTATAACGTTTGTTCAAGATTATCTACTACTGTCTGACACTAATGTCATGATGAGTGGAAGCAGTGACACAAAAATAACACAAATTCGGCGAAAGAGTGAAGGACGAAAGAGGCCTATGTGGATTTGGTTAGAAAGAATCATAGCAAATTTTTGTATGTACAAATGTTCTTTTCAATTTTCCTTAATTATGAATTTAGGAAATCAATTTTGGACATAAGCGATCTTACTCCACTACTTCTTGCTTAGCTTAGAAACGCATATATTCTAGGCTGTGACATATTTCCCGCGAACATGTTTGTTTTACTGATAAATAAAACAAAACAAAATATACACAGATAAAAACAAAACACAAGATTAAAAATTAGAATAAAAAATATGAATGTTGTAAAGGATGGTTTCATCCTTTACATCATTCATATTTCTGATTATTGATCCCAGTATGTGTTTATTATTAATTTTAATACAGCAGTAGTACTAACAATAAAGTATGGAAAGTTAATTATGAAGTAGTTAATTAAAAATTCCCACCACTACTATTTCACACAGATATTCTTCACCCTTATATCTCTCTCTTATCGTCAAATCAATTGCTTTACTTTTGTTGCAGTGGATTTCCATACAATGTCGTTAAACTGTTCTCCTGACAGTTTTCGTTAACGAATCGTCAAACTTTCGTAAGAAATTTCTGTCGATAGCTCCATGCACTACAACTACTGTAATTGCTGCGCACTTTCTTTTGCAATAAAAAATTAAAGAATAACTGAAATGAAAAATGAATGATTAATTTGCCAACTTATTAGAATTATGAAGAAATGGGAGAGATGATTTTTGCCATTGCCAATGTTATCCATCTGATAGGCATATATTCTACGTACTGCTAGCTTTGTTAAAAGGCGAAAAATTCATTTAAAATATTTGCTACCTCATAGTTTAATTCAATCAAATCAGTGAAACAAAAAAGCTTTCGATGTGATTAATCATTGATCCCTCTCTTCGCAGCTGAAATGCATCATTTACAGTACCCACAATATCGATAGTACGATTCACTTGAAAATTCTTTCGAAACTTATACGATTTGCCGTAATAAGTGATGTTCCAGAATTCATCAATTATTTAATCGTTTATTGAATAGTTCGATCGATTTAGGGTCAATCTGTATCGTATATTATGTCTGTCTTAAAAGATTGAAACTATTGCTTTAATTTTCTTTATCGCTTTATGATAATATCGACTTTCAGCTGCCAATAGTTCTGATCTGAAATAATTATTCACATTTATGAAATTATAATTTTTTTTCATTCTCGTATCTTTACATTTTAGTCTTAATAGTTTATTTGTGCTTCATATCTTTTCTTCATATTCTCATGCAATTGTGGCATTGTATGCAAATTTTTTACATGGGACAAATATGATGGCATAGATACTAATGAATTGCTTAGGCTATCGCTGTTTTTGTTGCCACGAATTTAAATAGATCGAATGTAAAAAATTGAGATTTCCTATCTTCCGCAGGTTTTCCATATCGTAGATTTCCATATCTCCGTTGCTGTCCAGCATTCATATATTCTTTTGTCCTAGAACTGTCGCAGTACGTCACCTATAGCATTTGTGAGGTCAAAGAAAGAATTTTTGTGAAAAATGCTTTAAATTTGAATTTGTGTTTTTAAAAATTCTGTTGAAAAATATAAGGTAACTTGACAAAGAATATCTATACAGCATTTTTCCTTTCAAACTAGTGAATTGATTTGCAGGGAATTCAGGTGAATTTTTCAGTAAGTTGTTAAAGCGTATCAAAAGGATATTCACATGTACATTTGCATTCGTACCCTTTCGCCCGAAGGTAAAATGTTGATAATAGACGATGTTGCTCATTGGCATTTTCAAATGTGTTTGTCTTATAATCATTACGTCGTCCTGAATCCTTGAATCGGCTGGGAAAAGGAATAAAAATGAGTTCAGATTTCTTAAAGTCTATTTTACTCTATTAAAGTTAAGTGTTAAGGACAATAACGTGAACCATGAAAAAGCTGAAATAGCAAGTGTGGAAGAAAGTACCGCCCGGGAGGAGGAGGCATCTGTGAGTGCATTTGCAACGAACAAGGTTGAAGTTCATGCAAGCAAGCAATCCATCGCTATCATTAATTGTGACGCCACAAAAGTAAGCTCACTTCCCATGGATGATGCAAGTGATTAAATAAAGTGAATTCTGAAGATAAATAGATTCAATTGAAATAAGTTGTTTGCAGTCGGTCGGCGTGATCTATCCCGAAGAAGAAGTTAGCAAACATCTAATGGATAACTCGAACGATTTCATCTTCAATGATAGCTATTTAGAAGATAGCTGGGGTCTTCATTCGGACTTATTACTTTCAACTTACGTACGTCAAATGAATGCATTTCTTTCCACTATAGGTGTTTCATACTCGTTTGATTTAAGAGTTTTCGTTGTTGAGGGAACTTTGTAAGATATTGTTAATTTTGCTAAAATCAAGGAATTTTTGATCGTTCATACGTTTTTTTAGTCTTTGACAGTTACAGCTTCATGGAACGCAAGTGCGGAAATACCGAAACAATCTATCTATATGTTGAAAGCAGTGCATCTTCAAGGCAAGTTTGTAGAATTATTCTCGATAATAAGAATTGAAGTGCAGCGAAATCATGAAGAGAATAAATATATTTTAAGCATTCGCGAACTCTTTGTAAGTAATGACTTTGCATCGATGACACGAAAAATTTACATAAAGCAATACTTTCCGCGGTAATCGTAAACTATCCGTATTTTAGGCATGGAAAAGAAGAAGAGAAATACTGTTCACCGGAGGAATCCGATATGTTAGATCAAACTGATTACAATATGAATGGTATGTTTTTGTTAACCGTCTCTCTTTGACTGATTTGGATTTTTGATTTGTTCGTAAAGTTATAAGATAATTAGCTTCTTTTGCGTTTATTATCTATTTAAATTTTATTTCAGAATTTAGTTTCGCTAATAGTTCCTTCGAGAATAGCCACGCAGATGTTGTCGACTGATGCATAATTATCACGCCATCTGTGATTCGTCTTTAGAATATTACATACCATATTGTAAAAACTGGACATTCTGGCTTAGCTACTAATTCAATGACCAGATGGAATTAAAACTTTTGATGATATGAAATTTTAAATTTAAAAAGATTTAACCCTACTAGACGAGTTTCTCATCACTAGGTAATGTATGTAAATTTTTCATTTAACATTGTATATATATATATATATGATTCTTATATGTTGTGAATTATGAAGAAAAAAATTAAATGGAAAGAAACAAACTTGTAAAATGTGTTTACGCTTTTAGCTGTCAACATTTCCTTCCTTTCCGTCTACATCTCTACAATAAAGTCGTGCCTAAATTCAGATATTAGAGAAATCTAAATGGTGTCTGATTGAATTCCTAATAAAGTTATAGAAGCATCTTCGGTTGCTATTTCACTGCAAGAGACACTCCCAAAACCATCAAACACAGAACTGATGAGATATGAGGTTCACTTATTGGAAGCGAATATTACCTACATTCTTCTCTATTCCTATTTGTCGATAATTATATAGTTGAATTATTTACTGTATCGGTAACCATATTTAATATCGAATGCTGTTACGGCACTATACAAAAATGATTTTTCAAAAACTTTCCACCAACAGCTGCACATATTTGAAGTTACACCGAAAAGCATATTATCAAACAACTATATAGAATTCTTGTACAAATGCATTAATGTGAACAATTTAATTAAATTAAAAAAATCACAGAAAGATAATTTTCTTGTCAGACTGTTGACAATTACATTTCGCTTTGTTAAAATTTTTAAAAAAAAGCGAAGAACAAATGGACATTGCACCGTAACCAGCGAGATTTTTATTGTACAAAAACGTAAGGTATTATATATATATACATATATATATATATATATATATATATATATATATATATATATATATATATAATACACACATACGTACACACACACGTACACACAAACAATATGAACATAAAATGCATCATCATTAGCATCAATCATCCATTAGCAGGGGACAAAATTTGTCGTTAAAATGTGAACAAACAAGAAATGGCACAAAATTGGGCTCTCAGGAATATACTTTGAAAAGATAATTATGCAAATGTTAAAGTAGAAGATAAGTAACATGCAAATTAGAGAAAATTAGTTCGACACATTAAAAAAGAATGAAAAAAGGCTATGGCATAATCAGATCATCGTTTTGAACGTAATCGCGACCACAATTAACAAGGCTGATCACTACATTTGTAAGTTTCATCTTCTTAATGAATTCAAGAACTCTAATAATTAAAGGATTTAGAAGCTCACCATCCAATTCGAAATTGATCTAAGGCAAAACATCCAGGGAACAGTTGAGAAGAATAATGATAGATGAAACAAAACAGAAAAGAAATAAGAAGCAATCGAGGATACATAGCAACTGATCGCTTTGAAACAGAAATAAAAATTATCCGCAATTTAGTAAAAGAAGAAAGAAAAATGCACTCAAGTTTTAATTTATGCATGTTAGATAATTTCAAATGCCGAAATATTTTCTTTCAGATAAAAAGTTATAAAAGAATGGTTCAGATGAAAGATACTCTGATATAAGACACCACCGGGAACTTTCAAACTAACCTAGAAAGTTTCCAGTTCCGAAAAATAAATTAAAAATCCCTAATTCTACAAACATCTAAAGAGCAACTTTATGCTTTCAATAATATGACTTAGGAATTAACGAAATTGAAGAAATCAAAAACTACTAAGACATCTTCATTTTCCCACATTAGCCTGTTCTTGCATAAGTTGCAGTAAGCCAAAACCACGCTGAACACTACCAGTACCATTGTGTCGTTGTGAATTGAACATGTGCGCTTGTTGCAATATTCGTATCATTTCTGTAATTGGTGTTAACACAGTTGAATTTGATGCCGCTGCTGCCGGTGCAAATAATGTAGAAGGTACACTGAAAAAATCGAGCATTTCCACAAAAATTTTATACAAACGGACTATTAATAGGACCATTATATTAATTCTAGTAGTCGCACTGAAGGAGTCTTTAATTAGTCACATTATTTATCATGTATAAAAGACCTACATGCTCATGAACCGTGTAAACGTGACGGTTCAGATACATTTTCTGTTCTAATCAAATAGTTGAATGTGTTGGCAATATATTATAATATCGTAAATATATCATATAGAAGGCACCTGGTAGGTTGAACGGTAATACCACTAGAAAGCTGCTTCGAATCCGCTTTTCCGTTTGTAAGATCAAGCGGCGCAGTCGACGATGTTTCAGTGTATTCTGATACTGGCACTGTTTTTGCTACAGTAGAACTATATGGCACTCGTTTTGCCTGATATAACAACAACATATTGTTTCAAAAGGGAATTAATGTTAACTTTGAGGAATGCTCAATAAAACATCAAATCAGGGATAAAACTGGTTTTACTGAGCATTACAATAGCTAAAGGGTGAAATGTACATTATTCTTTCTATTACATCGTATATTCTCGTTGAAGAACAAAAGATATGTTCAAATAAATATCATAAAAGTCAGTTCATGAAAATGAACTAAATTACTTACTGTTATTTCATCGGTAACTGCTAATTTGACGGGCCTGTCACACTTGCGTTTGCGCGTCCCGAAATGAGTATTCTTTTCCGGAGTTAATTTCAGTCGTGTTGATGTGGATGTATCACTGTTGCTTTGTGAAAGTGGTGAATGAGCACTTACACTTGCCTCTGACGAACCAGCAAAATAAAGCAGATTATCCTGTAAAGAACATAAAAATAAATTAAAACCACCAAAAATTTTGCTACCAGAAAGAATTCAAGCTTAAATAATTAGGAAATATTTGCGCAGCACCTTCGAGTCTCTCATATAAGTGGATATTTTTCCGCTATATTTTTACTTCATTTTATCAAAGGAATTAATTTCCGTCAGTTTTTCCCCTCAATATACCACTGAATCTTAATTATTCCAACACCAACCAACACTCTTACAATAACCAAAATTATTCCTACATCAGTGTATTATTTCCATGCATTTAGGACCACTGAAAGACAGAACTCCTCGCTAGTCGCTTTTACATTGAAATTTCACCATAACAGAGTGCTATAAAAGCAGATAATTCTTTCTACTTCGGAAAATGAAGGGTTGTAAAGCAGTGAAGAAGTGAACAAACCTTTTTTGGAACAGAACCATCACGTGAATTATCACCACTGAATGAATCGAATTGCTTTTGTGTAGCGGAGGTGTGCAGCTTTGGATTAGGATTAGCTGAATGTCGGTTTCTGCAACATACACTAACGCAATGTTGAAATATTCTTAGTGGATGTACGACTTCAACAGTTTCATAATTTAATAGATAGCCTGTTTCGTCAACATGAAAAAGAGGAATATTTGATATTCTTCAATTCTTATTTATGAAGGTCACTGTGATTCAATAAGCACTACCAAAGTACCCATTTTACTTTGAAGTACTAATAACAAAACATTAGCAGTATCGCAATGAAGCTTATTACTCGTTATCACCGAGTATTTCATCGGCAAATAGTGCTACAAACAGTGGGGTTTTTGCAGTAAGGAATATTTTATGTCTCGGTTTTATTATAGTTCCTTATGGTTTTTTTTGACTTTTTGTTATTGTTATCGCATGTTATGATTGTTTCGGGTAGGTATTTGCCGTTTTGTTACGTCGGTTTTTCCAGTAAGCTTTTTTTATTATTCTTGCTTTTTTTAGTTTTGTTTTCTGTAGCTTTTACTTCTGGTGGATTATCAGTTTTGTTTCTCTTGCTGCTGTATTTAATCGTTTTGAGTTTTTGATTGTTTATTTTTATTTGTTTTTAGTTTTTTGATTCTTTATTTTTTTTCGGTATTATATAGTGGAGTATGTATGCACGATTATGATTATCCTTGATTAACTATATTCGTTCCAGTCACCAATTTAAATAGTATGGAAACTCAGGCTGACAATTTACGAATTTTTCAGAAATTATATTATCAAATTCTAGCAAGCTGTGAACAGCCATCCAACCTATCAACAAAATTAAAACTTTTGTGAACTTAATTACAAATAACCTATTTATTCCATTAGAATGACTGAAAAGAGCAGACCTGCTACGTCTTGATGAAAACATCATTTCACATCCTTCCACTGTGCATTTGTGCATTTCTTTTAAATGTACCGCACTGTTGTGAATTTTCAGTGCCCCTTTATCACAAAATGTCTTGAAACATTTCAAGCACTGAACTCGTCTCTTACCATTACTTTTTTGGATCTAAAAAGTTTAAAAAATTTCGTAGATTCGGTACAAATACAGTAAAGTACAGATATAAAAAGAAAAAAATATTTTATTTTTGAGCCACAGTAAAGGCGATAAAAAAGAAAGAGAACGAAGAAAGATGCTTTCAAGAAAAAAACAACAGGATATAATTACCTGAATTATCTGTTTCCCTTTCAAATCACCACTTTCGATGAGTGGCGCAGCATCAAATTTGACAATTCCTTCATCGATTACTGTCGTCTCATCCCGCTGTTGTTGTTGTTGTTGCTGCCGCTGCTGTTGCTGTTGTTGAAACTGTTGCACCCCTTCTTTCCCGATAATTTCGTCGACTTCATCAGCAACCAACTCTGATGAAACATGCTCATCACTTGCAGATGCTTCACAACCGCTCGTTGATTCGGATACTGGAGAACCTAAAACTTCAACCGGTTAAAGTTATTCCTTAAATAAACTACGACAAAGACCAAGATCCAAATTATTACTTCACATTTTTGAGTGATACGATGAATCTGAAATATGTTGTTTAGGGTAGAGCTCAGCAACATTTCCAATTCAGTGGTTAAAATGATGGCAGTTCAGATAAAGAAACAATATACTACAGATCTAGTAGCTTATAACAATAACGCTTTATTCTGGTCTGGAAGAATTGTTCATTGGTTAGAAGGTGTGAACAAGGTATCTTCCATAGTTACTTCGTAAAAACTTTGAAGGATGTTTATTAAAAACGTCCTAAAATCGTAAGAATTTTTCGACGCTTGAGTCATTTCCTATCCGAATGTAATAAAAAAAAGTAACAAAAATACCAACAGGGTCGTAGGAGCATATCGGCAACTGATCCTTGCGAAACGTTCAATACTGGTGGAAATCCTACAAATGTTGGCCAATTATGTAAAAACGACGGCACCAATGATCGACGAAGCGGATCAACCAGATCTGCGCACGACGTGATACCTGTGAAACGATCCATAAGTTGTAATTCGCACTGTACATTAGCACACATCCAATTATTCAGCGGTTTACCCGTCTTCACATCCTGAAACAACCAATATACTTCGTGAAACTCCTCTTCTACAATGAGTAATAAATGGAAAGAATTGATTGTAAGAATTTAAAAGATGTGCAATGCTTGTGGCTCTGATCAGTTTTAGCCACAGCCACAAACATTGCACATCTTTCAAATTCTTTAAAATTACTAGGCTTTATGAAATAAGCTAACACGAATAAATCTAATGCAAAGCCATCTCAACGACAAGTAACTACAGCAAAAAGCGCATCCACTTGCAAAAGCTTTAATGTATAATAATTGAGAATAAAAATTTCTTAAATTTTAAGTAAGTAAAAAAATCAGCAGAAGTCAAAAGAAACGATGATTTAAAAAAAAGATGTGAGTAGTGCTCGTAATTTCTTGATGATATCTGAGCATAGTTCGAAATCTTATTTCGATTTTTCCAACATTTACACTTTGATACATGTATTCTTGTTTCGTTTTACAAGTCAATAATTAAGCGCAGGCAATTCGGTCGTGATGATAAACTATTAAAAATTACAAATGAGTGACAGATGATGCACGAAGATAATAAATCATTACAATAATACTGTTACTGCTGACAGGAAACAAAATCACAACAAGAAAATAGCTAATCACCAACAACACAGACGTTTTCTTAAGAATTGCATTCAATTATTTTACTTTAAAAGCGCTCTGTCTTTTCTCCGATTGCGCCAAATATATCGCCGAGAATTTCTGCTGCTTCATTTTCATTTCCATTCTGCAAGCTACTTTCAAATTACACTTGACACTTCCTTTCATTGTACTGCTTTCCAAGAACAAAAAAAAATTCCACGAAAAATAATGAGGTATTAGCTTCAAAAAAAACCGCTTACGAGATATCTAACGTCCAGTTTTATATTAACCAAGACAAGAACGGACAAATTAATTGTATCACTAAATTACAGTATTTGTAAATTTACATCCACAAATATTTTAACGAAAAATATTCCAAACTCATAACAGAAGACAGCCTTACAATTACTGCTGCTGGAAGCATTTAAATTTAATCAAATAAGAACAAAACAATAGCAAACAAATACAGTTCGTTGACCATTTTATATTAAGTCAATATAATGGCCATATTAATTTGAGAGTATTAATGAAATTTTCACAAAATCCAAATGAGTAAAATGATTTTTGGTGAGTTTAAAGTAAAACGATATCAACAAAAGCTATTTAGTCAAATCCTATGTTTAATATTCTTAGCCAGAAAATACTAGATAAAATGTTTTAATCATTTACATTATATACTTTAATAAATAAAAGCATTATGTGTCAACAGTCGAAAAATTGATAGCATTTGGTATAATTCAGACCTCTGTTCCACGAATTATCATTTATCACTTTACTCCTTCCTAATATAATTTACTCCTTCCCATAAGTTAAATGTTAATTAAGCATATTTAATTAATTAAGGAGTAAATACTCCCTATTCAAACAAGTTTTTACAGTGTGTAGTAGGAGATGAAAGTATTTGATGAAACACAGATATATATATTATAAGATTTATTTTTGTCTAATCCTGAAAAGACAATTCCCAAATTGCAAGTAACTGTAAATTAACACGCAGATAATTACCCTATTAAAAAATTTGTTCAGTTCTTTTGATTGGCTAAAGAAAAATGCATCCAATCCTACCTACATCTTTCCTCAACAATTAATAGTCAATAATTATTTGAAAATGAAAATTCAATCAATCAGAGGAACTTGTTTATTATAATTAAATGAAAGGAAAAGATTGTATGTGCTCAGGGTGGTTACATATGGAATTGCGTGTTTATATGCGATGTCATATGGAAATAAAAGAAAAAACAAGGGCAATGGATAGTTAAATACATGCGGAAGATAATGGAAGGAAAGGAGTATAAATGTACCTTATAGCCAGCAGGTGATGATATCAAGACAGGTAGTGGTATTAAGCAATTTTGTTGTTGAAAATAATATCTTTCAAAAGCTCATTTTTCCATGCACACGAATTGCATTTGAAAATTGCCACAATTGTCTTCTACCACAACACCATTTCACTACCACACTACGACGGCCATCACTGCCAATTTATTTTCAGCGATACCGACTTTTGAATTAACGGTCATTCATTTCCATACATTTCTATGAATGATACAGGCTAGTAAAATCATATAAATGCAGCTATTTTACTCAGAAAACGAACTTACGTTGTGACACGCATCCATACAAGCATTCTGAACCTTCGGAAGAGCACAAATTAGTAGTTGTGCTGTCAGTGCAGCTAATAGCAAGCTAACCCACTATTAGTACTACTCCGAAATGATAATCTTTCATTTATCTTAAAGGATATATTTGAAATAAATGTTCCACATCTGTTACTTTTATCGTAATAAACAGGAATTAAGTGCAGGAGGAGAAACGTGAAAAAAGATGATCTTTTCCACTCCCTGAATTACCGATATTTTAATTTCACACCTAAATAAATACTTGGATTTATTGCGAATTTCGAATATATGAATATTTTAGCTATACAACTTGTAGCAGCAATTGCACTTAATTCCATTTTCCTATTACTAAGAAATACTTCAATTTCAAGCAAAGCAATTCACACTGTTAAGGAGCATATTTTAACAGGAAGTACTGCATCACTGGAAGACCTATTTTCATACAGATATCCGAGTATGGATCATTTCAACGCTTTCATTGTTGTTAAATTAAAATCCATAACATTATCGCATGTCCCGGGAAAGCATCAATTTATCTTGACACTTAATTTGAGCCTTGGCTCTTCATTAGTCCATATTCAAACAAATGCAATCATAAATCTGTTTAAAATGCACATTTTAATACTTTCACAGTTACAGTTATGCGATATTGTTTTATATTTCTGAAAAATTCTATTCTGCGTCATTCCTAACTATTTTTTTCCTCACACTTTGGAATTAAGAACAGTTAATAAATATCACCTATGCGCGAATGAAATACTTTACAATACTGAAGGATGAAAATTTCAATGCTTAGCAGAAATAATAAAGACAGACGGATGAGTCATTAGGATATAAAAATTTCCGAATAAATTTTTAACTGAAAATTAACAAGAAAAGTTTGTCCACAGATGAATGAAGAAAATGCGGGATGATGTTTTGAAAAGTGATGCAGAGCTTAATGACGAAAATCTCACAGACATAGTTCATATTGTCACCTCTGCGGAAGAATAGCATGTTGAGGGCGTGCACCGATAAATCACCCATGTCGCCAGTTCCTGAATATTATATGTCGTTTTTTTTTCTCCCTCAAGGAGAGGCTCATCCGAATCAGACCAAAAAATGCTTCAATCTTGTCCCTTCCTTTTCAGATCTCTACACACTGAAAATGTTCCGCAGTAATTTATCCAGAACATAATTATCCTCCTCTCTCTTCCCTTCTCTTTAGCTAGAAAGGAGTCAGAAATTCTAAGATAACTTTAACAGATATTCGGTATGAAGCATCATCCCTCTCTTCCCTATTTTATGCCATCCTATCTTAGTTCCGAAAAAAAATCTTCAACAAGCTATCTATCAACAGTGCTTTCTCATTTAGCAAAAGGAAAAAGCTGCAACTCCCCGCTTCAACATAATTACAAATAGTTGTCAGAAGGATGTCATCATCTGTCCTCAACTTATCAATCCGTTTTTCCTTTCGAAAAACATCAAAATTGACGTTCTATTTATTTTCAATAAAAAATTCATTAAAATAAATTTTTCCTAAAACAAAATTCTTTTTCAGTTAAAAAAATACTTCTGTGATAGAATTAAAATATACAAAATTTATTTTCATTAATAAAATTAATTCCTTCTACATAATGTCTTTTCATTACCTTAGCATTAAAAGTTATTACTAATAACCAACAGAACCGGTGGCACTGATAACATGACAGTACTGAGAGGAGAATTGTTTGAACGAAAGAGGAACGAACAATCAAGTCATTGATGTCATCCACCTGTAAGCGACATTAATAGGTAGACGAGCAGAGGAGTGACATTAACGTGTGCTTATATACATATGCACACATACACCTACACATACAAATAAACGGTTGGAAATTAGGAGAGAGATAGGAAGTACGGTAGTAGAGATGAATCATTTTAAAAACTTACGTAGCAAGAGGTTGCGGTACGCACACTTATCAATTAACTGAAACTTTTCACCACCTGCCAAATATATGTAAGTGAAAAGAACAGTCTATATCGGTACAGTTATTGGAAAAGATCAACGAAGAATTAAGTAATCGTGAAGTAACATATTACTTAAATTACTGCAAAAAACAAAAAGAAATATTAGAAAGATAATAAAGCACGGCAAAATAACGGATTTACCGCGATGACTATAAGTTGCAAAAGAAATTAGGATATTTTTGTAAAACTTATCGCGTACGCACTCCAACGTCTTATTATGTCAGTGATCAGATCAGTTATTCCATTTCATTATTTTACATTAATCAATCGGATCTTTCATCCATTCAGACCCTTTGTATAAAGAAGAAAGTTACATTTTTATACTTTTCTGTGATTCATAGAGAAAGCCTTCACTGCTCTTACAATGATAGGATTGCAAAAACAAAAAAGCGAAAAAAATGGAATCTTTAATTGTTAGATGCCTTCCGCCGTCACAGCTGCAAGAATGTTCACATTTCCAGTCAGTTGATCAATTTGACAACTCACTCATTCAATTAACTGTTAAAAGAAACTTCACAGGCTTAATGACAGCAGGCAGAAGAAGAATAAAAGAACTGCATACTTTCACTATTCCGACTATACCTGCAAAAAGAAGTTACTCTTTTCAAACTTCGTTAAACCCATGAATTCAATGTCTGAAATGAAATGGAAACAAATGATATTGGATACCTTTTTCTTAAGTTAAGAAAAGAAGAAGAAAGGAAGTTAAGCGAGAAATATTTGAAATGACGAAAACATCCAACAGCAACATTTAACAGAATGGTTCAGATGGTATGTATGCCATTTATTATCAAATGGAAGCAGTGAATTCGGGGGATGACACCTATGCTTCCAAAAAGCATCATTTCTTTTTTTTCTGCTTTTCCACTAGGAAAAAAATTTTATAATGGTTTTGAGCTGAATAAAACATACAAAACATTCGTACATAATATTTGATAAGTAGCAAAGAGATGGAACTGTAGGATCAGTACGATTGACAGTATTACCAACTCAAACTTCCTCATTCTTCCTCACTACGAAATTACTTTCCGTAAGCACTATCGTCGATGACATTTGTCGAAATGAAAATGAAGCTGATCTGTCGTTCAGTGAAAGGATGGATGAAAAAGAAAAACTATTGCGGGTAATGAGTCGGAGGAAAATTTACGGGAAGCAACTTTACTCAGGGGAGTTGTTTGCTTCACAGGGTTACTTTACATCTACCAGTTAAAAAAATGCCATGCAGATCTGTCATCACCGCCTAAAGCATGGAGGATAGCAGCACTGCCAGAACCGCAAAAAGCATCAACAGCAAAAATCAGTGGACCCTTGAGAGTGTGTCAAAAAGTGCCAACAAAGCGACAGAAGCTTTTATGAATGACTAATCAACAATGAGACCCGACATTCATATTACATAAGCGTACCCATCTATGATCTATTCAATGTAATAATACCACCCCTCTCCCTTTCCCCTTCTGAAAAAGAAGTGCTACCAAATCCAATCCTAACTGCTGTATTCAAACTTTCTCAACAAGCATTACGAAACCATAAAGAGTATAAGTTTTTTAAGTTAACCACTATACAAAGCACTTTATCAAATTTTTCAAAATATTAAACAGTTTGATTTTTAAATGATATTTTATAGAATCATAAAATAATAAAAGCCTATATCTACCTGAAATTTAATGATTAACTTGTTAAAAATATCGGCTTTTCTTTTTCAATCTCCAAAAATTTAAAAAAAAGATGAAGAAGTGATTCCCATTATTGAACCAAAAAAAATTATACGCCTAAAAGATTTCATATCACAACGATGAACCATACATTAATGTTTCCGACCATGTGTGTCGGGAGGAGTGAATAATTTCAAAAGTGACAACATCGCCCATCAAAATCATCAAAACCGTCTCATCCCCTACTGTGATGTTATTTGTGATAAATATCGTCGATTTTACCACCTTCCCCTCTCCCAATGAATCCCTTCTACAGCAATGAATCTTGAAGCCTACAATAATGCCCGCTTTTATCACTGATATCACTAAAGACTTAGTCTTTCTCTGTTATTTATCAAAGATGAGAGGAACTGTATTCTACTTACCTAATGGATTTCACATTTGAAATTGAAAAAATCGATTAAGCAATTTTTTCCCTCTAAAAAAATTCAAATGATATGGACCGATTCACTGTTTCTCTTCATTACAAAGCTTCCTAAATTCATTAACGATAAAATTATAATTATCTTCAACAAGATGTTAGTGATGCTTCAAGATTACCTCTACTTTTACCTATCATCCTACTCCTATTTCTTATCGCTCCACTTCATAACATACATTCATTATCAATACCACTGTTATCTTGTTGAAGTCAGACGAAAATAATAATTTTAAGAAATACAAAAAAATAAAAAAAACAAAAAACAAATGCAAATGAACAACTAAAACTCGAAACAATTAGTTAAAGAAAAAGAAATGAAATTAACAATTCACTAAAACAAAAACGATAGAAAGAAACCAACCGTAAAATAACTTATTAGAGAAAGTGACCATAAACTTCAACATGAAATAATCATAACACAAACCATACGATCCCCCACATTAATACCTAAAACCTAACTTTAAGCATTTCCCTTTTTTAATATCATCCACTTACTTTTTACATTTCATCCTAACCAATATAGTTTGTCTACTTCATCATTAGCATTTTTACGTACTACGTAGAAGTGGAACGTAAAGCGATTGCTTTGATGCTTCTCAAACTGCTGCGACAATTCATTTCGTATAACTAAGACCAAAATCAGTAAATTTTTTCATGATTAAAAAAAACCATTAAATTTTGCTCGTTTTTCGATTGAATGAAAGTTTAATGATATGATAATGTAAAATATGATATATACTAATCGAAAGTCCATGCTCATTTCGTTCGTTCATTAATTCCATACACATTACAGTATCACTTTCTTCTGCAGAAATTAAAACACAAATTTAACTCAATCATTTCCTACATTTTAACCATATTACATAGCACAGAAGAGAGTTGATACTTTTGTTCTATTCTAAGAAATGACCGTTAGTAAAATTTTCAATCCATTATATTGAAGTTTCAATTTTTTTACAAATGTTATCGTTTGAGATATAAAATAATTAAAACAGTCAGCAAATAAATGAATGCATCAATGAGAATAGCAACCACTTTTGTACAACAGTATTATTCGCCTCTCACAATCACTTGAGAATAATTCAATTAATTTGATAATTACGCTTTCGTACTTCCTGCTTTTCCATTGTGATGAAACCAATTTCATTACTATTATTGTTACTGTTACTTTTATTATTGTTATTATTATTTTTATTATTACTGTTATTTTTTTATGATGATAATATTTTATATTTCAGACTGATTGGTACAGGAAACATACTTGGCCATAACGACGGTACTGAAATAGTCAAAAATTAGTATGCAAAGCATGCGCAGGTTATATAACACCACTTACAAGTGTCTTTTGTACCTTCTTCTCCTCCCAAGTGACAAAAAATCTTCAGATAAAAATTCCTTGCCGAAATATCACCTACCACATTAATAATATAAATGTAATTGCTGAAATGAGATAAAAATTTTTTCAATTACTGTCTTCATGATGAGCTGCTAGCCGATTAAACTTATCGGTCACTCATGAAATATACGATACATTAAAGTGAGAAATTTACTAACTGTGATATGCGTTTAATTATGGAAAGAAAAAAGGCAAGAAAACTTGAAGAATAAAATTACAAGAATATCTGTTAATTATAGCAGGACTGTCGCACGAACTACAAAATCAAATAGTTCAAAAACCATGAAAAATAAAAATAAACGACAGTCTTATTGTTGAAATAACTACAAGAAAAGGAAAAACTATACAACTTCCTTTTGCAAAGGTGAAGAACATAACGTATGGCTGTAATGTAAATTGAAAAATATCGGCTAAAATTTTCAACGCTATAATTTTGCCAAATGCAATGAAATTGACAAATCGAAAAAATGAATTCCAATTTATTAAAACATATGAAGTAGATTGTAAGCTTCGTATTTTAATCTAACAAAATGAGAAATAAATTTCACTTTCATATGAAGAACTTTTAATGCGAGAACATGTATTTATTTATACTGAAGTTTGAAAATGGATAACAAAAGTAACGGAATACCAAACGTGATGTTAAACATCTGTCCAGAAATCTTCTATTAAAAAGCAAAAGTTCAACAGTAAAAAGGCCAATAAGCACTTTAGATAAGATAAATAAAAAGACAGACTATATCCGGTTATAAATAGGGGATAAAAAGATGAAATTAAGTAACTGAGAAATCATATATCATTTTGACACTCAGTTACGAACTGCATCAAAATACGCTTACCTCTTGGATAAATCCTCTCTCAAAATCATCTATCTTCCAACCAGTACGTCGAATGATTGCCTCAGCTCGTTTTCTTGTCAATGTAGATAATGCACGGTGTAATAAAATTTTAATACGAATTGGCACCGCCTGCATAAAAACACAAAATTTGTACCACAAAAACCCTCATATTACTCACATGAATCTGTCGACATGAAAAATTTTCAGAATAGTAACACATAAAAGGAGAACAAAATCAATTTAGGACAAATATTAAATTAAAACAAACTTGAACAAATCTTGAATTAAATTTCAAATGTGATTTCCAAATGTCTTCTGGTATGAAATGAAAAAGATAAGCATTACAGAATGATTCCGTACAACCTATAGGAAGAAGTGCTATTCATAATGGTTCGGTGGTTCGGTTTTCAAAAGAATTTCAACTTTATGTCTTTTTTTTTCATTTTTATCATAATAGCTGAAAAACGGATTTTATCAATAGCTGAATTAATATCCCACCTAAATATTAACTAAAAATAAATATAAAACTCACCTTATACGGCTAAAAAACTTATGCGGTTTTAAGCAAAAATCCTACTTAGCAAAACTTTAAATAGCCTAAAATACAAAAAGGATCATGCACCTGGAAGCCATAAAGTGATGCGAATGTAATAGCTTCGATAAGATCAGTCTGATCCACCGTACCACTATTATCAGCATCCATTACATTTGAGATATCACCAGGATTAGCTACCGCTGATACACTATTGCCTGATAAATCACTCACTAAACCATACTGCATCCGTTTTTGAATATTATCTACAACAAACAAATATATATATGACCTATAATTAACTACCATATTTAAAGGATATAATAATTCTATAAATATTCAATGCTCTGATCACTTCAGCCTTTCTTTAAAATTTTTGTTGAAATTTTGTTCCTTTTGTCATTCTTTAGAAAGGACATGAAATGCGCCTTCAAAGCCACAGATAAATCAAAAAAAGGTGAAAATTTAGGACAGAAAACAAAGCACGACATCATGCATTTTCTAGTAAAACGATAACCGTTGTTGCTAAAGGATGAATGGATAGCAGAAAATACTGAAACACAATATCTTGAATGTCGCTGCGCTTCCAGATAAAGGGAAAAAATTTACTTCAACTTAATTTATAAATTCTCATCTATTAATCGATTGAAGTAAATTCTAAGATTTTTGCATTAAATTTAATAGGTTGGAAAAAACCATAGCTATAAAGACGAAATGAATTATTCTGAATCTCTCTCATGAGTTTTGTAATTTGTTGAAAATTTTGATTAATTTTAATAGTACTTAAAAAAAGTTTCAAAAAGCCAAAAAAAGAAAACACAATAGGAGAAATAAAACGTGCCAGAAGTAGTAGGCGGTTGATCAGATTCAGTGTCAATTGTTCCCGTACTACCATTTCTAAACGCTGCATTCAAATGTGGCAGCATTGCCGGTGAAAGTAACATTGACACGATAATTTCCTTCTTCCAAACAATACCTCTTCCTTAACCCTTTAGCAATACTATACAAATTGGCATGGCATCTGAAATTATGCTATATTTTAATTTAAAAGAAAATTATAAAATGACGAAAGATATAATAATACATGCATCACTGCACACATCAGAAAGTCAATAAGTCCATATCATATCAAATATATAAGAACAGAAATAAATAATCGTTGTAAGTACTAACTCGAACTAGTTCATTCCTATCATATTGGAAAACTATCATTCCATTTAAGGTCTAATTGTAATTAATTTAGAGAAAGTAATAGAGATGGAAAAGAGGTAGGAAATTGATGAAAACGAAGAACAGATATAATGGACGTAGATGGAAGATTTCAGTTGTAAAGTGTATAGGTGGATTTTGTTGTGTAGCATAGAGGTAGGCAAACGTCTCCAATCATATATCAGTTGTAGAGCAATATCCAGGTTTCGCGAGAGCGGTAGATATTATGGTGCAAGTGTCGTTGTCATAGCGCTGTTTACCTTCCTTTCTCATTTCAGTGGGTGAGGGTGATGGTGACGATGATGTCCCATTCATTCACTTACAACCATTCTCCGCGTGCATATCGCTTACGGTAACTTCCATTCCCTCTTTTTTCCTCTTTAAATTATCCATCACATCGACCGACACACACGTACGTATACATACAAATAGATAATCCATCCTCCTTCCCTTTGTGTTCAACTTTAGTAAAAGGTAAAAAGATGTGACATAAACAGAAGCAATAGATATAAGCAAAAGTTCACGATGTTATTTGTGATGAAAGAAATGAGCGTAAACGTAAAGGTTCATCGTATTGGAAGTAAGTTGTGAGTGTTGGAGATGATGAAAAATGGCAATTGCTGATGAAGTAAACAATAGGACGAGGGATAGAACTTCAGCTGATGGCAGTTTTACTCCTGTCACATTGCACTTCACATTTCTTCTACTTCCTCCGCCGTAAGGATAGAAGTGAAGCAGAGAAGTGTGTGATAGGCAGTTGCAATCATTCCTCTTCATTGATACCACAATTGAATTTCATTCATACTGATCTCTAAATGTTTAACGTTCACTTTCACTTCAAGCCAACTTGATACCTTCCTCAACTGTGCGACATATTCGCTAGCAACACACTATAGCTGGCACTACAAGAGAAATGAGATTAAGTAATAAATAATGTTTACTACTCGGATGCATTTTTCCGCTGAAATAGTTTAATTCTTTGAACGATAGCACACACACACACACACACACACACACACACACACACACACACACATACACATACATGCTGCCTCGAAACGGGTCAGTGCTCTATCTCTTTACAGTTAAAACATTGTAAACAACAACCCCCGCTATGATGCCATCATACTTACTCTGAATTAGCAGGAAGACAGAAAACGTAAGATGGAACAGGTGGATAGAAGAGGACGTGGCTGTGTGTAGATATGAATGATTGTTAGCTAGCGGATCGGACGAAGTTTCTGGGTTGGGACAGTTGTCTCACCTCCAATTGGCTTTTCCTCCCTGAAGCAGTAGTACCCTGCTCCGGACAGTTGTTGTCCTCTTCTCCCTGCTTCCACTCTCGAAAACGAGTCGCCCCCATTCCCTCTCCAACCTAAAATGCCATCGACAAAAGTGTATATATCTGTATGACGCAGAGGCACTCTTTCCTTTAGCTAATCTGTCTGCTACCGGCTTCTGTCATACTTGAATCCCACAACCGACAGCACCACCAACATCTAACAATTCGTCAAATCTCACTCGACCACCGCTCTCCGATACCTCTACATGTGTGTGTGTGTGTGTGTGTGTGTGAACGGTGCATACTAAATGAGACAAATGGGTCCAAATGCTGTTAGTACATGGCTTCCACGCAAAGCTTTTCGAAAGACATCATTTTATCGGTCCGTTCAACCCAATGAGCTAAGCCACAAAACATACTTCTATCTATCTTGTCTTGACCTCTTCCGAGATCCATCCACTTATTACTACACCTTCGATATATGAAAATAACGCTCAAGAAGCTCTTATGATAGGTGAATTTTACTTGTCTTTGTTCATTCCATTCCTAAAGAAGTATCAGGTGAACCATTGATGGTATGATGTGCGATGAAAAGCAATCTCACAACTTTTTCAATCAATGAAAATTTCACTTTTATGCAAACATCTAAAAACGTTTCTAGAATCATGTGAATTAGGCATATACATCGTGAAATGAGCATTGTGAGAGAACAAAAGCTTCAAAGGGAATCTTTTGTAAGGATATCACCATTAGCAAAAGCACTTTTCAATCCGGAATTGTGGTACACAGTCCTACGCATTTCATGACCAATGAATTTACCGGAAATGTTCAAAGACTACAAGTTAAAAAAAATCTGTTCGGTTATGCATTTTTTTCTTCCCAGTAGTGAAATTTGAAGAGAGGGGGGATAGCGATCAGAAATGGATGGAATAGAAGAACATAGAAGCTTGAAGAGAACTGATGATGAACGGTTTGAGAAGTGAGAAATGCACAATAATTGGATGCATATGTGATTTCAATTGAAGACCGTTTCGGAAGATGATTTATATCCGGACATGGGTAACAATCCGAAAAAAGCAACGACAATAACAACAAACAGGTTAAGAATTGGCCTTCTAGTAGTAACGGATTTATTCTGTGCTATTCTATTCCAGTCAGAAGAGTGATGATGCAGTGGAAAAATGTTGGAAGAAGGTTGGTTGTAGGGGAGCAAATAGGAAAAAGTACAGGAAGAGGAAAGCGAAGCGGTCTTGGTGATGATGTTGGTGGCTGATATATATATATTATGTGCTCTGGTGGGGTGGAGTTCGGTAGCGGTAGCCCACCGGGACGACAGCTGACGACAGTCATCGTCCCCATAGCCACAAACCGTCTCATATAAATTGCCGAGAAGCTACTTCGCTGTTTGTCTGCCACCAATGTTTAGCTGTGCTTCGACAGTGTAATAATTTGATGACACTCACAGATTGAAATGTTTCACCCTCAGATGTACTTCCGCAACCATCCAACAACACACCCTATCGTAAGCTTCTTCCCACATAACATCATTCCCTCTTACCGCTTTTGCTAACAAACTAAATCTGAAGTTGGGAAGCATTGAAATTTTACACACATTTGCATCAATGACATCATTACAAGTATATTTTTATTGTCATATGCACGAAATACTTACTCATTACACGTGAAGTAGGCGTAGGTAATGTCAGACATCGTACTACTATGCTTGCTATATGCCTGTCACATTCATGAGAAATTACCATTGTCAACGTGCCATCGTCATCATCCAACCAATTCATCCATCCATCCGTCCCATCACCGCTCTCTCTTCGCTCGACTCGTTTTCTCCTTTATCCTACGGTAGCATTTATCATCAGTGCTTGCTATGAATCAAAAAAGTGCGCTCGACGTAGTACCATCAAAAAACGTCGAATTCTCCGATACTTTCGCACAAAAAAACATTTTGCATATGCCAACAACATTCCATAGTTTGTGTAAGTGAAAGAAGAGAAAGAGAAAGAGAGAGAGAGAGAGACAGAACTCTGACATCTTATATATAATAATACGACAAAAAAAAGATTCTCTTCTATCGGTTAGCATCTAAATGCCTTCATATACATATTTCTAAATCGTAACAAGTCACGTGAAGCAACAAGTCAAAAACGTGAATCTGTCACGTCACATTTATGCATTACATTAAGGAATTTTCCTAGCATCTTTTCTTCACTCTTCAACGATTACATTCCTAAAGTAGCAGTGGAAGAAGGGAGAGAAAATGTTCATTGGAGATGAATGGTCATTTGCATAATCAACAACAGGATAACACATTATAAGGGTCAGTAACGATCAGCAGAGAGAAGTAAGGTATTGATCGAATGGAAAAGTTTGACGCGAGTGGCAAGTACGAACTATTAGCATCATAATATGTCCAAGTCACACATAAAAATGTCGTAAGCGCACATGTCACGCCTTGTTGATAGCAAAAAAAGAATATTCGTAACCAAAGCAGAGGATCCATCACTTATTGATTTTTTTCTAATACAATGTTTGGGAAATTTCGAAAGATTATTTTTGTAAGTGAAAAAAAGCACTCCGCGGAAGGTTAGTGCTACTGTATTTTCAGGTGGAAAAGAGAAAAGGCGTTCCTATTACCAAAGGATGACGATCACTTAAGATGACTGAATGACTAGAAGCAAAAGAAGCCGACATATTCATAAAGAGATTGCTAATACATACGCCCCCTCAATTGGACAAGAATGCAAAATGACCCCTGTCTATCCTTTGCTTACTATATTCCACATCGTATACATCTGCGCATGCGCTTCTATACTTACTCACCTACGCATATCGCCTACACATACACACATAGATACACGGACACACACGCAGACACACAACACGCACATACACCGTACACTGCCAACTATATGAAATGGCTGTAAACAAATCACGGTATCATACGGCAAAGTATGTGCTTATTAGCAACCTGCTAAAACAACGTGGGTGATTTAGTTAGTCTGATATCAGAAGGAAGAATTACGTGACCGGTTCATGTCTTAAACCGATCAACGGTAATAAAACGTGAGAACAGTAATGCAAAGATGTGATAAGTTTTATTGACTGTTTCTTTATTAACTGGCAACCTCACTAGAACACTTTATTATACAAATTTTATCACACAATTATATCTATTCGATATTGCAATCATTCCCAGCACAGTCTGATGGAAATCGACATCTTCTAATAATGTAATTAGTGAAATTCAATCCATCAAGCAGATCAGTGCTTTAGGACATACGAGAAATCTACTTCGAGATTAGTCACACCATTTCACTGTTCACTTTCAGCTATTCTTTTCGTACAACAAATTGCTTCATGTTTTCCCCCCTACACGAGAAGATTTGAAATTTAAAAGCTATGCAAGAAACTACTTCGTATTGCCTATCCTATTCTATACTGTAGTTTTCTGATCATTCTGAACTTATTTTACGAATATTACATTACTAATTTCCTTTTGTCCCATTCGCTATGTGTCGTTAACTATCAACTTCATTGCTATCAAAACTAAAACTTCTAATTTTCTGTCTTATTTACTTTCTAAATGATAATTATTCGTAAAAAGCATTTATAAATGATGCAAATAGCAGTGTTAAAAGGTGAGGAAAAAGTTCAGTTCAATAATTTAATAATAGTGCCATTAATGATATCAGAGGAAATGATTCTGTCGTCGCTTCTCCAATGAGCTGTAACGAACCTTAAGGATGGTGAGAGGCGTCCATTTTATGAGTTTAAAAAAACATCCAATAATCTGCTTTCAACGATCATTTGCATTATTAATAGCATTAGTTTATGTTCATCATAATCTCTGTGTGTCATTTATTCCTCACTCCTTCATCCATTCCATTTCTTTTTTCTCTTCGAAATTCATCTCTCAATAGCTATCGAACAATTCGTCGTCCTTGTGCTAAGCACTTGTAAATACATGTAAAAATGTGAACAAATTTGTACAAGAACGGCAGCATACTATCAGTAGTACCTCCTCGAATATGAGTTTTTTTTAAAAATTTATTTTGGTGAAGGAGAGAAATTTGAAGACCAAAAGGGCAAGCGGTTCAGTTGCTGCTATCTTATTAAATTCAGCAGCATATCCTGTCAATGATCGAATTTCATCACAACATATGATTGTTATAGTTTATAAGGTACAATCATCCCATCTCAGTACAAGCGATAATATTACCGCTCATATTTCAAATTACTTGAAGAAATTGAAATTAAACTATTAATTTGTAGCTTCCAAAAATTATTGCAAAAATTTCCAATTCAATTCTTTTGCCAATCACCTTCGATACGGTGACATTTAAGTGCAGCAACTTTAGGATAGAAAGGGAAATAGCCGGTGTGGAAGGAGAAGCGGTGACGGGTGGAGGGGAGAAGGGGACAAAAGATACGGGGAGGCACATACACAACGCATACGTATACTAACACCACATGGTCGCCAGATGAACGTAAAGAAGACATGTTGTGTGGGACAATGTGATCAAATCTAAGCAAAGCCAGCAAATGACATACACACACAGACACACACGCACATACACACATAGGCGATCAGCAGAGGGACAAGAATGCCATCAGTCGGGTGCAATTGGTTGCTCCCTGCCATCAACCCGACGAATTGATAATACACCTCCACAAAAAAGTAAATGGTAAGGGGACCATCCTGAAAAATCCACCGCTTAGGGTGTAAAGTTACTTGACCAACCAAAAAGCACAGATTATCCTTAGATGACTGCGTGACCATTGTTTCTGATTAGAATAGCAATAAATTGCACGGAATAAATCTTATCCATTTCGCCGCCTATGATACTACTGCGTTTGTTAGATTCTATGCTGTGGTGGTCATTCACATTAGACTAATATTTTATTAAGGCTGTTTGCTAGAAGTGCACATCTGCAACAGTCGTAATAGAAATCAAACTTACTTCTTCATGTTTATGGTGTGTTTATGTTTTTATGTGTTATGTATTTTTCCATGTCTTCCTGGGAATCATTACTAACAGTTTTATGATGCTCCACCAGTGGAATCTCATCTCTTCAGTCAATCGAACCTCCTTGAGCTGTTTAAAAAATAATTCCGCAGTGCTTTCAAGATTTTGTCCACATTTGCATATTTGATTCAAAGCACACAATTACATGACTATTTGAATACTGAAATAATCTAACAGATTTACTATGTTACGCAAAGTTATCCATGCAGTATATAATTCGCTCTTTGATAATGATAAATTTTTTTACTAAATGTGGTCGTCCTTTGAATAACGCTTTATTTATTTGATATGGCAAGATGATGACAGATAATGGATATGAAATTAATCAGAAATGCTACAAAAACTGTGAGCAAAACAACTTACAACCACTAACACCAACAAAACCTATAAATATGCTAATTCTTGTCGATTAATGAGAGCACTATAAATTTCAGTTAGTTTTTGTTTCATAATGTGGAAAGTAATGAGGTACGAAGTGTGATCGTTCGAATGGTCATTATCTTTCACGAATATATCATATTTCATTGAATGTATGCTGTGGAAGTAACATTACCACCGGTACCGGTCCAATTTGCATGTAAAAATGTACCAGGTTTATCCATCAATTCGTACATATGAGCACCAAAATAATCACGTTGGGCCTAGAAAATTTATCAGTTAAATTGTGAATCATCTTAGTCGTAGTTAGATAAAATGATTTTCGTTCTACCTGAATAAGATTTGCTGGAAGTACTTCGCAACGGAAACCATCATAAAATGCAAGCGCAGTTGAAAATGCTGGTATTGGTATACCAAGTAAAATTCCAGCAGCACTAATAATGCGCCATGATTCCTGAATTAAGAAATTTAACTCCACATTAAATTATCATATATACTACAAAATTAACTTTGAATTTTCGATGTTCACACACTCACAATCTCAACGTAGTTAAATACATGGGATAAATAGAAAACTTAAGTTCAATCGTGAGATCTTGAATGTAAAATAAAGCCAGTGCTAAACTAGAAAATTTTTGTAAGGAATAATTTTATTACTTGTTAACATCATACATTATAGAATTGTCTTTTACGTCGGCGCATAAAAGATTTTCCTCTAGAAACCAGCTAGAGAAACGCAATAAACAGAGAGGATAATATCTTTCTCAAACTTCAGAGCTTCTTAATAAGTCATAACCTTCTTTTAGGATCTTAAAAAGCATATTGTTATTTCAGTTATAGAAGTAAACCAACCTGGCATTTCTTGATAGCATTTAAGAAGAAAGTGTCCATTAACAGATTACTAAGTTTAGGATTCGTATCGAAAGCTTTCTTTATTTCACCCAAAAAACGCGAGCGAATAATGCATCCACCACGCCACATCAATGCAATTGCTCCAAAATTTAGATTCCACTTGAACACACGGTTTGCCTCCGCAAGAAGCATAAATCCTTGTGCGTAGCTTATGATTTTTGATGCATACAAAGCCTGCACAATTGCTAATTTTTAAACATGTACATAAAACAAATAAGCATTTGAATTAACCTTACATACCTTCCTAATATGCTCACAAAATGCTCTTCTGTTACCAACAATACCAGCTTTATCAGGATTAGGTCCGGGCAAAACTTTGGCTGCTGCAATTCGATCGTCTTTCAAAGCCGATAAGCAGCGAGCAAAAACAGCTTCACCTGTACGAAAGCCCATTGATCAGTTACAAACATTGGAAAGTTGATAAATAAATATGACGCTACATACAAAATTCATATCTAAAGGATAAACACAAATTCCTCCTTAACGTTTACATATAAATCCAAAACAGGAATATATGGAATCTCGAAAGCATATATAGGTTGAAAGCAAAAGTTCCAATACAAAATATTTTATATATAAGTTCTTTATTGGAAGCAATTAAAACTAACCAATCAGAGTAAGTGGTACTCCATAGTTCAAGGCAACGATTCCTGTCCACTTACCGGTCCCTTTCTGAAAGTAATTATTTCCATTTGCAGATTTTTCATTTTGATTTCTAATTTCGTAGTTGCAATTGGATACTTTTAGTGACATATTGACAGACCAAAATTTAAAGCTGTTAACTGGTTAATTGCATTGTGCATAGGGCTTACTAAGAATGATAGAGTGTACTATGCGAGTTACATACTTTATAATTTTAAACTTTAGTTTCACACAATAATGCAACATAATTTTTGAGTGTTGCGACTATTCTGCTACTCTACTAAAAATGGAATAAAGGAAATAATTTTACAAGCAAAATTATCCTCAAAAATCTCAAATTGAAATACCTGCCCAGCGGCATCTCTTATACTTGGCAATAAGGTTTGATTCTTTTCGTCTTTGAATTTAAGAATATGACTTGTTATTTCTATCAGGTATGAATCCAGTGCACCTTTGTTCCATTCGGCGAATACCTTAAATAGTAATAAAAAATTTCCTTTTTCTTCATGGCCATAATTTTCGAAGAGTTTAAACCGAAAGATTTTCATACAGTGCAAACTACGTTAAAAATATAATTTTAATATTGTCAGATAAGAATTTCTCCTATGACTAGGTACTCATTGTTGAAGCTTCTCCTGCATATATTCTACCATCTGTTCTGATCTGTAGTAATACACCTTGATTTACAGCATTTTATGATTAAAAATAAATTTCATTAAAATTATTAACTTACAACTTCCTTTATATGGCAAACGATTTATGATTCACAAAGGTAAAAGTGCTAATAGTAATGAATATTGATTCGAACAATGATTTCTGACTTATATGTAAGTGTTTATTCAACAATCTCTATTCTAATCGGAAGAAATTATCGCTCTCATTGCCGTAAATAATATTGCATCATGACTGCCTCAATTTTGATTAGTTCTTTCCAAAAGAACTTCGGTAAAGCGCTTTAATTCCAGTACTCACTTTCATTTTTGCTTCAAGTTTCTCGTCGAATTTTCCCGATAGAGACACTAAATTAACACGAATTGAATGTTAATTTTTCAATACCAATTACAGAATTTTATTCTTTCTCAAATTCGGTCCAGCTCACCAAACCTGGTATAATGCTGCAGACAAACAATCAGCCAATTCTCGTTCTGCATCGTTCTATATTTTCGCTTATAATCAGGTGTTAAACATGCTTCTGGTTCCTCTTCTCTCGCTAGGAGCATGCTATAGATTTAACATGCCATCGTTCACTTGTCAGTTTTCCTCGATTAACAATTTGTTTTTGACATTACAATGCGGTTAATATTCTCATTTGCCATTGTTGATTCTTCCTGACATTCCAGTAAAGCTTTCTTCATTTTACCATCCCATAATGATTCTCAGTATTCATGAGGAATAAGCCATAAACAGTCTTACTGGCTGACATGACATCAAAAAATAGAGCCGATTCGTTATAATTATTGGTACTGGTTTGATGGATTGCAACATACGATTAGCGGTTGAGAACTAATTTGTAATTTAAGATCACATGAAACAGAAGGAATTCATATAGTTGTACCGCGAGACATGAGCTTCCTGCTTTTCTCTGAAACGTTGATCCTCTCAGCTCTAGAACAAAAATTTCACACTACTAATTTTTATAACAACGTTATCGTATATTCCGAACTGCGATTGTGTTTTTCTCCAACAGTTCAGTAATAAAAATTTCATTCGCTTATAAAGTGAACTGAAGGTTTGAATTACAAATTCCTGCGAAATTCCACTTTCGTACCAAATAGTATCTTTGCACAGAAATATAACAAGCTGAAAGTTTCTCCGTTGGATGACCACTGCACAAATACATGCAACGTAATCAGTGAAATTGATAAGCAGAATGATGACAGCACACATACCGCACCAATATATGACTTTTATTCATGCCATTATAAAAGTGGAAACTGTTAATACCACCTTGATATAAAAATCAGAGAGTTCACACAGTTTCAGGGAGTGTTGGGTTTTATTCTACGATTGACTTGACTGCAATAATCCGAATGAATTCTTGAAGCAGAAAACATAAAAGGATGAAATTCAAACCTTCAACAAGTAAATAACTTCGTCACTGCTGAACCTATCGTATATATTAAAAAACCGCAGCTCGAAATACTGCTTCTCCGTAATGTATTTTTGTTCATTTGACTTGTTGTTTTCATAGCAAAAAAACGCAAAGAATGATACGCTTAGCTATGGCCACTGTAAGCACACGGGATTTTCAAACAGAATTCGAAGCCAAAAGTATTCTGGATTAATCAAAATCACTGATGAACTATCCAAATAAAGACAGAAATAAAGACATTTTCTATTAAAAAAAATCTAAAAAGCCAATTTCAAGAAAGGGTCGTGATTGCATCATCGCAAACCTACTCCAAAAATCTCTCAAAAGAAAATATGCAAAGAAAGAAATCCATGCACAGATATGCCCCAAACAAATGTTGGTCGAGGCTTTATCGAACTATGCGGAACTGATAAGTTCCAGAAGCAATAATGAAAGAAAAGATTAACATACTCACTCAAATGATAGTAATATAAGGCAGCAACGATGAAATGTTAAGTGTAAATAGGCCGAGAAAAGTGTTTTTGTTAACATATATAGTATAAATAAATGTCAAAAAGCCGAAATATATTTGCAGAACCATAAAGTAAAAACTTTCACTCACCTCTGACATTTCCTCATGGGTCAAATCGGCTCCATCTTTCAGAAGACTATAGGCTTCTGCAATCAACTGCATGTCACCGTATTCAATCCCATTATGAACCATTTTCACGAAATGTCCAGCACCATTTTCACCAACCTGAAAACATCTCAACGTTAAATTGTAAAAATCACAAATATGCCTGTGTACAATTGCATCTTAGCTTGCATAGAAATACAAGTAAAATAATTTTACCCAGTCACAACAAGGTTCATTGTCAACTCTGGCTGATATTGCTTGGAATATATCCTTTATAAATGGCCAAGCTTCAGTTGAACCACCCGGCATCAGTGATGGACCATAACGCGCTCCTAAAAGCGATTCTATTTTCAGTATTCAAATAACAATTAGCACAGTCTGCTTGACACCATAAAATCTTCTTCCGGTCTTACAAAGACATATGGAACAGATAAAGAAATTAAAGAAAATTAAAGATTAAAGTAGTATACAAAACAACAGAAATGAATCAGTCTTCCTTTTTCGTGCCTTGTTAAGCCAGCTCAGTTAGAGCAAAGGTAACCTCAGTAAACTTAACGGTAAAACAAGAAACTCTAAACCTCAAAACAGTACCTTCCTCACCACCACTTACACCGCAACCCACAAAACGAATACCCTTCTCTTTTAGTTCGTTGCAACGTCGCTGAAAAAAATATTTGAAAAACTTAATTTCTTATTTTTAACCTTCACATAATAACAAAGTCATTTATGTATTCGAATCCTCTATTACTTATCACGTAAGCCTTTTAATTTTGGACAGCTGGATCAGAAGAGAATTTTACTCAGTACGTTTTTTTGCATGAAGTGGATTAGTTACAGATAGAAAAGCATATTACAAGCAGGTAAAATAAAAGAAAACTTACAGATGTATCCGTATACTCGCTATTTCCACCGTCAATAATTATGTCATCTTTATCCAGAAAAGGCAACATGCTGGAAATCATTGCATCTACTGCTTGTCCCGCTTTTACCATTAACATTATACGTCGTGGTTTCTTCAGTACTCTGATATAAAGAGCTTTAAATACATCTCCAAATTAGAGCATTATAAGTGATAATTTCTATTCTTCACATCTACAATTCCTAACTTATCAAATTATTTCTCTGAGGGTTACACACTCACTCAACTAATTCTGATAAACTGTGCGCTCCAATAACCCGTCGGCCTTTTCCTTCATTCGCCATGAAATCATCCACTTTCGATACAGTTCGATTGTACACGCAAACCTTTAACATGACATGAATCAAAAAACTGAAACGATTCCAATATTGCTCTTCGTTATACCCACTAACTAAATTCCATCTAATTTTCCAATTCATTTTTATCATAATCTTTTGAAATTATCGATCAGCTATATTTCGAGTTACTAATAATAATTATTCAGATTTTCAAATTGCTCACGTTTCATTTAAAATGTATGAATACAACATTAAGCAAATGCCACACATTTAATGTGCACTATCACACACTTTGAAAATAAGCATGAACATAAAGTTATAACTAACCACGAATCCTTTATCAAGCATGTTAAGGATTAAATTTTGTCCCATCACGGCGAGCCCAATCACAGCGATATCAGCTTTATCTTTCTTATCAAGAGACATTCTTACCACTCCTAAAATCAGTTCTCTTAATATGCGCTTCCATGGCAACAACAACCAGGGAAAACAACTCAAGTGGACAGCTAAAAACCACTTTCTCCAGCAACCTATTTTATATCACGCTGACAATATCATACGATGAAAATTGGATTGAATCTTCCTTTGGTTTAAAAAAAAAATATGTAATTTGCTGATGGGGTATTTTCCTTTTAAATCTTTTCTTGTGTCAGAGTACACCTTAGATCATGTCATATTGGAAGAGGAGAGTGCATGTACGTGAGGTCCAATAATCGACTGTTATTAATGGAAAAGCACAACCCCAAGCCAAGCACCCCGCTTAACAGTAGATCTTCAGACAAGTTTTGCAGTAACAGGGAGTATACTAACTACAACTTGAAATCCTCTTATTTATATCGTTTCGGTGTGGGCAGTAGTTTTTAATGGCTACGACACTTATATTCCTTCATCCTCCCGCTCACCCCTCCCCCCGTTATGTTTAACTCTGATTCACATTTTTCGGTTTTTTAATAATTTTCTACTGTTTCTACAGTTTTCTTAAGTTGCTTACAATGTAGACATGAATAGGAAACTTCCAAAAAGTCACGGAATTGATAAGAAAGTCAATGCCGAAATTGACTGTCTTATCAATTTTCCATCGCCTTATCATCAAAGGTAAATTTCAAACCCTTAATTTAGAGTCGCAACTTTGATTTTTGACGAAACATTTTACATTTTTAAATTACTGAAACTAAGGAACATGTGGTACAAAAAAAATACGGTAGAAATTGTGCATCTTGCAAGTTCCAAAGATTAAACATTAATTAATAGGTCACTTGATGCTAAATTTAAAAGAAATCGACCCCTCTCCGTTAACCTTACAGTGTTGCTATGAGAATGAGATAAAAACAGGGAATATTTGGATTTATTCTTTAAGTGAACGTTGAACAGAACACTCCAACTGTACGGAAAAAATATACATAGATAAAAGCGATATAAAAGATATAATCAGTCAAGGTGAGATTACGTAGAATTGAGTGGCAACAAAGCACAGAATAAGGGAAAGGTGGATTTGCAGAAAATAAGGTGTTGCAAAGCAATAACAATTAATTTTTGCAAACAAATAACAATTAGCAACAATATAACAATTAATTTTTGCGTGGGCATCTTCTCCCACTGATAACTGTAATTTATACAAAACACAAAGAAATAACGATTTTAACGGAATTGCATATGAGGGACGCATTAAACGTAGTCAAAAGTGCTACGTTAAAATCGCTATGGTAGGGCCTCCTAGAAATTTCATAGAGCAAGAGTTTCTCTGTGGTTTGAATTTCGCTGGGTTGTGGCATAAATAAATTTTATTTTCGAAATTTTGCATTGTGAAGCACTAACACTGCTGAGTGGCAGTGTTAGTGCTAAATAGGTTGACGTTAAATTTGGCTAGCTGGCAATTTGAAAGAGATGATCAGTCGATATTCTCGTGACGTGGCCTATAAACAGTTATTTTACATTCTCCATGTGCATTTTTACATAATGTAATTCACTATTTACATATTAATATATTGTGTTTCAGTTTTAGTCTTTTAGAATCTTTAGCAAACTGACTAACGAGGAATGCTTGTTTCGAATGGCACATCGAACCACAATATTACTTCTAATAGTGAGGAACATGTCTGTTCATTATTGCTAAAAAGTGTAAACGATGAACGGGTTGACATCCTACGATCTATTCTTTCACAGATTGGTTAGTTGTGCATTATTTTTTTCTTAAATTGTAAGAGTCAATTTTTCTGATTTATAAGATTCAAGTAAACGGGTTACGTTATTTGAAGATTCGCTACCTTAGTGTTACGATTGTAAGTGGAGAATCTGAGTTGTGTCGTGAGCCTGCTTGATTTATATGGTCTAAAAATTTCAATAATTTCAGTCTCAAAACCAGATTTTCACGAGCAAGTAGATCAGATATGTTACAATGGGGGGACGGTACTGCATTACGCAGTAGCTCGAAGTAACTATTTCTTCAATTATTTTTGTGTTATTATTTGTTAAACCTTAGAAATTGCACAGAAATTTTGCTCTTTATGTTGTGACATGATATTAAATTCTAAATTATTCTCAAACACAGAAAAAAATGCACCTGCGAATTTTATTTAATTTTTTAATATTGTAGGTGTTTTAGCTGGTTTCAACTGTTACTTTCTGCAATATATCATTAAAAATACTGACACATGGTTACTAATAACAAGTTCGTAGATTCGGTGGATAGCGTGCGAATGTTGCTATCAGCAGGTGTAAACCCATGCGTTCAGAATGATAATAATAATACAGCGTATCGTATGGCTGCTTCTGAAGAAGTTAAAAATGCGTTTGTCCAAGAATTATTGCAGGCGGTTGCTCAGTCGAAGTTTGTTTTTCTTTTAATTAGCTGTTAATTAGAATAAGGAATCGTCTTTTCTTATATGCTTAAAGCGTCTCTTGTTGTAGTTTGGGTCGAGTGTGTCAAATGATATCAGCTGGAGTTAGTGTGAATTCGATTGATGCTGTGGATACTGGTAATACAGCACTGCACTGGGCAGCATCGCATGGAAATGAAGATGTCGTGAGGTTGGAAAGTTAATTTAATAGGAGTGATCCCAAACATTTTTCTGCTTTTAAAGGCGAAAATTAAAATAATTTGCAAATTCATAGTAACAAGTTAAAGTCATGAATGCTTTTTATGATATTCATGTAGGGTACTATGTCAGAGTGGAGCGGATGTCAACGCACCGAATGCAAAGAACGAAACAGCGCTGCATGACGCAGTACGTCGAGGAAATGATGTCATTGTGAAATGTTTGTTAGGCTACGGAGCAGATGCAAGTATAAAGAATAAAAGTGGAGAGGACTGCTATGAATTAGCCACAAAAATGGGAGGAACTATGTTGTCTAGCTTGAGTTTGAATACGTAATTTTTTGTACCGCAATTTAAACATCCGTATTTTTTTTTGTTTTCTAAATATCCTTATACTTGAAGAATTTTACATATTAACATTTAATCATAGTTATAAATTAAGTCGCAACTATATTTTAATGGTTGTGACGGGTGAGAAAACCGTATTATACTGACAGGAACTGTGTTTTATTCTTTGTTCATTTGCAGATTGGACCGCACAATTCGTCGTACAACCTCTGTAGATTCAGAAATTGATCGTTCTTCGTTAATATCAACCGATACTACAACGATGTTTGCAGAAAAAACGTCAAATTATAATTTTGGTAGACTAGAAAGTTGGACTGATTTATTATGGCCTCAGCCAAAATATATCGATTTGGATGAAAGGTATGCAAACCAGTCGTTAGTTGAATGTGCTCTGCTGCATTTTCCAAAATTTAACTGACTTGTAATATAGTGTAAAAGTTGGTTATTCAGGAAGCGCACTTACCCATATCCAAAAGATGGTCGCTTAAAAATCTATTTTGATAAAACTAGTGCGGCAGAACCGCGACGATTAATGCAAATTATCCAGATGTCATTACCCACTCTTTCAAGTATTCACTTAGAATTGGATTACAGAGGTCATGAAGTATGTAATTTTCGATTATTTCTTAAATTTGAGTAGTATTAACGCATAACTGTATTTAGTCCAGTAAAATATCGTTAAGGTATCAGTAGTATTTTTAGTTTCACCTGTGTGTCATCTATCATTAATTGATGGAATAGTGACAGATAAGTTGTAAAAGAAAATGAAAATCTTTAAACATTGCAGTTGTGTGAATATAGAACTCTTTGAAATATTTAGGTTCGGGAGCAATCTTCTTTAGATGGTCGAATTACGTGTGGGATTTTCCCCAGTGGTTGTTGTTCTGGGGCATACACATTGACAATCAATGAAGATGGTATAGAACTGTATGGAGAGGATCATACTGGCGTTCGGCATGGTTTTTCTACTCTTGTGCAAATACTGAGAATTTTTAAAGAGTGTTTTGAGGTATTTATTTAGTTTCTGGTTTTTTCTGTGATTTTTCATTTTATCAGGGTTTCTTAGAGTCATATATATTAAAATCATGCCATACAAGATTGTTATATAAATAGTACTGATTCTTGAACTATGTTTTTGCTGTTTCCAGGCTGCAATTTTAACGAATTGTTAACTTATTCTTGGTTAAAATATGTTGCATTGCATGTTTTTTTCGGGAACAAATTACATTTTTTAGGCAGTTAATTCAGATACCGAAGGGTCATTAGAAACACTTCATGAAACACTGTCCAATTCTATGGTGAATGTCATTAGCGCTATGAATAACGAACAACGGAGGAAGATCAGTAGGTTTTTGCTTACCGATTTTACACTTTTTTTTACGGAGATGATGATGATACAGTTTTGCTTTTCGCAGGTGCAATACCTTGTTTAACGATTCGTGACTCTCCAGACTCATGTGTCCGAGCTGTTTATCAAGATTTCAGCGGCTGCAAAATACTGAACACAGAAACTGTAAGACTTTATAAGGATTTTTTTATTGAGATAAAGTCAGAGAATCCCGTGAATTATTTTTTTTAATCCTTATTCTAGCTTTTGCAACTTGCCACGCGTATTGCTTACTGTAAGGCGAGTCATCTATTCGTGAATTTCGAAGTGCGGACTACTGATCGTTATCAGTTACCATATACAACTCGAGATCTGTTTCAGATAGCACAAGTTTGTGACGAACTTTTTGTTAAGGTTATTTTTACATCATCTGTATATGAGTCCATAAGCATCCACGGTGGACTTCTTTTTAAAGATAAAAATCGACATTTGTGATGTAACGCGTATTTTGGAAAGTATTTGAAAATGAGGAATCTGAAGTTTCTGAGAACTACTTTTCAGATGGATTATAACCTGTGTGTATTATGATTTTTATGTTATTGTTATCGCATTTCACATTTAGAGGCACTAAGTGGGGCAGTACTCATTCAAAAGACTGCACTGGATGTTTGTGTTATTAGAACCGTTTCAATAAAACAAAGTTTAGGTTGTGTAATCGTGTTCTGGATTTTCTAGTTTGTGCCATCTCTTGATGTCCAGTCCAGTTATATTGAATCAGATTTGGTGCGTCGAACCATTGACTCCTTTCTTGATGATTTCCCACTCACGAAAGCTGTACATTTCGGTCCAAATTTAGCCATTATGATTATATCAAATCGGACAATTCTGAATAATGTCCAAAGAAGAATACCGAGAATATATGTTTCAGTGGATATCGATAAAAATAACGCTTCTTTAGTGAGTTTTTATATACGCAAGGGGAAGCCAGAATCTGAAGTTCCGAATTTAGATATTGCTTTAGTATTTTAAGAAATACTTTTAGATCAACCACTTACCGCCGTTCGTTACGATATGTGTAGAAGGAAAATATCCATTCGAAGCTGAAAATTTGCTTTCACTACGTTTGAATGTTGTGTTACGATTTTCAACAAGCGACCCTGGTTTTCTATGTGCTGCTCCTGAATCTGCAGCTAAAAAAGCCCTGCTTGCTACTAGATTGGGTAGTAGGTTCCCAATTTTAGGTTAATTTTTGAACTCTTTGCTTATTCATAAAATTTTTTCCATTAAAGAAAAGTATTTTGTTTTATATATTCCCTGATTAGGTGCAATGGTCTGTGATCTGTCAACTGGTTGTGAAGTAATGCCCCCGTCATTGTCATATATGTCTGAGTTGGCTTCACTGGGCGTTTGCTGGAACAAATCTGTTGACATAAAGCGTTTTTGTTTTTTATTGCCTCGAATAACGGCAGAGCATTTTCTTTTGGATGGGTGAGCTCTCGAACAGATTTTTTAAAAATGTAACTTTAACTATAATTTATACATTTGACGCAATCGTAGCAAAAAAAAGTTATTTTAAAGCACGAAAAACTTTCATGAAAATGAGTGCTGACACTTTCAATTTTCAGTTTGTTGTGTATAGCTTCAAATTTTGAACTGTTGAATGTTGAATACCTTAATTATTTAATTCGTTACTTCCTACTTAAAATTAGTTCATTACATTGGAAATTCTTGCAGTAATATGGAGGCCTTGTTTAAGCAGGTGTCAACTGTTGGAAGAGTTGAACATGAGATAACACGGTTCAGTTATGGATTAAAAACCTCGGAAAGCGGCATGTTTATATTTTTCCATGGAGTTATTTTAAAGCAATAGAATATTTATATTTTTTTGCTGCTGTACAGCATTCTTTTGTTTAAACTGGTGGTAAATGGTTAGGGCATTTCAAGCAATTTTTAGACTTGTTTTAGCTTGTACTGATCTAAATAGAGAGAGAAATCAGGAGATATATCTGCTGCGCAGAATTCAAAAACACTTTTAAACAGCACTTACAGCTGGAGAAATGCAAGAAAATTCATCGACGCTATCATCAAACAAGAAAAAACCAATTTCGGTGTTTGTAGAAATGATATTAAATCCAGATGATATGGTCTTAGAACGACTAACTCCGGTCATTTTCAAGGTATACTGTTTAGATTATTCATAGACAGTAGATATAGATTTTTTTGTTCAACATATTTGTTCAATAATCATGGAAGGAAAATCCAGTTAGTGAATAATAGATTTTACAGAAAGCACGGATAGAATTAAAACGTAGTTTGAAAGCATTGGATCGGGCAAAAAAACGTCTTCCTTACAACTACGAATTAGCACTCGTGCTGGCTGAGATACAGATCACCACCGAACTTATGGTTCTTGCTTGCAAGTTTGTCTTTTTTGATGTTTTGAGGAGCCGAATTAAAAAAAAGTTGTTAAACATTGTTTAACTTTAGATTGGGTCAGGCGCTTTGCACATATGGCGTAAATCCATCGTTATTAGCAAATGATCAGAAAGCGTCATCTTCATCTGGTGATAAATTACTCCAAGAAACAACACTTGTTGGTTATCAAATGGTTAACATTGGAGTGTCTAATTTACCATCAACTGTGCGCACTGATCTTGCCAATAGGTTTACTTTATTTACATTTTCCTTCGGCTTAAATTTTTACTACTAAAGTTTGTTTCAATAAATGCCTGCTTTCCTTTGAGATGAATTATTAAAAGTTGAACTTTTTGCTTAAACGTTTCTCTGAAAAAATCTTTTTTAACTGAATACGATTCAGTTTGCCAATGCCATCTACTTTTCCAGACTTCTTGAAATTCGTAGCCGTTTCCAACACACATGGCTGTCACGGAACATTGCAAGTACTCTTCCGAATGCTTTAAAAATGTTCGATAATCTTTTTCGTGCACTTCTCCCACCAAACATGCAGGATTATGGAAGAATTTTACTTTGAATTACCAGAAAAATGATGGTCATCTTTATTTTTATTTAGGGTTTCACAAAAAGTTTTTCCTTAATCTGCGGAGACACAATGCGGATTGTATTACTAATTTGTAGGTCTAAAAGAAAGAAATTGAATTTATACTCATTATATGTGGCAGACGATTGCAATGAAATTGTTCTAAACCCCAGGAAAATTTAAACTTGCAATCAGAACAATTAGAACACGTACCTTCTGCCTTGCAGAATAAGGTGAACGAAGATTTATTGCTTTGTTTTATTCTATATTGCCCAAATGTGATTGTGTTTAACGATGTGCATTAAATCACTTTACATTTATATGCCAAACTATACGTAAACTGTGATTTTTTCTTACGTTGTTTTCATCTTTTCAGTTCTGTCGTCTTTCGAAGTCCTCTTGTTTCGTCTTTGTTTACCTAAGATTTACATATTTTATACAATTGTTTACTCTCTTGTATGTGCCTAAATCTTTATCGGTATTTCTTCTGAGTTAAATTATTGATTTATTAACTGGTTCATTCGTGTTATATAATGTTTATTGATCTCAATTTTTTTCACTTTTATGTGATATCCACTTATCTTTGTCCTATTTTTTCCTCTTTCTCCAAATGAAAGGCGATATATTTTGGTTTTGAGAATGTATAATTATTAAATAGATCTTTATTTCATGTTCTGGTACAATATGGTCTTTGTATCGTGGGGTTATTCTGTATTATTTTTTATGTAGTTGCTGTTTGGGTAAATAATTTGCTTCTTATTTTCTATTGAAATTGTGCGTTGATTCGGAAACAGTGCGGTATTTTTTGTCATTTTAATTTATCAATTTCAATTGCGGAGGAATTGCTGGGTATTAGAACAAAGCTCGTAATTTGCTTTAAAATTAGGAATTTTGAGTTTATATTAGATCTTTTTCCTCTGCTAATTTCGAGCTCGTATTTTGAGATATAGTTGTTCTTCATTTCCCGTCTCGGCATAACCTAGAATTTGTCACACAACATTAACACACAGTGTATCATTCTTCGCAATTTTTTCGTTATTTCTTTAGTGTTCACCAGAAAAATACGAAAATGGTTGTTTATTACGTAAAAGGATGATTAGTGTTTTTTTTTGAACGAGATATTTTGTATATATTGCTTCGATATAAATTGCTTCGATCACTGGAACGTAGAATTAAGAAATCTATATTTAAATTAATGGTTTATGTTCTTTAAGTCGATAGATGAGCATAAGGAGCACTGATGTGTGATTCGTATTAAATTCAATAGTTACGGAAAAAGTAGGGTTAGTGTAGGTATGAGTGATATCTAGTCAAGGTAATTGCTGTGTTTCAGTTTTTATAGTGCGGACAATGTCGGTTTTTGCGGAACTAAAAAGTAAGCTGGATCAAGCAATAACTGGGGTAAATCGATACAATCCAAACAATGTTGATACACTCGAGAGTTGCATCGAAGCAATGGTGCAGGAAAATCAATACGACAAAGATATATTGGTCACAACTCTAAAACTCTATCAGCTTAACCCCGACAAGTTCTTTTTTTACTTGTTTTTAACTTCTAGATATTACCGTGAGGTGTTTGTAGGTTCCATTTTACTTGCCGCATAAGCTTTTAAAAGAAATAATTTAAAATGTTTTTTTTATTGAATTTTCTAATTATAACCAGTAAATGAGAAATCTGTTATTCAAAATTGTATACTTAATACTTAATATGGGAATAAAACATCAGAATCGGAAATAAATCGCTTGTAGAAGAATGATCTGGATTTTAAGGTCAAATAGTAATGCTGTCACAGTAAAAACTGCGAAAACGGACGCTATTCGCAGGATTACAAAAAAAATAAATATAATTTGATATCAGGTATAATGAAAGTGTGGTGAAGCTAATATTGCTGAAAACGATGATGATGGCCCCGAAAAGTGATTATGCTCTTGCAAAATATCTAATTGATTCCAGCCGAGTTGTTTCACCGGTGAGCTTCCTATGTAATCCATTATTTGTTGTTCTGAGCAAGAAATTTCAGCTTTAGAAGAATTTAAGTATACGACTGCTGTATTTTGTTTGATTTTAGGAACTTAAAAGAGTATTTGACATTGGGGCGTTATTGGAATCTTGCAATTTCGCTGTATTTTGGCGCTTAATGCGAGGAGATTATCGACCACTAGATGACGCCAATGAACCATTTAGGCAGCCTGGGGAAATTCCAAAAATTATTAGAGCTGTACCAGGATTTGAAGAAAGTGTGAGAAATTGTACGTCTTTTAATCTTGTTTTTTAATATTTTTTAATATGAATATTTTTAGACAACCGTGTTAAAGAAATTGTACCTGTAAGTTTTTTAATAGATTTAATATATTTAAGCAGTTTTAGTATTTCCAGCAATTCTTAACAGTTTTAAATGCATTATTTTCAGATGCATGCCAAGTAATCAATGTTACTTTCCAAAACATTGAAAAGTCTCTGCTCGTTCGCTTATTAGGTGGGGTTTCTGGTGAGTTTCATTCCGAATATTTTTGCACTTATTATTTTTGCGAAAAATAAATAAAGTATTATCGGAAAAATATCTTGAAATCAGTCTCCCTTTTCATTTCCAGCAAGTTTTTGGGCGTAACGACTTTTACCTAAGTAAATTGCTTAATAAATGTTTTACGTTTAGCACCATATATTATCGGATTTGAGTGATTTGTCACTTTTTGAAATTCTTAATTTTCTTTAGAAAGCCTGCAAGTTTTTTTGTGTTTTGAGCAATTTCTTAATTGTGAAGATGCCATATGAGAAAATGGTAAGGATATTTTAGATAAGCAAGTAAATGAATATGCTCGGTTTTATGGCTGGATACCGAAGGAGAATGGTGAGGTATACTTCGTACAGAATCATGAAGCAACAATCAAAAGTAGAAACATTGAAGAGAAACTCCAATTTGATAGTATGTTTTTTGCAGTTAGTATCAAATTTTTCAAGTTTCATATTACTACAACATAGATATGTCCGTCTTTTTATATATCATTAATTTCTCCCAAAAACGATATAGGAAGTTTTCCTATAATAAACGAATAGCTATTCTTGCTATTTTACTAATTTATGTATAGCGTCTTAAAGTTTTCGGCTGGTCCTCATGATATTTTAACCGTAGATCTGAATCATAATATATTAATGATTATAGATTATATATATATATATATATATATATATATATATATATATATAATGCACTAGTTTCAAATTCATATTTGTCTAATCGTTAAATTTTCCAACATGTTAAATTAACATTAGCAATTTGTCGACAAAAAAATAGTGGATGTAGAAGTCATTCCATTGGAAATCAGAAATAATATACCGCAAATTTTGCAGCATGTAAGGATTTGCTAAGGATGTGTTCCTGATCGACCGCGCTACAAATTATTCACCCGTCCTCAATTCATTTTGTTGATGCTTTTGTTATTTTGTAAATAAAAATTTTGTTCTGAAAGTTGCTGGACAGTGGACAAATTTATCATATTTAGATTATATTAAGAGATGTTTTGAAAATAATCAGGACAGCAAGTACTTCTCCAGAATTTGGTTTTGATTTCTTTGGCGTACTGGATAATTATTCAATACGCCATTCGTAGAATTCAGTTCCTTCCACGATGCTTGACCAACAGAGTGTAGAAGTAATATTAAAAGACAACAAGGTCAGAGTGGGTCCGAATCATTCTAATGAATCAATATAATATTGTTACCGCAATCGGTTTTAGCAAGTTTTCTAAATTGCCATCAGCTTAAATTTTCAGTTGGAAGATTCAAGATGACACTCGAAGTTTTTCCATAATTTTTTAGGAAATATGCTGCATTATGATTCTATTAAAGCCTGTAAGTGGTATATAAGAACAGAATTTCATTAGTTAATGAATGAGTGATAATTTCAAAACATACGAACAAAATACCATATATTGTTATAGTCGATGAAATTACAGAATTCTCATCATTTTTTATTTGAGGAAATTCAGAAATGCACGAATAGTAATTAATTTAATTGAAGATTTCGTTAAATTAGGGGTAAAAAATTTGCGTCATATAAGAACATTGACGAGAAAACAAAATTCTAATGTAAAGCCAAAGTAAACATGTTGAGACGTTAGAAGAAAATTAGAGACTCAGAAGTGGAACTCGAACGAACGGTTAGGTGGAAATCTGCTTTGAAATCAAAATAAATAAAGGAAACCAGTGAATGGAATGAAGTGTGTGTGTGATGAAATGCTGTCATTGAGAGTGATGTAATTATATTTCTCGTAATGTTCACGTAATGATGCTTTTTCCTTCCGCAACTAATTGACACTTCACCAAATCAAACATCACATCAATGGTCGATTCCAAATCATACATCGGTTGCCAATTCCAGTCCTTCTTTGCGCTTGTATCATCCAAGGTTTTAGGCCATGAATCAGCTGCAATTTTAATATACGACTTCTTTTTACTGAAAAAAAGTGAGATATTCTCCTCTCATGTTTTTAATTGTGTTAATTGTCGCATTAAATTCAGTGAAGATTTATTTTTTCGTTGGATACTTCTTTGACAAAATTTACTCAAATGAGGTAAATTATGCTGGAATATAACTACGCATCGATCAATGACTAACCGATCTTTTGTCTGATTGGACAAATTTCATATTCAATTTCGAAATTGGGCATCACTTTACGAATTGCTGTAGCGATTTCTTCCGGCGTAAATGAGTAGCCAGTAACGTTATAAGTTCGATGTGTCAATTTTTCAGCTGAAGCTGACAGATACTAAAAATTTCTAACATTTAATTTTTTTTGAAGATGCGATATAAATTAAATGCAAATAAAATGTGATTAAAATAAAGACATAATTAGTATAAATATACTTAAATGTTTTTAAAAAAGTAATTATTAGCAGTTAAATGGAATAAAAATAGGTCATGAAAATGTATCAAATTTCATTTGACACTAAATTTATATCCTAACATTTTGTAAAATATTTCTGACTGTTAGCAGAAATTTCAAATTAGGAAAAAAAAACTAGACTCACTGAAATGATAGAAGTAATACAGTCATCGTAATACATCATTGGTAACCTTGTATTCGGGCGCAAATAACATACATGCCTCCCATGAATCAGTGCATCATAGAATATCTGTATGGCGTAGTCTAAATTTAGGAAAGAAAAACTTGAAGAAACGTTTTGGTTTAGATTATTTGGTTAGGTAAAATAAGAGTATACTTCAAATTATTTTAATTTAGAAACGTACCAGTTGTGCCACCACCAGGTACCGTAGCACTAATAATACCTGGGAAACGTAATGAACGGAAATCAACGCCGAAACGCTCATGGTAGTATTCACCAAGAAGTTCAGCATACACCTCAATAAAATTATTTTTTGTAATATAACTTATAAAATTCATTACTTTTTTTTGTAACGTAATTTACGAAAAATTCATTATACTAGTGAAATTATGGAGATAGTAAATTCAAAGAAAAAAAGTTTCCAGACGACTAACTTTGGTGACACCATATATTGTACGCGGTCTCTGTATACAAAAATCAGGTGTATGATCAAGAGGTGTTGTTGGACCAAACGCGCCAATAGTGCTCGGGATAAAAATTTGTGCTTTGTGATTTCTAAATTTAACAATAAAATATTTCTTGGATCTAGTAAATAGGCAAAAAATACATTCAATGGAAATCTCTAACTTAAAATGCTCTTCATTTCTACTACTATTAGTAGAAAATAAATTTAGGTTTAGGTCTATGCAAGTACTATTTCCATCTTTGCAAGAATTTCAATACAAAAATGGTGGATCTTTCCAAAAACGAACTTGGCAACTTCCAACATATTTTGCACTCCTTCGGCATTTACTTTAATCGCCAAAGGCACATTTGCTTCACCAACAGCACTGAGCAATGCCGAAAAATGAATGATCGTATCGATGTTATGATCGAAAACTAATTGATTGATACGCGATGAATTGAGGACATCGAGGTAATATAATGGCTCTAAATTAATTAAACTTTTATAAATAGAAAAATCAAAATGCACTAAATTGAAATGAGCCTATCAGTAAGCAATCCAATCAGTCTTACTCCTAATCCTTTTTCATTCCCTTTGCAATCGTTCCATTAATACATGAATATTATTAGCTAATATAGAGCAGACGAATGATTTTATTCATTTTTCAAAAAGTAAAAGAAATCATTTGCCAAAGTATTTGTCATTCAATTTTTGTTCATTTGAAATTATGCGCATGTCGGATAAATAAAAGTTAATCGTAAAAAGTTGAAAGTACAATGTACGCGTTATATTTCTAGTCAAAGTGATAAATTTCAACGTCAACTATATAGGAACACAATAATAGCGCCACTTACAAATTCAAAGAGATAAAATTTTACCACATTTCTCATCCTTCCGTGCTTTTACGACATCTGTCATAACTACCATATCATTACCATATATTTTGCTGAAGAGACACATCTTCTTTGCCAATCATTTAATTAAACCTTTTCATTTCACCTTTTACGACAAATTACGGAAATAAACATAAAAGTCAACAGTCTTAATTATTGCAATTTTTTATCGAATTGTAGAGATTCATTAAATATAAATAAGTTGCACCAATGGTTTACTGAAAACCATTAGAATTAAGTTGATCTACAAAATTTCATCAAATTCTCTCACAAAAATTCTCTGAGTTTCAAATCGAAAATCTTTTTGAAAAACAGAACAAATATTGAAATCGTTTTAGGAGCAATGTATTTCTCCTTTACTTCGAAAATTTCAAAAAAAAAGAAAGAAACAGACCGCAAGATTCTTGCTAATCCATATCCGAGCTGTCCTAGTGCACCAGTTATCAGTATCTTCTTTGTTCCTGTTGTCAAAGCAAGATCCTTAAATTTCGAATATGGATCCATTAGCTGACTTTTTCGCTATAAAAAAGGAGACATTTAGAGAAATCAAAATATTGAAATTTTTTATAAATAGATTTTATATGCCATTTGAATTCATAAATCCTTAAAAGTATAATTCTAAAATTCTGAAATTCTGATTTCTAAAATATCCCATTATTTTTAGATGTTCATCTTCATGGGGGAAAAAACATGAATCAGAGAATGTTCGATGAAGGAGCATCTTACTGCTGTAGTACATCCTCGATGCTGCCGTGGCCATGCAGAAGTAGTCGCACTCCAACAATTAGTTAATTTGGCTAATTTTCCAGATTTAACTACGGCCTTTTGCATCATTTTGCCTAAAGTACGCTAACAATAACACTGTACATTACTTAAATTGATAATCGTACATTTCATTCATCTATTAAGGCTAAAATCACAGGTAAGCTAAACAATACATTCCGTTTGTGCTAATTATAATCACCAGGGTCAGTGCCGGAGAGATAATGTACAAAATTTTAAATCGAACTATGAATGTGAATTAGATAGATAGCTTACACCTTGCCAACTCAGGTCAAATCTTTTAATTTTACACAATAGCAATGCTTACTTGAATGTCCGAAGGATTCGCTCAGTATCCTTTATTCCAGTAAAACAAAATAAATTTGTGAGAACAGCCAAAAACACTTTTCAACTAACTGAAAACAAGAAATCAGGTAAAAATCGATTTGACGTCTTCCTATGTTTATAAGGGGAAAAGCCGTGATGTGCTAAAATAATATTTTTATCCGAGAAAATGAAGAGAATGGATCAAAAATCAAGTTAATAAAGACTTGTCTTTAGTTATTAGTTCGAAGATAAACCGGGAATTATCACTGATAAGAAGAAACTAATCATTCGTCACAAGATTTCGCAATTTCCGATCGTTTTAGGATATGAGATTTGTGGCAGTAATTCAGGAAGAGATATCTCTAATTAACTTATTTAATAAAGAATGAAGAGGAAGAGAATAAGGAGGAAACAGCCATTCGTATAAAAAATATGAGCGAACAAAACGGATTTTTTTCATTCTACGCTCCTCTGAATTTGAGATATTTTCAAAATTCATATCCCAAAAAGTTGAAAGGTTGCGAAGCGTAAATTAACACAAGCTATCAAGTAACATAATTGCAACGGTAAAAAAATGTACGTGAAGGAGTGGAGGAGATTACATGAATGTACCGGTCTACAACGACATATCTGTGTATGAAAGAAACAATTTCAATAATGCAAGAAAGAAAGGAATTTTGCATTATTGAAATTTTTTGTTTCATACAAAATAATTCACTTACGTCAAAATAGGTCAGAAAGGGTCATTCAAATTAGTTCGTTTGGAATTTTATCAATTCCAACAAAATCATTACATCCAATTCTATGCTCATCTAACCTATAAGATACAGCAGGAACTGCGATGCACCCAGCCAACACCAATCAATAGAAAGGTACTTCCTCTCCTAACAACGCTTCCCTATACACATCCTTAGGTTATGAAGTTCTACGTCATCTATCATCCCAATTAGCCAATATTCTACCAGTTCTACTGATCATTTTCACTTCAGAAAAATGTTTCTACAAACAACAAACAAGAAAATGTTAAAGTTTACAGGAGGTTCATTGAAATTCACTAAAAATACAACTGCTTGAATCATCCCTATTTTTTCTACAACATATGTAAATTTATAAACTAAAATTCCACAAATGAAAGACTGTCATCAATACTAATATTCAAATTAACATAAGAGCGCACTATTCGTGAACTCACACGCACATGTATGAGCGGCTAGGTGTGCGTTTGTTTACATATAATGTCATACTCCTTCCCACACCGTCATCAGTGACTCAGTGAGAGAAGGTTCATGAATGTAGCAAATTAGCGCTAAGCAGAGGGAATTATCTGAATATCATTCATTTCACGTCGTCTACGTGAGTGAAGATAGTTGATCAATGATCATTTCAATTAACAAACAATCTCCTCTGCCCGTTGTTATCAAAGCATATGCGTACGAAGAACAAAAATATCTGCAATGTCTTCTGATAAGCGCAACCGATACCGCGAAATTATTATCATTCGGCTGATTTCATTACGACTTACCTAAGAAATTGACAAATGTTGGGTGATGAATGAGCTTAGTTTCAACATTTTCGACGAATAAACAAGAAATGAATTATAATTATTGAAAAGCAAAGTTTTTTTTTATTTTTAATTTCTTTAAAAACTTTAATTAGAAGTGAAAAGTACAAAAGATTGCGGCAAAAGATTTAAATTTGTTGAAGTAGACTTTTCAAGCAGAAATAGCAACGACAACACATTTAGCCTTTGATTGATCGTAAGTGAGAAGAGCGTAGAATTAAAAGGTAGAATGGAAAGGTAGAATAACTACGCTGTTATAACTCGTTGATTAAAAAGCATTAAATGTATTGACTCAGATGTTGTAATATAGCAATTTAAATTTTATATCTTAAAGTACAACTAAAGATTTAGATGAAAAAATCTGGTAAAGGTGTGAATGACAAAAAGAAAATTCACGATACTAATAGAGTAAATGGCTTATTTAAAAAATATTGTTTAAAAAAAGCCTAGCAATCCCAACCACATTGCTCATTTCCAGGCGTGTTTATGTACTTCAAAATTTGCAATGAAAAAAAGAACCACTTTAATGGTTAAATTGAAAATGAATCTTTTGGTGCAGAAACATTACTTCAGCTTATCTTCTTTCTATAAATTTTTTTTTTAAATTTTTAAAAAATTTTTAAAGTACAAAAACAAAATTTTTTTTTTGCATAAAATGCATAAAATTTATGCATAAAATTTGCATAAAATTATCGTAGCCTTACAACAGTGCAGTTCATTTAGTTCCAAAAATGTCTTCTGTTACATCGCTTCTTTTTTTTTCTCATAATTTTATGCAAATTTAAGCAGTTGAGTACTGCCAAAACAGTACTGCTTGTTGCAAAGAAGTCTGCTGCTTACTGTCATATTAGTCTTAAACCAAAATGCACTCGCTGTCCTTCCCTTAATTTCAACCTATCAAAATGAGAAAATAAATGACTTCCATTTCAAATATAAATTATTGTTCAAATGATTACTGTTGCGAATGGTTGCTGCACTGAAATTGTATTTTCTATACAATTCACTTACATTCGCATTTCTGTATGAATTTTAAAGATTGTCTGCTTAGCATAAAATTTTGCTCCTAATTGAGCACCAGTTTTTCACTCCCATAGATTACTCGATTTGTATTAATTACATTATTTGTTAATTACTCCATATATTATCTTCTTGAATTCAAGTTATTAAGTTAATGAAAACAGGAAATTACCAGCGATGGGAAAAGTGGTGGGGATAAGACGTGGATCGGTATACGACGTGGAAACAGTAAAATCAAATGCAAAATTTACGATGACGTTATTTGGTGTAAATTTATGGCCTAGCAGATATGATTTAATTTGGTTAACCAATGCGGACCGCTGCATGGTATTCAAATTCAATTTAAATGAAAATTTGACCCATAAAATTTAACAGCAAAAAAGTTGCAAATAGTCTTTGCTGAGTTTTGTTTGAATTTAATTAAGCGATAATATTTCTTGTAATTAATAAAAATATTAATTGTTAATTTAGTAATTTAGGATTCGTTCCGTTTAAAGAAAGCTGTTTACTACATGGATGTGGTTGATGAATTTTCTTACGGAAATGTATTGGTAGTAGAACTGAAGGATGGCATTCCTGAAGACGATCACTTATACATATTGTGTGTTAAACCATCGCTCTCCGACAAGCATACGGCGGCGAATGTTTGCATTATACACCTGAATGTTAAATGATTTGATCGAACTTTTCAGTAGACAGTAACAATCTAAGTGAAATAACACGTACTGTTGACTGTTTCTAAAGAACTTGCCAATAATATCCCTCAAGGCAAGAGGTCAACGAAATTCCAATAGAACCATTTCTTTCTTCCAAACAAAATGGTTCCCGAATAATCAGCAAAGACATTAACTGATACGAACTTCTTAGAAAAGATGGTTTTAGAATTTTTCATCTCATTACTGATAGAACACATCAGTTTTAAGGTAAAAGAGTCAATCATATCTATTTCTGATAAACTTATCAACTTACTTTACTTTCAGATACGTGTAAAAATGTTGGTATCACGGAATCCTTACTGGATGCCCTTTTCATTGCAAGCAATGATTTTTATTATTCTGTTTATGCTAACAATGAGTGCACTTTTCTCGGGCCTTAATTTGTCATTCACATCGGTTGCAATTAGCGAATTAAACATCATTACTCGTATGGGCGATGCATATGTATGTTTCTTGGAATTACCTGAAACATATCATACACTGTTAGTTGATCGTTTTATAAAACAGAATAGTTAAATCATAAAGCAATATCCGATCAATTTCTCAACTTTTGAAAATGGAATTTCAGAAAAGTCGATTGGCAAAAAATATCATACCTGTACGGAAACATCTCAACTGGCTCATTTGTACTTTTGCAACAGCTAATGCAATTATTAATTGTGGATTATCACTGTTACTTGAAAATTTTCTTCAATATGTAAATTGACATACACCTCTTCTATGTGCTTTTTTATACTTTATATCTAAGCTATCCTCAAAATAACAGAATTTTCAAATTATTTCAATTAAATTAAATCATTTAATGATTTACAGAAAAGATTCCACTGATAAGAATTCGTATAATTTTATAAGAATTTTTCAGATAAGTGATGGTAGATTACCATTTCTTGCACTAACACTTGTGACGTGCATCATTATCGTTATTTTTGGTGAATTATTTCCGCTGGTAAGAGAGAAGGAATGCTTTGATAGATCCACCAGCATGCTAATATGCTATGAGTTCAGTTATAATTGTGTAAAAGTGAAATGAGCAAAGCATCGGCAATCTATTCATTTAGGCAATATGTAATAGAAGAGGGTTGAAAGTTGCTAGTAAGACACGTTATATCACCTGGTTTGCAATGATCGTTTTGTCACCTGTTGCTTGGCCAATTTCGAAGATTTTAGACGTTGTCCTTGGATCGAAAGGTTTCTTTATTCTCACTGGTTTAACTTGATGTTAAAATTTGCATTATAAAATTATTAAATCCAAAATATATTGTCTATTAATTGGAAAATAAAAACGATCTAAAATCACCAAAATTTTAATTTGCTATGTAATTCCTAAAGCTTAACTCTGTAGTTCTTATAAATGGAAGAAATAAAAAACTTTTGAAATTTACAGGATGTGAAGTGTATGACAGGAGTAAAATAGAATTTTTAATTCTTGAAGCAGCACAGACAAGTTCTGCAGTTTTTTCCGGTATTTCATTTCCAGTTATTATTTTTGTTATTATTATTTTCAACAAATATAATTCTTTTATCTTATTACTATTTTTGATAAAATAAATTTTGTTAAAATATTACAGAAATTTTAAAGAATGCGATCAATCTACCAAGAATTCGAGTTGGCAATGTAATGACGAAAATTGATGAAGCATTTCTCCTTTCAACAACAGATGCTCTCGACAATAAAGTCATTCTTACTACAGTATCACAGTTGCTTCAACAAAGTGCACTTTACTATAACTGACGTAATTATTTAAGAAAACGTCAAGCAGCATTGGTAGAAACTTTTGGTGCTAATCATTTAATCATTTATCTTATTTCTTCTACGTAAACTAAAACATTTCCCATAAATTAGGTTTGACTTTTTTTCAATCCTAAATAAAAGTTTAGCTTATAAAGCATGTCTAATTTAGTTCACAAAGAAATCCAAAAGAAAAGAACTGTTACGAAAATTCTTCGTCATGTGAAAGAGAAACACGATTTGATTATCTAAAATAGATCGATGGTCAAGCGGAGTTTAGAATTTAAATTTTCATTTAACCTGCATAATGACATTCAATTACTCTAAAATTTAGAACAACAAACAGCACAGATTAGTACGGTACACTGCAAATACAGCCAGTCATCACTCCACGTAAGAAGTTGAATGAGCATACGCATCTCAAACTACAACATTCCTAAAATTATTTTAACTAAAAGAGGATGAGAACATATCTAACTGGTTTTTTAAACAGATCTAAGACCAACCTTTCATCTTCATGATGAAAATAGAAATTTAATAATTTTTAAAAGAGTACTAAATTCAAAATGGCTTACTAATTTTTCAGTTGATCCTTTCGATCGTAGAAAAAGGCTACAGTCGTATACCAGTTTATGAAGGTTCAAAAAGAAGTAAAGTCATCGCAGTACTAAATGTCAAGGATCTCATCGCAACTAATTTTAATAAGAGCATTGCAGTCATCGATATACTTAAGAAACTAAATTACTTGAAACAAGTTAGTCAACTTAAACTTTTACTGGAAAATTATAAATGAAAAAATTTCATATCGGCTACAGTTTTTCAAGTAACTTGTCACTTATTAACGATAGAAGAAGAATGGAAAAAGCTGATTATTCGAAGAATTATCTTCTGTTAGGTCAAATGGAGTTGCTTACTGAATGCATTTAGTAACAAACTAATTTCACAAGCTTTAAATTTGCTTTCACAAAAAAATATAATTAAAATAATTAGGTTCGTTTTGTGTGCGAAGAAATGCAAGTAAAACCATTACTGAACGAAATGGAAGGGCAAAATTTTGCGTTCGAACCAAAAGGTTGTGTTTTTTTATATGTGTGCTTTTATGATCACAAAAGCGCTTGTTTTTTTCTTGTAAATAAGCGTAGTTTTATAATATTCCTAAAGATTAGTTAAATTGTATTGTAAACTTTTTCAATTTATTAAATAATTTACAAGGAACAGAAAAAAACATTGGACAAAGACCAGCAGCACCCATTGTCAACCTATTTCTTCTCTTCCACAATTCTCTATCTCTAGCAATCTTTTCCAGGTTACATATCACATCTAGCAATGGTGGTGAAATATGACAGTAAAAGTTACAGTCTTGTTGGCCTTATAACACTTGACGATATCATCGAAGAAATATTTGGAGAAATGAAAGTGAATTCTCTCTTTAAATGCCTCACATTTTAAGATAAATGAAATTTACGAGACTTATAGTTTAGCGTTTGATCTATTGGAATGATAACATGTGCAGTAAATAAAAATTATTTGCATGATGAATTATTTCAATGGACAAATCGACGGATTGGATTACATCGAGATCATGCAACTTTCGATTGGTTACGATCGGAACCAAATCCATTATCACCGCTAGAAGAAATTTATCGCATTCAAGAAATACTGGAAAATTATCCTGGCTTCAAAGTATTGTAAATGTTTACAAACACTTTTACCATATGTCTCAGAAAAGCTTAGGAGGTTGAAAACAAAAGCAATGATTTACATTTGTTTACTTCACTTAAAATATTACACAGGAATTATCATTCAATATTCACACTATGCGTCGACTTTTCAACTTATGCCCAATTCATAGTTCATTTGGCAGAACGAAAAAATTTACCCTTTATAAACAAGGATGTAAATCCAGGTCACAACTTAATCACAATATCTACGGCAAATCAACTGCATGTATGATTTACATAAAACTACCTATCATTCTTTAATTAAAGATTATACTAATTATCTATCCTTATTCAGATCTGTAACAGTAATGCTGGCAGGTAAGCCGTTTTATCAGGACATGACAGGTAATCGTGTAGCTGCAACTCCGCTTGAATTGGGTGTTGAACTTATCGGACAAATTTATTTGTTATGTCTTGATAAGGGTACCTCTGTGGATCTAAGCAATTTATATTTCATGCCGCTGAAAACAGTTTACGTGGAACCACCATTCCATTACATTAAGGTTCTCTTCATTCATTTCACGTAACTAAGGAATGACAGAGAAGGTGAAATTGAACGGACAGGTAGAGGAATTCAAATATCTATTTCCCAATGAAATTTCATCAAATTATGAAATTTATGTTAATTCCCAAAACTGCTTTGGTTACTCGTTTTAGAGAAATTTAGATCACCGTGCGAGCGATATTAACAGCAATGCAAATAACGGAAGTGAATGAATATCGCCGTGAGATAAGCGAGGCACGAGATATAAAAGAAGCGACAAGCAACGTGAAGTTCAGTGATTCGTCACCGACTGGACAAAAATCAACACCCAACAAGTATGCAGGCTATCATTCAAATTTAGTTCTTATCAATAATTGTAGAAATTACCGACAAAAGACACTTTGTTAAGAAAATGATAAAACAATCTTTAAATTGGCACTTTAGTTATTTCAATTCTTCTAACAAAAATAAGAAAATATTTAAATTGCGACAGGAAGAAACAAAGAACTGACTCAACGCAGAGTGTGAGCGCACTTAGCAAGAAGTGTCAATCCTATGAACCAACTACACACGACTTGACAACGACTAAATCAGTCACGCCAGAGAAAACCTTGTGATCTTTGATTTGTTAATTGGGGATTTCTGTAAATGCTTGAATAAAGAAAATTTGGAAATAATGCAGCTCAAATAGTATTGCTTCTGGGAAACGAAGAATAAATTCCCTGAGGCTTGACACTCTCTCTCCTTTGTTTTCAGTCCCACTCTAACATTTCTTCTCGTACAACTTCTCGACACCACGTTGTGCACATGTTGAGAAGCCTCAATTGAAAATTCGTAATGGGACGACTAGTTTCACAAAGTGATCCGCGAACTTCTCAGCGGATCGTAAGTAAGCGGGGTGTCTCATGGGCATTTCCCAGATGTGGTAATATCATTGTTTGAGCAATGTATTGTTATCAGATAGCTAATATCACTTGATAAGGAACTGACACTTCACAACTGGAATTTTTGATCACAAATTTTCACAATTTCAATTCAACAAATTTCAAAAAGATCACAAATTTTTGCTGTCGAAGGAAATTTTGAATATCGTCGTGTAGGAAGTAAAGTGAAAAATATGAAAGAGGCAATATAGAGGTAACCATTCCGTCTTTCTTTTTCAAAATTCCCTTTGTTATTTTTTTCAGGTGGTAAGTAATGCGATACTATGCAGGATTTTCGACGATTCTTTTGGCTCGCTATTGCTTGGCGTCCGTATGCTTTAAACTTTTTTTCTATGCCATACAGAATCTGAGTTTTTATTTTTTTAAAGAGAGAATTGTTCGGCATTGAATCTTGACTGAAAATATTTGCAATCACTCTTTTTGTTTTCGAAAGACATATCCTTTTTCGTTGGTGACTAGTTTATGGGATAAAAAAAGAGAACATGTAATTGTCGTTGCCTTTTTTTTGCAATTGTCATTTTTCAGATTTCACAGATTAGTTATCATTCCGAAACGGAGGCACTGCTTTACATTGCTTCAGAAAAAACAAATAACCTTAACGGTTCAGCGGTGGCTATTCGCTGAGTCAGTCGAGCATATTGTAAAGAAAGGTGGTAATAATAAGAAAGACAAGTATCTTCTAACAGTTCCGTTATCCGAGGTAATCTTGTCCGAAAACTTTACTTTGTTTATGTTGCAGGCTTGATTTCAAACGAAATTTAATACTTTACGATATGTTCGCATGAAGAAACAAGGTCTAGTAATTGTTAGGTTGAGTATTTCCAAAAAAAGATTACTAATGAATGAATGTGCACTATACCTTGACAAATTTTGCAGCATGAGGTGGAACACTCACCAGATTTTATTATTGCTGGATTACGAGATATTTATCAAAAACGGTTAACGATTCAATCCCATGTCTTTATTGAGAGCATTTTGATACCTCTTGAATCAAAAAATGGTTTCTCTTTCTCGCTTTTTTCGAATATTTAGAGCGTCGTTATGCTAGATATTTGAAACAGTTCTATTCGTTTTCAACTTATACTACTTTAGGCAATTTGGTAGAATTTCTGCAAAGATCTGGTGACACTCATGTTCCATTTTTACTGAGTTTATGTGGTCTGCCAATGAGTGATGCTACATGTAGTGCAAAATCAGCAGTAGCTGATCGTTTTTGGAATGCACTTATCCGTGCAAGTGAGTTTCTGAATTTGCTACTAATTTCAATGAAAATTTTACAGAGACCAGTTATTTGAAGTGTAATTATATTTTTAGTGGTTTAAAAAATCATGCAAAACATCTAATCCGAAATTACAAACTTGAAATTAAAGATATTCCAATAACTCATGCAACGATGAAAAGCCGCTTGAAGATTTTAATTGAAAACGAGCAAACATTTGATGCTCTGCAGATACTGAAAGAAGCTGAAACAACATTTCATCTGAAGCCAGATGAGGAACTTTTCACTCTTATTCTACAGGAGCCCTCAGTGATGGGAAGTGTTAATACAATGAAGTATGTTTTGTTACTTTATTATGGTAATTAAAATATATAGTCCATGAAGTAATAGCTTGGAACAAATGCAGTAAATTTATCTGATATTTAAAATGTAATGTGAAAGAAGGCGGATTATGAAAAATTATGTTCAGAATGGTTTTACGATTTTAATAATTTTTCTTTCAGTTGGATGATGAGTGAAATAGAAAGGCGCAAATTGTCCGTAAACAAAGAAATGGAAGCATCTAAGATATACTGCTATTTAAAGAACGATGATAACAACGCAATGAAACTACTTCAAGTGAGCAGTTCCCAACATATTGTGAAATTCCTTTTTCTGAACTAAAAAATTTTCTTTGCTGAACAAAACATTGACAGTTCGGGATGTTTTGTTGTTTGCAGAATGCTATTACGGAATATGGGACTGAAATTGAACCACTAATTTTTATGGTACGTTGCCAAATTGCCATCGAAAAATGCAACATTCAAGATTTTAAGCAGGTATGTTTCCCTCAAATTCCATTAAAATAGTAAGAAGTTCTTAAAATTTGAGCATTTAAAGAAAAGAGTAATGTAATAGCTGCTTAGTCCTTATTTTTGCCAGTTATTGGATTCACTCTCTTCATCGGATTTGTCATTGAAATTACTCACTGATGAAATGGTGATCAAATTTGTTTGGTTCTTGGCGCGTAATGGCACTGATTCAATGGGCAAAGAACATGAACAGCTTTGCACTGAAGTAAGTTTTTAACTTTTTGACGAGCATATGTATCATTTTCTATTCACAAAATCACTCATGTTAGATACTTCGAAAAGTAAGAAAGGAGCGTGGTTTTTATAAATTGATGGTTCGAGAAGCAAATCGGCATGCGGTCCATGGAATGTTCTATTCGGCTCTCTCGTACTTTCACAGTGACTTGCATTCATCTGCCAAATCTATTTTTGGAAGTGGACCTGGTACGTTTTCTGTTATATTTACGAATATTGTTATTAATTCTGTATTTTTTAATATTAAGATTGTAAAGTTGACGGTCTAACAACTTTAAGTTAGTCTAAAAATTTCTCTCTCTGAGTTTTTTTGTAATTTCAAAAAAAAGAAAAATTTAAGATTTTGGACGTCGTATGGAGTGGGTTGGTTGCTTCTCGAAAGCTCTCATAAATGCTAATTTACCTTTGGAAGAATTCAAAACTTTATTTATGCATATTAATCGAAATACTCATCATGCGTAAGAAATTCGAGTTTTATTGTTAAAAAATGTAAGTTTATAACAGTATTAGGATAACCACCAAATTTTTAAATTTTTAGGCACTTTTTGCTGGAGCAAATTTTATATTGCGTATTAACGCATAAATGTCTGTCTGTTCAAAAATCTTTACTGCTAACTTTGGAGCTTTTGAAAATTTTGGATTCTTACTGCACTAAGATTCATCTCGTTGTACCCTTACTTGTACGGTATGTTCTTTTTATGTTATTTTGCATTAATTACTGTTTCCTATATGGACTTTTTAATTTTTCAAGCTTTAATTTATGTTAAACTATGTTTCAGTGCATCTGGAGTTGAGCAGCGCCTCGAAATATTGGCTTGTTTTTTATCAGCTGGTTACAACGACTTAAATCAGTTGAATTATGGCGTTGTATGGAAATGGGTGCTGCAGCCTTTACTCGGTTTGATTTAGTATTTTTGTTTAATATCACTTTATAAGTGATATTTTATACTTTATAAGGGCTAATATTTTGATTAAATCTCTTCCTTCATTACTTTAAAATATATTAGTTTGCGACATAATTGAAAATATCTACTGATATACTTTTCCAGGTAAGGATGATACAAAAAGGAGCAAATGGAGTATTGAACAGCTTGATCGTATTGTAGATATCATTAAAGTGCATAAAATACCAGAAGACAGTGCTTGCATGCTCTTGGAACCTGTTCTGACAGGAATAAACAGTCTGGAAAGGTGAGTAATTTGTTTTAATTTCAAGGTGAAGGTGGAATTTATGGAAGAGATGGAGTTTCAGATGGCTAGAACAGAGAAGGAATCGGAATAAAACTGGTATAAGAAGTAATGATAAAATATTTTCGAGCACGTTGGAAAAATACATCTTAAATCAGGTACTTTGCTACACGATACAATTTTTACAATATTTCATTGAAAGCGTTTACTCAGAAGGCCATAAGTTCAACAAAAGAATGGATAAATAGAATGATTGTTTTATGTTTTGCTTCTCAGGAGATTTATGCTGAAAGTTTTTTTCTTTCCTGTGTTCCTTGCTGTTCAGCTTCATTTTTTCTTAATTCTATTGCCAATCGTACAGGTACGCCATGAATTGATCCTAATTGTTACTTTTCTTATTAGATGCAAGAAAATTTTATATTAAAAAACTGGAAATGGATTTCAGTGCCAGTTGCAGGATGTGGATAAGATCCATGAATTCATTAAAATGAATGGTTCAGCAGTCTTTCCTCAATTGTTCCAACCCATTATTATGCTATATATACGTAAAGCTGACTGGAGCATACTCATGGAATACATAAAACAGATGTTTGTCGTTTGCCTCTTTGCTTCACTTTGCTCAATTTTAAATCTACTCTAGGCAAAAATAAGAGAAATTGCATTAATATACTATTAGTTAAGAGTTTGTACGTGCTTTAAAAAGTCAGTTTCTTATTTTTAGACATATCGATGGCAGTGGCTTGGTTCACTTAACTATTGACAATGTTTTATTGATACTAGCTAGACATTTGGAAGAATTCAAGGATTTTAACATGACTGCTGATTTCATTTGTTACTTACAACAAATCGTTCCTGGAGGTAGACAAGCCACATTTATTAAAACTTACATGTTTGCTTGTCTTCTTTCTGTTATTTTGTTTTTTACTTTCTTTGCTCCTCTCTAGAATTAAGCTGTAGCGCATTAGACAACTTAGCTAAGGTAAGCTTTTTAGATCTTCACTCAAATACTCGGAATGAGAAGACGATGAGAAGACTAATACAGCAGAGCTTAGAACTTTCTCACCAAACGGTTCAGCCATTAAATGCCTGCGCACAAATGTTTAGGATACTTGCGGATGTTAAATGGGTTCAGTCCGGCTTCTTTGAAACTGTGTCAACTTCATTTGCCTCGGCAGCTTTAAAAAAGTACAGCTTTAAAATTATCATATCACTTGATTCTGTTTATGTGCTATCATTATTTAAATTCACATTTTAACATGCTTATGATAAACTATGTTTACAGGTTTGGTTTCGAAGAAGCTCTGAAAGTTTGCAATTTTTTTCACTTTTCCGATTTTCCAAATGGTATTATTTGTTTGCTTCATTATGCTTCGAGAATCGGTGATCAAAATCTTACCAATAAGGGTATAAATTTATTATGAATCCCAGTAGACTATTTGTCTAGCTGACACATAATTTTCTTAATAACTCTTTTTCAGCTCTTGCCGTAGCAAGGACATATTGGCCAGAATGGAAGGTTTCTGTAACTTTTGCTTCGATTATGATTTGTTTAGAAAAGCTAGAAGACGCCAGTCGTTTGCTTCAAAATGTAAGATTGCAACCTAAACTAAAAATTTCTAAAAGTTTTTTCATAAATATGTTTGTTTATAACTAGACAGTAATTTATGAGATTTTTTAGGCGAATATTCGATGGATAAACGTTTTCCAGACGTATAAATTGTTATGTGCGTTACATTTTGATGAGGTATTTTTCTAGAAATTTGATTTATTTTGCTGATTGCATTAAATCGTTTTTATTTCAATCTTTTTTTTGTCATCGTTTCTGCATTGGCCATTTTCGTGAGTGAAACGCATGCAAAGGTTTGTTTTATAATTAGCTTTTACACGTGCTTCAGACTGAAATGCTTTGTATGAAGCTCATATTTTCTTAAACTCTGTGTTTCGTAATGTCTTTAGGCACATAACTTTCACTTCAACTATCTAAACTTTTTCTCGGGAATACTGAAATACAATAAATACGATGAAGCTTGCACTCGTTTGGTACTGGATTGCTTAAAGAATTGCAGTAAGTAACAAGAAAATTTTCTAATAACGTCCCTGTTTATTCCATATAGTGGTATTTTATATGGTGATGTTTTAATTTGCTTATAGCTCAGAAAGACCTGGACCAAGCTTATTTGGTGAAATGTTTTCTCAAGAGCATTGAAGTATAATGAAAAATAAATGTTTTTTTATCGCTGCTGAAGAAAATGATCGATCGCGATTTTTGTACGTCGTGTCAGTGCTAGAAATTCTCATTTTAGTAACAGTTATAATTCTTTTTCATAATTCCCCAATATATGATAGGGACCAGAAAAGTTTACATGTGTTAAGAACTATGAAAGTTTGTCGAATGATTGTAAAAATAATAAAAGTAGCTGAAAGTTTTTGTTTTACAAGTAAATCTAAAAAGCGGTATGCTCTTCAACAAAAGATTGATAATTTATAACAATTAGTAAAATTTAATCATTGGCAACAACAAAAATTTGTATTTCAGGATCCGTCAACGGAGAAGTTTCAAGTTGCTAGCACGAGTAGAATGGAGCGCTAGTGGGTATGGCGTGACCTTCTGGAATAATTATGATAAACGGTTCTGTTTCACAGCAGAAAATATTAGATAAAATTGTGACTTTGTTCTCTTGGTCCTGTTTTACCAGTGCCTTAAAAATACTCTTTTCATTATGATAGCTTGTTCAGAGGACAATGGAGAAATGAATTAGCATAAATACCCAAGGGAATATTACAAGTTATAAATAAGGCACCTAAGCACATGATAACCTAATTCTTTGATGGATTTGAATCCAAAAGCCTTGGACGAACAGAAGAGACAAACAAATACTGGGATAAAGAAAATAAAATTAAAAAAATGCAGGATCACAAATCTTAAAGTCACGAGAGGCTAGCATCAATTTTGAAAATTGAAAGTTTAAAATTAACATAATCTGCTATTTACCAAATAATTAGAACTACCACAACGACAGCTACCATTTTTTTTTTAAGAGAAGTCTCCATTTGTGCACGCGCCTAATAAAAATGACATTTTAATGCATTATCTCTTTCGAGCTAAGTAAAAAAAAATGCTTAGAAAAGGGTATACAGAAGTTATGTAAAAAGTGCAATTGACTACACCCATTTTCTGGTTCCCTGATTAGCATGTCACCACGCATATTTAGTGATTTAATGATTATCCAATTATTCGGAAATCGCAAGAAACTATCATTGTATAAATTTGATATAAACTATTTTGGCGCTCCTGGTGACGTGCCAGCGAAGTGACAGTTCTTGGGACGATACTTTTCATCGTGCCACTGACGGTTGCGGGGCTGCCATTTCGGTTTCCACGTTCCTGGAGTAACTTCTCTCTTCGACGAAGTGTGAATGGTGGGGACGGTGAAGGGTCGGTGGAAAATTGGCTTATTTGGAAAGTGTACATGAAATTTGAAATATTACCCTCCATTCCATTACATTATTCTGAATATTGCGTTTTCCCGGTAGGTAACGTCATAAAGCTGGGTAAAACTTGAAAATGACCTGTAAAATGCCTCTTTATTCAGATAACAATAGAGATGGGTTATCACTAGTAGAAATCGTGTTCAGTAAAGTGCTTTATCGTCAGCTATTGTCGCTGTTGATAATGATTCTATTGACAGATGGACATCACTTAGTGCTATCCAGTATGTTATACAGTACACATTCCAAGACACACGAAACATTTCTTTTCATAACTAAACGGTACGACATCCAATGGCTAGAGAGTTTCATCCATAGGATTCAAGATCTATAAGGATGTATAATGTGGTCGATGCCCTATGCCGACGTTTGTCTCAGTACATAGTCGGAATGAATCATTTTCTATTAGCACAGTTTTACATTGTATTGGTTAACACAATTTCACACTTTTGCATCATGTTAGATAGGTTAATATTAGTATTACCTGTTTTTTTGTTTACGAACTGAGAAGTCTTGCGGTGATTTTTACATGTCTTCTCAGATGAACATCTTTCGGCTGACGGCAGACTTGGCACATCTTGTTGCCATTTTTATTTTGGCAATGAAGATGTGGACGACACGGTCAGTTGCCGGTATATCAGGCAGATCACAGCTTCTTTTTGCTGCTGTTTTTACATCTCGATACTTGGATCTTTTCACCAACTTTATTTCTGCTTACAATTCTGCTATGAAGGTTTTTTTTTGACAATTCATGTTGGATTAATCAGTTTTAACCGTTATCCATTTTGTTTTGCATGATTAGGGGAAACATCTAATCAATTTATTAAACTCATTGAACTTTTTATTTTAGTTTATTCAACAGTTTAGTGTCATTGACAATGTATCTCATTCACCTACGTTACTTTTGAAGACCTATGAGTAGCTTATTTTTTCATTTTAGTTCTCTGATAAATATACAATTTTCGTTTAGTAGTTTATCACCACGAAAGATATGCATTCGTTTTCTTTTGCAGGTTTTCTTCCTAGTGTCATCCTTCGGTACTTTGTATCTGATGTGGGTCAAATTCAGAGCAACTTATGACCGAAATCACGACACGTTTCGTATTGAATTCTTAGTGCTTCCGTGTGCTCTTTTAGCTTTGCTTATCAATCACGAATTCACGGTCATGGAGGTATTGCTGTTTTTATTCTCTTTTAAAGTCGGACGACGGAAATGATATATCTATACAGAAAAATTTTGTAGGTCATGTGGACATTTTCGATTTATCTGGAAGCTGTTGCCATTATGCCTCAATTGTTCATGCTTTCTCGCACCGGAAGCGCTGAAACTATCACCGCACATTATTTGTTCGCGCTTGGTTCATATCGGTATGTAGGCATCTTATACAAACATTCGAAGATGTAGTGTGCTTCTCAGCTTTTCTGAGATATAGCAAGTCCCTTATTTTCTGTTCCTTATCTTTACACCTGTTCCGTCTGTATTTTATTCCCTGAAGCTATTGCTTATTGTAGTAGCAGCTTCTTTATTAAATGGGAGATTTAATTTATTTAATTAGATTTTTTAGGAGAATTTTCAAGTATCATATAGAAATAAGTAACTACCAGACAACGATTAAAATATCACAAAATATTGTATTCCAGCGCTTTATATATATTGAATTGGATCTACCGCTATTATACGGAAGGGTTTTTCGATCCTATTGCTGTCATATCAGGAGTTGTTCAAACCGTGCTTTATGCTGATTTCTTCTATCTTTATGTTTCGCGCGTTCTACGTCAGAAGCGTGGTTTACAGCTCTCCGCATAATTTTTTTAACGACTATTTCTATAGGCTGTAACTTCTATAAAAATTATCATTGAATAAGTTCTTGGGAAATTCAAAAAAGAATCTTGGATATATTGAAATTGAAAATTTCCACTTTGTGAGGTGCTATTACCATTATTTTTACCTTTATATTAATAGAATTATTCGCTCAAGGTAGTGTTTTTTCTCCCCTTAGTAATTCCAGAGCCAAAATCCAACCAAAATAGCGAAAATTTTTTTTTATTTTAAAGATTTGAGGTGGAAAGGCTTCCTGATCGATGTTTGTTGATACTGTAGGTATTAGTTTTGTTGGTTGTTGATTTTTTTGCAATCAAAATTTTCTCCAAAATGTTGATTTTTTTCGGCTCACAGGTAATTTATTAATAACATTTCAGGAGCCTACAGACTTGTCAATACTTGTATGTTTATTACCATTAATATACAATTTTAATAATGGTGATAAAACCCTTTACTGCACAACTGTTTTTGCTCTCCTGTTATTGGGCTTTAACAGCCATTATTGTTTATAAATATTAAAATCTATCTTTTTAATATCCTTTTTTGTTAATCATTTGTTCTTTTTATATTCAAAAACTTATAATACTTCAGTTTTTTTCAGCTTTTTTTTCATAAAATTTCATAGGAACAGATAACAGTAATACGGAAGTAATTCGTTAATTTTGTATAGTCCTTGCTTCGTTTGTTTTTATTTCATGCATATTTAAAGGTAAAGGCTATTCATTTTTTATTTGTCATGTAGTTAAAAAATCGTGTTTAAGGCACATATATTGACATCATCGCAAAACCTAGTTTAGCATCTGAGAGTGCTTCGCTATCTCAAGTAGTATGAAGGCATAAAGTTAACTCGTGGGTTTGTCTGTACTGCGTAGTCGCGCGTTTTTTCATTTTAGAATGTATTACTTTTTTTTAATTTTTTCTGTAGCTGAAGAAACTGTGTTTGAGACACTAAATCTTAAAGTTTTATTAAGTTGATTTAGATATATACTGTGCCTTTTTGTTATTGGATATTGCAAGTCCGTAAAAGATCGTATCTCTATAATCCTGTGAGAGATTTTTTCGCAAGAATTATGTCCTGATTATCTGTGCAGTTTTCGGTTATATCTGGTTAAGTTAATTATGCAGTTGTCAATTTCACCCTTTCAAACATTAGGTTTTTTTTCTTTACAGATTGGATCATTATAATGATTAGCTACTCATTTTCTTTTTAATCAGTCCTAATTCAAGATACTGATATGATGCCGTGTTTCAAGTTCTGGGCATTGCAGTGATGTTGCGCTACTCGAACTGCAGGTATTATGTGTTTCTTTTTTCCACTAATCATTATTAAAAAAGCTATAAATATCTTTTTATTTTTTTGCATGTCTATTTTAACGACATGTTTTCATCATTATTCATTCGTTCTTGAATTTTGCCTCTTCTCTTTGCGTCATATCAATTTTTCTTGCAGGTGTTTATTACATGGATGCAAGTTTCCCGTGGGAGCTGTACTGCCGAGTCATCGTTCTGCTTCAGGTTTTTGAAATATTTCGAATGATTCAGTAGAGCATACAGTTTAGTTTAAAGAATATACTTTGGGAGGCGATTGCTTAACTTTTTTTTTAATTTTTCAGGGATTTGTTCTGGCTCACCTTTACCAATAAATTTCGACGTAGAAATTCCTCATCGGCAAGCAATGAAATCGTGTAGGTACACAATTCGAGAGAAACAGGAGTACGTTGAATATTGTTTATGATTTTCAGTTCTTTCGAGGTTTATTTTCGCCAGTTATTTTAGTTAGCACTCATAATACCATACCGATCTTCTATCTTTGTGGTTCAATGTTTTATGTTACTAGTTTTTGAATTGTGATGTCCTGCAGTTATTACTATAATGAAAATTATGTCAGTTGTAATTTTTTTTATTAGCTTCATATCATTGTATTGGAAATTTACCCAAACATTTTGCAGTACTTTTTGTTCTTTCAATGAATATGAATCGTCCGAATTTTTGAATTCTAATCCAAGCAGCACAAGGACTAGAAAGGATGAGCGTTAGTTTTAATATATTTTACATGCGTGGAATTTTTAGAATCAGCTTGAGCAGTAATCGTTAATTTTGTAGGATAACTGAGTGTTCTTTTGTATCCTTCTTCATTAATTTTGTAGTAAAAGATATAAAGCGAATATGGTCAATTAATTTTAAATGGCTTGGTTTAGTAAGCGAAAGTGTTATTGAAATTTTGGAGTCTTTCTTTGAAACATACGGATGGTATAGTATTGATGGTGTGTTGGTTGATTTGCCCGCTCAAACTTATGAAATGTTGGCGTCAAGGTAATCTAGTTACTTATTTTCTTAATAATTATTTACGATAAAACCAGCAAGTTTTATGTTTCTTTGCATATTACAAGATCATGAAGAATATAAATTTTTAGTTTTCCAACCGATCGCAACATACCGATAACTGCATTTAACAATACGCAGCTGTGTAATAGAGTGTTAAGAACTAAATCAAGAACAAGCTTACGAAGACCGCAATGGGTTTCTTGTTTTTTTTTTTCTTAATGCTGTTTTTAATTTTTGGGAAATTATACCCGTTGGTCGTTTATAGCACACTTCTGCTTTTACTGCTTAAATTCTCCAGACATCAATTGCTTTTCTTCCAATTCATCGCTGGTTTTTGCATCTGCGACGACTCAATCGCTTTTTATGAGGGAAAGATATTTCAAGATTCTAATAGATTTATGATTTACAGCGGACGTTTTGTACTCGATTACGGTCAACGCATCTTTATGCTACAACAAAGAACGCTGTTAGAAATCGAGGAGCTTTACTATATAAAAGTGAACGCGATATGGTGAAATCGGTAACTATGCTTTGTTCATTAGCCAATCGATCCTTTTTAGTTTCAAACAACACTATTCTTTATCGAGAAACAAATATATCGTTATTGGAATATTAAATTACAAAGGATAAGGTATGTTATTTGCAGATGGATCAGCATAATGTGCAGCCTGTTTCGAACAAGTTGTGGCCCATAATAAGTTTTCAATTACGGACTTTAAAAACAACTCCATATTCGACCAGTATTCATGATGGGGCAGTTTCGACTACCACTGTATCTTGTCAAGAGAAAGTTCAGAAGCCATCCCGGACTGAAAATGGTGAATTAGTGACTTCAAAGACCAAAATTGCATCAGTTGAACAACTAAAGCAGCTTACTTTGAAAAAGGTAAAAAAGAGATGTTTGCTTCTTTCTCACCATTAGCGACCCCTCCTACGTGAAGATGCGTACAATGTTTCATGTACCTAGCATTCTCAAGACTTTAAAAAAATAAACGTATAGAAGTTTTATTAATTTTAGGATGTTACCAGCTTAAGACGGGTTTTGAGTGAGGAACTTTGGCCATCCCATCGTCGTTTGAAAACATTTGTTGCCGAACTTTTTGAAGTCTTTATTGTACATGGAAAAGATGTGGAAGAGGCTTTATGGCTTATGGACAGTTTGTATGTTTTTTTTCGCTAAACATATTAATAATGGTGATATGCATCATTCCGTATTAGTTTTTATGAAGTAGTGGCCAGTATTATATTTTATTATTAAAATTTTTGGTTTTAAACGTCAAGTATGGTTAAGATTCAAATCTAATATTCTATTACTGCAGCGCATCAGCAAACAATCGTGTTCCGTTGCCGAATGCAGTTGTTTTGCAACTGATCACACGGATTCTGGCCGAGAAAGGAATAAAAGCTGCAATCGATTATGCTATTCAGTGTCGAAATTTATTACTTATAAAATCACGTATGTTCTGTAATTCTATAGGGTAATTTTTAACGATGAGTATATTATACATATATATCCTTATATAATCGATGTATATACTTATATGTCGATTAGTCGTTTCTAATAAAAAAGGTTCTAAAGGTTTTGAGTAGAAAATTCAAAAATTCGGCGCCTCAAAATATTGAGAAAATATCATTTAGTACAGTTATAAAAATGAAAAAATAGGGGAGTATGTATTGATTAACTTCATTATTTTTACACATACTTAAAGCCAAATCGATTTTGTGATTGTCAAACATGTTTTTACAGCCCCAGATGGTTTATTCTTCGATCGTTCTATAGCTGCTGCTGATGGACTCTTTGCCGAAGCTTTCACAAAAGATGATTTACCAAGAATTCAGGAGCTGTGCGATATATTGATTGACTTGGGCTTTCTCCGCAGTTCTTCGACTTATTTACGTGCTGCTGTTAAGTCTCATTTGCAGAGGTTCACTTTTTCGAAACATGGTGATTTTTATGTAATCCTCCTTTTTAGATTGTAACTTATTTATTTGCAGTGGTGGTTTTGGTACCGCTTTCAACATATGGTATAAAAATGCTCAGAAATATCGTATTGCTGCTGGTAGTGATCTTCTAATACAGCATACAATTTTGGAAAAAAATATGAACGATGTATTTCAAGAGAAAAGACTTAGTATGCTTAGCTTTTGTATTAATTTATACTTAAATCTTTTCTTCATTTATGAAAAATGATACAGTATGAAGTACCATGTCTTGTCTAATGTTACAATGCTTATTATGTTCCTACAGTAATGAGGAATCTTTTAAATTTAATTTGTGGATAGTTATCTAAAAAAAACAAATTTAATACGTTGTAGTCGCTATGTGAACTAGCTTAACTAGTTGCTTATGGGGAATGTTAAATAAATGAGAAAATGAAACTACACTGGTCAGCATAGAACACATTTGATGTATTGTGTTACGAACAAGCTGTGTTAATTAGAATCTTTATTTAAGCTTTTAGATGATCTAATTCCTATGCTTCATGTGGATGATTTCAGGAAATATTTTGGAAAAACTCGATGAATTTGGGGCATTTTATAATGGTCTTGCTGAACTTGTTATGGAGCTGTTAAAAGCAAACATGGCTTATGAGGCGGAGCTGATATTCAAAAGAGTCAGGATTTACATCTGAGACATTTTAAGCTCTATTTTATTCTTCATACAGTTATATTTTCAGTTAACATTAATGTGTGTTTTCAGCTGAAAATATCTGGACGTCACTTCAGGGAACCGCTGTTTCGTATGCAAAGTGATCTGGTATATTTCTTGAAGATTCAGAAATTTATTCTTATTAAAAAAAACTAGTTTATGTCCTAGACTTTGTTTGTTTTTCCGTTTTTTCTTTTTTTGCAGTTCCGGATATATTATTTCTGAATCTTCAGAACAACTTACCTCATGTGGAACATTTTGCGACCGTTTTGTTGACTGCTTTACTAGAAGAAAACGGATCTAAGAGGCCTCGAAAATATTCGCGACAAAAATTATCAGAACAGGAGTTAACGAGGGATTTTCAAGCAAGTTTTGAATTTTAAAACTAATTTGTTATAAAACACCTGTTCATCACCCCCTTTTTTGCGTTATAATTGGAAGTGGAACTCTGGAAAAATTTTTCAGGTGTCAAGTCACAAAAGTTATATCACGTCACTAATATCGATTTGGCAACCACGTTATAAACGAAGACAGGAAGTAGAAATAAAGAAGTTCAAGGCTGATATTGAGCAACTTCAAGGACTCATACATATAACCCAAAATGTTTGGTTTGAGATAGCAAGTATGTTTATGCTTTGTTATAAAAATTTTGAATCACATCACTACTCAGAAACACTACGTATTTACATTATTTGATTAAAGGTTAATGTTTATCCAATTGAGATGAGTGGTCCAATACCTTTTTGACTATTTTTTTGATACTGAAAAAGGTTGATTTTTGAGTGAAATCTTTGTAGGCTTTCAATCTTTAAATAAAATTCAAATTTTATAATGTCTGCTTACTTTTCTCAGGTAGTGCTGACAACTTGGAGTCATTAGAACGTTTGCGGACGTGGGTTACAAGATATGGTAGCTGCGACTCTGACAGTGTGAGAAAGAAACTAGAAGATTTCATTAGCAGAAGCAGTTTCGGCACAGAATAATAATGGTTTTGATAGGAATAAAAGATCACTGATATAATTTCTTATTTCAGCTCTGTATATTTCTAAAATATGATTTTTGATACCTTACATTCTTAAAATACAGAAGTGATTTTGAAGACATGGTAGTGTTTGAACTTGGCAACAAAATTAAACATTTTGGATGTTCCGGATTTCTTTCTAATTTTTCTGTATCTGTAATTTTCATATCCTAAAAGCAGTCTTAGAGTTATTTCAATTGCTTTTTTCTAAATATCTTTATTTGTTGTTTCTGAAAGTGCTCAAAAGTGCTCAAATTTCAAGTTGCAACTTTATTTTTGCTATCAACGTTGTTAGCATAGTTTTTGCGGTGAATTTTTTGTTCTCAATCGTTTCTTCAGGCGTACAGGTCTTTTGTTATTTGATTCAATCAATAATAAATTGGTCAAAATTTTATCCATACATTCTACTAAGGGGGATTTTGTAACAGTTCTATTACCATCCAACAGAATAACTTGAGAAATAAGAAAGGCTGCTAGAAGTCGTGTTTCGTAATCTTGTTTTTTTGTTTATATTGAAACCGAGTAGTTATAAAAACTAAAAGTGAGCTGAATGAGGAGCGGTGTTCAGAAAAATCTACATTTATCCAGTCAGAGGAACGAGCCAGAATACATTTCTATCTTTCCCTACATCTTTAGTAAGTAAAAAAATCTGAACCGTTCCCGGGCTAATGGAGGAAGCGATCAGATATCTAAACGAATGAGCTAAAGAAATCCAAAAAAAAAAACTACCCTTCCGGGAAATTACATGTTATGAACACATTATTTGCTTAGATCTGCCTAAGATTTAGGCTATGGCCTGCAGACTTTCTTGCTTTCTTGGACGCATCTGACGGCGTTTGTTAGGTTTTGTACATGATGTTTGTAAGTAGTCTTCACGTTATGATGATTTATGGTTTAAATATTCTTGTTGCTAAGGCTGTCCGGAATTAAGGGTTTATTTGGAAGTTTCTATTACTTTTAATATGTCTTTTCAGGATTCAATTGATCTGTTAGAATGAAGCAGAGAAGCGAATTTCTGTCTCCTCGTAGACAATTTGATTTGAAAACGAAAAAAATTTTTGATGACAATTAATTCAGGCTATGATGAAGGTTTACTGGAAATAGTCTTGCCTGAGAAGAGGAGAAAATTTAATGAAAATTTTTGATCAAATTTGATTGCCTGGTACAGTGGTGTTTTGAAATGAATTCATTGTTGACTGGTAAACATTGCAGGTTGGTCGATTTAGGAACATTTTTGAAATTTTTATGCATTCTTGGTCGCAATACTCTTTTTGTATTTATTTATTATTTATTATTATTATTAATTATTATTAATTAATTACTGTTAACTATTTATATATATTATTGATATTATCGGTAGCAATATCTTTTTTTGAGAGAGAAAGGAAGAGATTCGTTTGTCCATTGAAAGAGTAAAATGTCAAGCAGTCAGCAGAAAAACTTTTTGCCAGAAACTGTCACTCTACTTACCTCTGTGATAAATATGACATTGAACAAAGCTGAACAGGTTGTTTGACACTTCCTGCTTATATTTTAATTCATTAAGTTGAAAATCATATTAGGTTAGAATTTAGGCCATTCATTTAGCTTACATTGGTTTCGGAGCTTAATAACTACTACTTTCAATAACGTTTATCAATTAGGCTTATATTTTTCTCTCAAACATTATCGGACGAAAACCTTTGTTTTGTTTGCCATGCATTGGAATGGTAAAACGATTTTTCTCTTTTTCGAATAATTTAGCATTACCCGTTCAAATCACGAGGTATAATGAAATTCGTATGTTTCGATTTCTAGTGCGGCAATTAGTTTCAGGGGTAAGTAAGTGACCATTATGAATAGTTGAAGCTATTTCTTAATCCATAAATTAGAACGTTGTTCTTATTAATAGATTTGGTTTAGGATTTATTATGCTATATGCTATTTTTACGTTACAATTTCCGAAATTGCGTTTCTCAATTTAGTTCTTAAATTGCAGTCGAAAAAAAGAATATATCTCAGGAAGGCAGAAGAAAGCAGAAAATTACTGTTTATAAATTTCAAGAATAATTGAAGTATTCAACTCTTTTTGGTTAATGAATGGGTGACAGCGATTCGATCACACGCCAATGATGTTCTTATTTATTTCAGTTATCTCGACGCAATCAACTGTCAGTTGGAAAACCAATGCCATACGAGAATTTTAAAGTAATAGATGATAACAAGGCATCATCTGAAAGTAAGACTAAAAATGCAAATCTAACAGTTGAGTAATAAATTCCAATTAAGGTTTTTTCAAATCGAACACTATACAGAGTTGCTATAAGTTGTATTTAGATGTATCGGTTTTAAAGTCAAAACTTCCAAGGAACAATTCGTCAGCAAGTCAACAATTCGTCAACAATTCATTCGAAGCACAGGTGAATACCATTTTAATAATGATTTTAATGCAGACTTGAATTTTGTTTTAAGTCGACTTTCATCCATTTTTAACTTCATAACTTCGAAGGCTTTAACTCACAACAATTTATAAAGAAAAAATGAAATATGTTAGATATGATCTTCTACTATTAACTAAATTATCTGGCACTAATTGCTTACAACAAAACTGAAAAACAAATCAAGTCGAATCAAAAAGGTCCTCTAACTACTACAGAATTCCATCATTTTGTATTCAAAGAAAAAAATTTCAGCCACTTATTGGACATGCCGTTGGGGTGGATCTGCTCTCTACAGATATCACAGCTGGACGAGCCGACAAAATTTTCCGCGAACCTATCGTAGGTATTACTGAGTTTTAAAGCTTCGAACTTATCTTGAAATTTAAACTTTATGAATTCCACTTCGAAATTTACTGTGTAATGAAGTTATATTTTGACAAAAACTAGCCAATTCACAAAGGCAATTTTAAATTCATGAGATGTGTGAAAATGAATTCCAATCATTATAAATCATTAAATATACTTTAAGTTACTATTTTTATTGAAACATCAAAATTTAGAAGATTGAAATTCCAAAAGAATGTCCAAGTACCTCATTTAGCTACATGATGAAAGTACGAAAAGATGCTGAAGATATCCATATTCCTGCAAAGGTTAGTTCAGTCTTGCTAGATATAATTCATTATAATCTCATAGCTTGCATTTTGTGAATGATTCCACTAGTTCCAAACGAAGGATAATGGTAATTGCAGATCGTTGTAACTCATTTACATCAAACAGGTGTTGATATTAATTTTCATATGGACACAAAGATACATCCTGAACTTCCATCACTCTACATTCGCATCGTTTGTCCTAATTATGAGCCGAAACAGGTATGGATCAATGGGAAAGAATATATTCACTGATCATTACTACTATCATTGCTATCATAATAAACTAAAAATGTTTATAAATCTCAGATAGAATTACTAACAATTAAAAATAAACTATTATTTCTGATTTGATGTTTTATGAGAAGTTTCTTTATTGTTTTGAGAACTATGAACAACTGAGTGATACATTATTCATTTATCCATTTGTGTGATATCCAAGAAGTGAAAATTCGGTGAAGCAATGATATCGTCAAATTGCAATTTCTGTCACATTCCAATTAGTTGTTATGTTTGAGATGAATTGTGACGATTAGGAACATGAAAAGGATCCTGAATTTTTCTGTTTTTCTTGAATTTGTGCGTCTAAAAAAACGAAATAAAATTCATTCCTTTTAGGCCAAAAAGGTACTCGAACTTATACGTAAAAAAGAAATAATAAATGAACGAACTTTCCCAAGTAGTATACGTTTGAAGGCACGTTGAAATTCCACGTTAAAAATGGTGTAAATGATAGGATTGATGCATGAATTTATGTAGCCAAGCCAAGTTGCATAGAAAAAAGCGTAGAAATTAAGTTGACAACTCTTAATATCCATCTGAACACATACTGCACTAAGTATATATACAGAAAAAAATGGTAACCAACAAGCCAGAAATATTCCTGAAATTATTACAAGTCAATATTTCTATTTGAAAAATTATTTTTATGTAAGTAAGAAATTACTCATGAAAAGGGAACATAATGAGACGAGTAGCGAAAAGTACTGAGAACCTGTTTTGCTTCACATTAAAATGTCGTACACACAACTACTCCAACTTTTTTGAAATTAACTTACAAAATTCGTTCCACAATAGTTAGGTCTCCTACCTTCGATTATGGTAGGCAAATAGAGATAATGAAGTGCTTTCTTTAAATAAAATATAAAATGTTTAATTTTTTTTAAATTCATGTTTCTTGTAATCTAAAAAGAATGATCTTTTCATTTATTGTAAGGAAAAAAAATAAACGTGTGATTAGCAGAATTTGATTTCAATCGAAATTTTTCCTCAACTGTAGCCTACACCATTTATGTTGTTCTATCGTTGAAATGAACTGTCTCATTCCTAATTACCATATGTCAATATTCTGAAAATTCATAGTGTGAAACATAAAAGTACCGTACCAACAACAATGCCAAGCGTTTTTGTTGCGCGTTTCTCCACTCTTTGAGTTCTGCTGAAGCGTCGTATTGATAAGTTGTTGCTGCGATTTAATGGCCTTCTGAATATTGTTGAGGTTCGCTCCGTTACGAGGCTATTTCTAGAAATCCGTGACACGTGACACTTAAGAAATATTTATCAAAAAAATATTTTTAATCTTTGAGTAATTTTAAGCAGTTTTGTATTAAATGGTAGAAAAAACAAGGCTAAATTAGTAAAGGACGATACTAACTTTGAATCAGTTGAATGCAACTGCGTAAGCTTCCTTCTCCTACATTTCTTTTGAAGCCTCGAAAAAATGCACCATTGTTTAAGAGTTTTGCTGATTATTTTCTTATCAGTGTTATCACAACCTTTTCCGATGCTTTCCCTTTCGTTCCATTCACTTTCTTCACCTCAAAAACAATCTTAAATATTTGCAAATTCCATATATATTTAAGAAAAAATTATACAAAATTCAAAAGTCCCAACATATCATGAGCTGTTCAAGGTGATCTAACAGCTTACTGTTAACTTTAATCCTTCTACGTAATAAATTCAAAACAACCAACTGAATGAGCAATTACCTCTGTTGAAACCCATTTCTTGTTGTCGATCGCATTGCTTTATTTCAGAATCATTTTTTCCAGAAGCTGATTTATCCACTAAAAGTCTCTTAGCAGCAAATTTGCCAACTTTGAACTGCTCCTACAAAATCTTCCAAGCATTTTCATTTGAAGAAATAGATTCATCTAATCGGAATTGTTAAAAAATTACCTCTTCCTCCTTTCGCCGTTCAACACTTTCTGTATGTTTCACTAAATTAGGATCAGTGCAGAGATGTTGTTCACCGTCATTCCTTTTGTCTCTTTCATCCTGAAGTTTCCAAGAAATCATCCATTCCCTTCTTCATAGAAGGATGCACAGTTCAACATTCAAATTATTTTGATCAAGTATTGACCGATCGGATAATAAGTTGTAAATGTTACGTGCAGTATAAGCTCATTTTTAAAAGCCATATCGGTTACTGATTGTTTCTCGCAAAAAATATCTTTATCATGTTTGTTTCCTGCAAAATTTTTCACTTTTATTTACTTCTTAATCGATCAGTTGCTTAACTAACAGGTGAACAACTAACAGGTGAATCAATTTTATATGATTACTAGAAAATAAAACGTGAAAAGTTTAAAACAACATAACAAATTTCCATTTGTTGTTGGACAGAGCGAACATCGAATTCGTTATAGCAAAAGAGATCAAAAATTCAAATAAATTGATAAAATAATCACCGGAATCCTTCATGTTTTGCAATTCACAAAATTTGTATACTTCCAGTTGTGGCACAAGTATCACTGAATTTTCACTACTTCTAGGGTCGTTCCGGATGAGTCTGTAAAATATTTACTTATATAATTAACCCTAAATAATTCGCCAATATTTAGCTCAATAGTATTTATTAATTAATTTTCATTCAATTACTATGCAATTAAAATTTTGACGAAAAAACTTGAGAATTTTTCTTTTAGAAGACCGACATTATGCTTGTAATTCAGTTATACTTTATCAAATTTGCTAAGATTTCATTCAATTCATTAACACTAATTTCATTTGCAATCACTTCAGAGGAACAACTCCCTGCAAAGCGATATTTCCATCACTTATGAGCTGATTTCAACTTAATAAATTGAATTTTACTTTTTCTTAAAATTCGAATTACAGTTTTCTTTCGGCATTCTTTGTTAATAGTTTTTATTTTAAATTCCATTAATTTTCAAAACATTATTCAATTTTTTTACCAATCACCATTTCAGCTGTTAGTAGTAATATCTCTAATTCTTCGTGCAATTTTATCAGTTTATTTAATCTCTCAGATTTCCACGAAAATTCCGGTCCAGCAAAGTTGTAAATTCTCATGAAAATTATTTAATTTTAAATTTTTAAAAACTTCAGTGGTAGCTATTTTATTAGTCCCACTTCTTGCTAATTCTTCAAATTTGAATTGCAGTTGAATAATAAGCATACCGATTTAAAGCAACCTCTCTGCACGGACAAGGCAAACTATCACATTCCAATCTTTCTAGCGTTCCTAGCAGAAATTCTCTTTTTGCTGTAATTAAAATGAAATGAATAAATGAAATGTGTTGATTTTAGTTCTTTGAAACTTTGCACTATCAATTAGCCAACTCATTAAATTATCCTTTTCTTTTTAATTTGAATCACAAAAACAATTCCTTTGATTAGTTAATATTTGAAGCATTTAATAAGAGTTAGGCATAAAACTTCCAAACGACACAAAGATAAACATACTTTTTAAACTGAAACAAATAAATCGTTTAAATAAAGTTATCTATATGCTTTAAAGTTACACTTCCATCGAATTATCAAATATGATTGGCTGACCTTTACTAGAAATTTTTTCCCCTTCTTCTGAAATATTTTTATCATCCTCTCTAATCATTTCAGCTCCATCATTGACATTACTGCTCACATACATATCATAACCATCGTACTGCTTAGCCGATCCTTCCGTTCTGCTTTTAAAAGTTCTCTTATCAGTTTTATGAGAATAAGATGTGTTTTTATCACTAAAAGTACGAATACTGTAGTGCGCAGTGTAGTATTAAGAAAAAAATTTTAGAATGATCAAATTGATGTTGCGATTAGATTAAGAGTTCACCTGCTAAAAATCACTTTAAAATTACAAAGGAACAATTTCACGCTAATAATTTGTTTAAAATATCAGAAGAATTATAATGAATAATTAATGAAAATATTTGAATGAAAAAGAGTTTAATAAAAGTGGCCTTTTTACCTGCAAGTAAAATTATTTCATTGGCAAACGCTATCGTTAATTATACAGTTTTGCACATTTTTCTTTTTCTTTTTTTTGAAGAATGAATTAGGTGGAAAATCATCAACCTCATCGCTTCTCAATCTCATATTTTCATCGATAATTAAGTAAAAAATTCACAGATATTTTAAAGAATGGGAAAAGCGCACTTCAATTTCTTCCTACTTTCTTTGCCCAAATTCAATTCGCTCATATCACAATCGCTTGTTAGCAATGGTTTTGATATTTCTGCTCCTTCTACTGCAAAACAAAACTTCTTTCAATATTATTTTTAAATGAATTATATGAAATTTCGGTCATTCCTCTCAAACATTGGCAGAGCTCCAAAGATTTGTAAGTACTTACTTTTGTTTACACCGATAGAGTATAATTTTTAAAAGAAGTTTTCGAAGCTATAAAAATAGCAAAAGAAAAAATATTGCTAATTTCAGGGATTTTTATTTAGAAATTGAAAAAAAAATGAATCCAGCGTAAGGTTTGTATAATAATTTGTTTTTTATAAATTATAGAAGGAATTAAATAAAAATTTAAAACTTCAAACAAATATTTAGAAATAAATCGTTTAAAATGAGATTTAATCTATTTTAATCGATACGTTTCCTTCTACATGGTGGCTGATTTTAATTTTAATATATTAATATTGCATTGATTGATGATGCAAGTTCAGTTGCGGAATTTACTGAAACTTATTTGGCAACGGATCGTTTTTAGCGCTTAATTAGAAAATAAAATACCGCAATTATAAAATTTAAATGATCTTATAGAAGATGAGCGGAAAAACAAAAAAAATACGCAGCGTTTCTGGAAGTTCTTTTAAATCAAAATTTCAGACTAACTGCAATTTATTAAACACATAATGAGATGAAAGGAAAAGCCTGAGAATTTCGAAATTGTTAAAATATACTATTTTTTGACTTTTCAAAAATCACAATTAAATGCATGCAAAAGTTTAGCTCTTATCTCACCACAAAAATTTGTAGAATTCTAAATTACAAGCCAATTTTTCTGTTATAAGAGGGGAACTCATTATGCAAGATATTCTTTGGTTTTATTTTAAAAATGTTTTCTGAACTTTCAAGCTGATTTTGAGGATAAATTTGCTTTCTTATTTTAAAATTTCCATTTTTATTTCATTTCTCCACTTAGCACTTAATTTCGTTTGTATTCACAGATAATTGAAGATCACAGCTCACACTCTTCGCGTAATTAAATTCAATCAAACAAATTAACTAATTAATTCACAATTAAACGAACCAATCTCAGTTACTCCTTCTTCATTGTTGCAATCCAAAGTGCTGAGAGCTGTCGTTTCTTTTGCTACTCTAAAATTAGTGGAAATGGAAATGAACGTAAATGTCAAGAATTGTTACAGCAAACGAATTATTGTAGGTATGCTAAATTAGCGCTTAATCCTTTTTAAACTAAGATCTTGCTAATTATTTCTCAAGTCTAAATACGTTACGTATTGGATAAAGTTAGTAAGATTATAAGACTTTGAAAATATCATTGCTCAAATCTTTTGCTAGCAAATATTTGCGAACAATATAGAATTTTTCTTTTTTCTTTTTTTAAAAAAAGCAACCTTTTTGACGATTGGAAATGTGACTGCTGTTTTCTGTATAAATGTTGCCTTTGTTGTAAAGCGATCATTATCCTAAATTGTGGAACAAGTAATTTAAATTCTACTAGCAAATGAATTGTTGACAGTTTGAGATGAAATCCAACAACGATACTCACTTAATATAAACGAAGAGAACAATAAAACAAGGTATGACGAAACTGATCATTGACGAGGATATGGAAAATATTGGATTATAAAAACGACATTCGTAGATATTCGCATCTGTTGGTCGAATATTTACACCTATTAATTAGGTCAAATAAAAATTTTCAGTTGAGTTTTTTCCGTTTTTTTCTGAAGCGAAATTAATTAGCTTTAATGTTAACAAAGTATTCCACTAAAATTTTTCAATTAATCAAACAATTTTAATTCAAATAAATTTTAATAAAAAAAGAAACTGAAAAAAATAGCGGTAACACATACCAAGTACCATAGGACTAGCAAGTGCAAGAGAAATCATCCAAATTGAAGTCATAATTAAAATAACCCGTTTTGTGTCGTGGGATTTATGCGAATAACTTATCGGATGAGTAACTGCTCGATACCTACAAAACAGTTCATAGATTTCATGCATCATATGGCTGTCATTTTGAGAAAAATACAAACATAAGAAGAATTGAATAAAAGATTAGTCAGATTTATTCTTAACAACAACGGAATTTTAACCGCAAATTTAATATGCATAATTCAATTTTTAAGAAACTTTGATGTTCAAATGGAAAATTTATCTGACACGAAAATATTTTGAGTGGCAATAGCTCTGAAATTGGCAATCTCTTCAACAGAGTGCACGGGAGGAATTTAGAACATTTTTTGAAAATTTCACATTTAAAATAAAGTAACCTGTCAAAACTAATGACTGTAAGTATAAGTATGGATGCAGTACTACAGGCTACATCAGTTGCTGAATATATATCACACATCGTCGATCCAAGGAACCAATAGCCACCTTGCACCTGAAATCGACTTCTATAACAATAAAAGTATCGTTGTGTTGGATTGTGTGGACCATTAAGCGGCAATTTAGTAATATCAATTTGACGATTAATTATATTGAAGAATTAATCAATTGTGAATTGGGACAATAATTTCAGTATTGTTTTTTTCTTTCTTTTACCGTCGCACCATTACTTACTAAATATTTAATATCGAATTACACTCGCTTCGTTTATTATATTTATTTTTAAACAAAAAATTGCTATCTCAGCTAATTATCATGTTAATTAACTAAATAACTGTTTGAAATTTCAACAAAAAAAATTTTAACAAAATATTAATTTAATTATAACTGTTTTGAAACTTGTTGCGCTTTATACTCCCTGAATTTCAGCTCAGGAAAAGTAATTTGAGGGTCTAACTGCTAGCAATGTTTACATTGAAGTATTTCTAATTTAAAAAATTTTATAAAAATTAAAATTAAATGATTCAGCTGGGAAACACTACCTTTTGCTTTAAGCATTTAATATCAATTAAATTTCCCGATCATTACAGTTTTCCTTGCTTATTATTTATTCAATTCTATCCAAACAGTGAAATATCTTCCCCTTTTTAAAAAAAAATTTCATCAATTTTCACTAAATCATATTTAAATAAATAGTCATCCTGGGAAAGCAAAGCATCAAACTAGTCATTAATGGGATTGCATGCGATAAGCATTGGTATTTCATATAAAAGTAATAAAAGTAAGTGATGAAAAATCATAAAAACTAATAATGCAAATAATTCTCCTCATTTTTTGAATTCCTTAATGTCAGCCAATAATGCCATCAACACATCTGCAACGTTAACTTTGTGTTTGTGAAAATTTTAATTGCCCATCTTGTAATTCATGCATTTATCTCATTTAATTCATTTCATATTTCGTATTTCATAGAAAAAAAAATCGATTTCATCGCAGGCTTTTACGTGTTTAGCTCGCTAAATTTGCAGTAATATTTAATAAATTTGTTGTACTTTCTGCGACAAAAGTGTATAATTCCTTTTGCGCCAACAAAATTGCTATTAGCATCGGTTTAATTATCTTTGATTATGTGTTACATTATCGTTATTACAAATAACTCAGCCTCATCTTTCAATTTGTAAATTAGAATGAAGCTGAAAGGGTAACTTACGTGAATATAAACGGCATAGGGCATGACGAAAAGTCCAACTAGGAGATCAGCAACAGCTAAGCCAAAGATTAGGAAATTGATCGCCGAATGAAGAGTTTTAAAGCGTAGTACAGCGATAATTACCATCGAATTACCCAAAACAGTAATGGCGGGAATAATTGAAAAGAATAATCCGGAAATGTTCAGTTTATGATCCGGAATAGTTAAGTTTGATAAATGTTGCGAAGTTGTAATGCCGCTGCTTACATTCATGGAATTGTCGATACCATTCTCGATCCACGTCACATCCATCTGTTTCAAGTAAAAACTTTGTTAAAACTTTGCTCAAAACATTAATTATTAATTTTTGAAAAAATATTAATTTTGAGCAAAGTTTTAACAAAGCTTTTGTTAGTAAAATTAAAGCGATACTCTTAATAATTAATTAAATCAACTTTTCTCATTGTATTTCTGTATTTGAAGGGAAAAATACCGACAAATCACTGATGAAAGTCTATCCAAATAGATAAACATTTCATACGACTCTTCTTCCTAACAGACTTTTAATTGACATATACTCGAACTATCATTAAGAGCTATTTGATATAAATTATCAGATGGACCGTCACAAGAAATAGCTAAGGCAAAGAAAGAAAACGATTTGATAATTACATGCTTACAGACACAAGCAATTATGTACCCAAAAAAAGAGTTAATGGACCAGTGAGCTATTAGTAAAATAGATTTGTAAAAGTATAAAAATGATCATTGCCTGTAATCAGTTGAAAGAAAGAAGGAAAGAAAAAAATTAGGTCTGTTGAAAATTGAGGCTTTAAAATGATGAAAACGGTGAAAACAAGCAGGAACTTTTTAAGGACAAGTGAAATTGCATATGAACAAGGAGAGGAGAAGAAAAGGGAGAGAAATATTCACATCCGATTAATAAGTTGGCATTGTATTAGAGATTTTCAATTTCTCAACTGAATCATAGATGAAGCTAACAATATGTCGATCGTTAAATTATCATCATATAAGGGGTGCGACACATTACCGCTTTCTACGATGAACTACTATTTCCGCTTCCTTGACTTTTGCTAAGCAGTCAATTTTCTCTATTAGCACTAATTAACTAACATTAATAGTAATGAAAGAGATATTATTACGGACTGGAAGGAATCAGTAGAGGAGAATTAATGAATAGATGGAAATGAGAAGAAAGCGAAAAATGCGATAGCTATGCTGTCAGATTACGTTCTGAAATTAATAAAAAAAGAAATGAATACATCAAATATGTGTGTTATTGCAGTAAAGAATGATTAAGCGAACAGATAAGGTTTAGTACATTGTTTAATTAAGACTCTTTCGCTTCTAACTTAGGATTGGAAGAAAGTTTGCTTCTGTGAAGGTAGAAGTTTGAGACAAAAATGATTTAATGGAACTTTGGAAAGAAATATTTCAGGAATCTAACAGTTAGTGATTTTAAAGATTAGTAAAAAATTCGTTGACATTCATTGACAAGATGAAGGCCCACTTACTCGATGGCTAATCATTCCAATAGCAAACATGTCAACTGTTGTTTTGTAATAAAAAAGTTGAAAAAAATTGATAAATATTTCAGTTCCAAGGAAATCACTATTAATCACAAAAAATTTAGTAATTTTTCAAACCTACTTTTTATTTCAATAAAAAAATTTTAATTTCAAATGAAATAATACATTACAAAAAGTGATAATTTTAATTTGAAATAGGTATTATGTGTAATATTTATTCAAACTCTTTTACAAAATCTGCGATAGAATTCGTTCAACTGAGATATTTTACATTATGCATCAATCAATGTATGAATTTTGTATTTGACCTTCAACAGCGGCAGGGAAATTTATTGCAACACATCGCAGTTTACACTTATAGAAAATAGACCTACAAGAATATCGTGGAAAACTCTCAATGATTCTGTCCCATAATTTTTAGCCTAAATGTACCTAAAATTAAATCATTAAAAGATCATCTAATTAACCCATAATTTAGCAATAACTTCTTTCTAACTTAAAACGCAAACTTTCATTACCTAATTTTTATGTGCAAATTTACACTGAGCCCTGAATCACCTTATTTATAGCCTTCTTCTAGAAACCTTACTGTGAAAAAGAAATAATTTAAGAATCTCAGGCTTCCTAGTAGATGATGATAAGATACAGTAATTAATTGATGAAGAATTTTGAGGAAAATAATTGATAACACAAAAGAGAGGGGAGAGTAATGACGAATGTCATTAGTGATTACTGATTAATCTAAATGAAGAAGGCCATGCCTTCACCGCTGCTTACCATAAAAAACCTTTGGGATATGACTGAAGCTAACAATGCTAATTCAATTATGGCAGTTCCATTTTCAAAAAGCCAGTAGATATCTTCGTGAATTAAAAAAACAAAGGCTTAAGTGAATGAGAGAAATGGAATGATACAGCAAAGATAGAAATTTCCCAACTCTTCCTTTGTTCCCTTCACACTTTTTTTCCCTACCACACCAAGGGAATTCGCAACATTTCTACTTTTAATTGGAAAATTTCTAAAGAAAATTTGCCTAATTAAAAGACAGTAAATCCATTAATGAGATAACGAGAAATTTTAATGAAATACTCGAAAAAGAATTTCATTTATGTAATTTAGCACAAACTATCATTAACGATACGCACGTACATATACTTTTTTCAGATAATTGTAACTGTACAGATCAGATCGATGTTGCAAATTTTAGCAAATTAATTTATAAATTCAAATTTTCATAGAAAAAAAAGGCAACATTAAAATATTATGTGCTACTGCATTTATCAAATTATTACTTTGAATCTAACTTATTAATTGACCTATTATTGGTTGTGTAACGATCGGTTAACCTAGGATGACATTTTCGTGCAATGCCCATTAAAAGAAATTATAGGATGAAGAAAATGAGGATGACAATTGTGATCGATCTGTTTCCGAACATTCTCAGGTAGATTGAAAGAATGATAGTTTGAATTTGGAATAATCATTTGAGATTAGTAGATATGCTAACGGTGCGATAACTATAATTAACAATGGAAGATTATCATTATATTAATTAGGAAAAGGCTTCTATTTCAATAAAACATATTGGATGAATGAAACTTTTGCTTTGCTATGAAATCAAAAAGAATAAGAAGTGGATGAGAGCGGAATACTTACCTAACATTATCGATTGTTAAAAAAAATGAAGTGGAAGGGAAAATCGAAGATTTTATGGTTGCTGAAGATTCATTCATCTATAATCTATAGATTCATTCATTTTGTATTATTTGCAGTATTTCATTTTTTTGCAAATTAATTTCTAATTTTATGCTGAATGACATATAATTTGAATTTAAATTATTTTTTTTAATAATTGAAGTGACTAATTGGAAATAATAAGGTTAATTGAAAATTTGTAAAAACCTTTTGAGTAAACAGATTGCATTATAGCAAACTTACCATATCGACGTGAAATAAAGCACAAAACGAATGAATATCTGTGAAAGCTAAGAGGGAAACAAGTTTTTCGAGAGTTACAGCTCAGTGGCTAAACTAAAATTTTAGTCTATCACTTTGAAAAATAGTGTCACATGGTCCCTTCTTTCTATAGAAAACGAAAAATTAGCCCTATAAAGGAACAAATTGAATAAGAATTTTGTTTTGAAAACAAAATCTTCTGCCATTCGAACATTAATTTCTGGAAATTTATTGAATGAAATTTCATCTCTGTCATTGTGAGAGGTAAATTTCAACAGTTAATTTCGCGAATGATTGATTGAAATTCACTATTAACTTCAAACTTAATTAATTAGATCAAATAATATGCAAATTAAAAAAAATTATTCCGCGAATAGTCGATTGAAATTTATAAGAAATAGGTTAACAGGAGAGTTTAGTGGGAAATGAAGTGCAGAAATTCTGACGTTGTTCATTGAGAAGTTTATTTTCTACGCTTAAGGATAACAGTAATTTCAAAAGTTCCCATCTTCCTCACTCAATGCTTTGTCATCGGCAAATTGCTCCAATACTTTTATAGTATTTCATCACATTTCAATTGCTTAATTTAAAATTTTAGAAGCTCTTTTCTCGATGACATGACTATCACCTTTTTTTTAAAAAAGGTGATAGTCATGTCATCGAGAAATCCTTTTTTTTTTCTTTTTTCCTTTTTTTTAAATGTTCTTTGCTATATTCTTGCAAATGATGGATGAATGGTTTGAATTTAAGATTTTAATGCGCAAAGCATTAGATTAAGTAGAAGCTTACATGCATAAGCCCGTTATATATTAAATTTGATGAAAATGAGACGAAAAAAAGAGCTGAGAGAAGCTGTAAACGTTTTTGAATAATCGTTTAACATTTAAATTTATTTAAATTAAATGAATTCATCGCCCAAATAGATAATCTAACTGTATGAAGTTGTCATAAAAACAATATCAAGAATAAGCTGAAATATTTTTGAAATTTTGCAGCACTACAGCACACTTTTTCATTTCTACAACAAAACACTTCATTGCCGACAGTGTTTTTTTTCTTGTTCATCAAATTAAGGCTTATTATGAATCACTTCGAAAATCTCATTTCCTTACTCTTCTATAGTTAGTTCATATTAAACTTCAAAAATGCTCCTTCAACTCCATTAATCTTTCCCATCCTATCACTGTTCGAATCTAAGATTAGACATCTTTCCAATCTCACCAATCACTCTTAAGAATAATATTTCTCCAATTTCTAAACTCATCATAAGTTAGGCCTTCTACATCAAGTAATTAGACACTATATTATCTGTTAAACCTTTTCAGAACGCTCTTCTAAATCATTAAAAAGGGAATATTATATTTTATCCACTGTAAAAATGAAATAAAATCTTAGTCGTCTTATTTCACTATTACAATTTTCCAATAAATTTTAAAAATTCCGAATTTCACTCCAAATTTTCACTTGCAAAGAGTAATTTTTCGACATTCTTGCAAGCAAAGACTCGATTTCATAAACCTAATTTACACACTCTTTGTACATCGCCACCACTTTTTTTAATCGTTTCTTTCGTTCACTCACTCAAACAATTCTAAGACTCTAACCGATTTAAACCTTTCGTACACTTGAATTTCGATCCATTTTTCCTATTTTAACCCGACAACAATAAAACTATTATATTCCACTTATTTAAAAAGATTGGACTAAATGAAAAACAAGAATATATTTAATTCCTTGTTTCTTAAGCACAACAATAGAAAGACCTGATATGACCGAATGTTTGATCTGAAATTGCAGCCATTGCGATCTCCAAATCATCCCTACTTAAACATGCCATAAAGTTAATTTCATGAAAATTAAAGAACTCGCTGAACCAATTTCTTTTACTTTCCAAATTCCAAATATTCGCCTAAAATACCAGCGCTCCTTGCCATTTTTTTTTAATTCATCCGACAAACGAAATATGAATGGACAGTTATGATATCAAAATTGCTGTTCCAAACCACTTGACTAAACAGTAACTCTTATATTGCTATGTGAAATCCTCAGTTATCTGTAAAATTGGTCCGTCAACAACTGGTAATTTTTAGTCTTTATAGTGGTGCGCAAAAAGGAAAGTCATATGTTTTGTTTTAAGCCAATATTTAAATAATCTTTACCCAGCAGGTGATACACTAAATTAAAAAAAAAAAACTGAGATGCAGGTGAAGCAACATATAAATTTCACAATAAATTCCACATTAGCCCTGATTTTTCTTCAATGGACGGTACTCCGCAACCACGACTGCATGGTCCCTTTCATATGGTTCTAGCGTTACTTGCTCACGTGGTTTGAACCTCTCCTCCTTTAGTTTATTCACTTCATCAGCAAACACTGCTTCTGGTGCTGCTGTCGAGTCAATGCAGTTTGCCTAAATAAAAATTACTGGACGTATGTAAAACTGCCGTAAATAACTAACACACTTTCCCAAAAAAAATAACACTAGATTTATCACAGTTGAAAAGTTCGGAGTCGAAAAAGTCATAAAGGCTTTTCAAATTACGGATAAACGGCAAACAATATCTATCCATCCATTCCCTTTGTTCCATCATTTTACGTATGTTTGAAGCTATTTCGCTTATTGTTTTACAAGGGGCAGCAATTTTCTTCCAGAAACCGTGCACTCAGTGCTCAAAATTCAGTAACAATAAAAACATTGGTTCTGGTCTTCCAGAGGAATTGTACAGTTTTCCATGGCGCCTTTCATAGATACAGATACTTTATTTCCTCAATGCTTAATATCCAGTATCATAGAAAGCTAAAACTTAATCTGAAACATTCGGAAAACCTTCACAGTTTTTCTAAAATGGAACTGGTTCACTTCCATGACAACTTTGTACTCAACTGATATGCTCATATCCCTCAGTAAGTCGGTGATCTCAGGTTTCATTCAGATTTGTATGACCTTCCACTATTTTAAGAGGAATGGATGGGTTAAAAACGAAAAACAAATAGTGTACTCCAGAAAACATAAACATTATGTATGCGTCTCGTTACATACAATATAGCTGCTTAAAGAAATTTCTTGTATGTATTTCAAACTACCATTGCTCCATGACTAAATTATGTTAGTGTCATCTAATCTTAAAATGCAATTGTCTTCCACAGGGCAAGATTTAGAATAAGGAACACAAAGAATGAATTAAAAAAAAGGCAAAAGGCGATAGTAAACGAACCTTAATCGATATTACAACATGCCCACCACTCTTCAAAAAATGATGAGCATTTATAGCGACAATTCTAGCCTGATCGGGCTGGGCTACATCCGCAAATATTGTATCTACCACTCCTACAAGATTCTAATTGATCATTAAGGTGGTCAGACTAAATACACTAACAAAACCTAAGAAACTAAAATGTATGAAGACATAGGACACACATACCAATAAGCATTCTGTATTTTTGAGGATGACGAGCATCGTCTACAATGGGAATGATATTTGGTCTTTTTTTTGCTATATTCAGCAGATCTCGACCAGATCTATGAGAGAATTCGACAGCGTAAACCAAACCATCCTATAAAAGTATTTTGGTAAATATTAAAGTTGAGTTCACTTGACAACAATAATTCCAATCACAGAAAAGATTGCTACAGTAACTTACCGGACCAACAATATCGGAGCAGTGCGATACAGTAGTGCCTGATGCAGCACCCAAATAAAGAAGTTTCGATCCAGGCTTCATATGTATATCATCCAAACCCCCAAGTATAGAGGCTGCCAATTTTGATCGGAATGGATTCCAAATTCGATATTCAACCTTCTCTTTGTCATCATTTTCAATAGATACTCTTTTTTCACCGTACACTGATTCACCAACAACTAAGTTACGAGTACCCAATGCATCCTCTTTGCCTTTCACGATAAAAACGCCTGCATTTGAAAAAGGAATAAAATCCAAATGCAGCAATTCGAAAAAAAATACTTTCATCTACATAGGTATTACACCGTATAAATTTTCTCACATCACTGTAACTGGAAGAACGCGAAAGAAAAGTCATAGCAAATAAAATCTACTACAACTGAATAAAACCTTAAAAATGATTGGATTCCGCGTAATAAGAGACTTTTACCTAACAAAAACTTTTCCTGCATAAAACAAAAAAAGCAAGGATAAGCGTAACTGACACTAACCTTCATGCCGATGTGGTTCGATGATGACCTTTCTACCCCCCCGCATTCCTCCACCTCGTCCTCCCCCTCCCCCTCGAGGGCTTCCACGACCACGTGGTGATCGCCCTCTTCCGCTACAAATGAAGAAATAATGAATTAATCACCTCTTCCATTTAAAATTAATTTGAAATTCAGTAACTGTTGGTATCAGCTTTAAAACTAATCACAAGAAAAAAAAAATCTTACATCTAACTCCTTACAGAGCTTGCAACTTATTGTGATGAATAAAAATTATCATGAATAAAGCTATAAAAATAATTTAAGGAATGAAACGAACCCTCCGCGACTATCACCGCCCCAACCACGGAAGCCTCTTCCACTACTGCTACCACTTCTCCTGTCACCAAAACTTCCCATTCCGGGGCCGTTTTTGTCACCAAAACCACCTCGACCTGGAACTTGACAATGTCTGGTACATATATTGCTTACTATAATCTTCTATACGTCTGTGCAAAAAATTAGGACCTTAGCTGCAGAAAAAACAATTCATGGGAAATCATCACCTCCTCCACGCGGTGACCCACGAAATCCACCACCTCTTGATGACCCTCTAAAACCGCCACCACCACCTCTCGGCGAACCTCGAAAGCCAACTCCATCTGAAAAATACTAACATTGATCTGTACAGAGAAAATGATCTATACCAGTCTACCACTGTTCGATTGAATAGTCCATTGGATGTACAAAAACTTACTAGTAGTTGCGCCTCCTCTCGGCGTGTGAGCTGGATATCCCATTTTATAGTCTGCCAAGAACTGAAGCAGTTTCGAAAGTACTTTTGATTCAATTGTACGAGTACAAAGGAAACATAATATATAGAATAGAAAAAAATTCATATAGAAAGAAAGATTTCACGGGAGAACGAGGGGAGAAGGAGTACGTACAGAGAAACGAAAGGCAACTGAACAGAATCTAAGCACCTCACACACCAACACAGCAGACACACATAATCCCCCTTTCCTTCGTTAAAAAATGGTATATCCAGAAGTGAGGCCGTCCGAAAAACTCTTAGAGCTAATACGAAGCGGGAAAACAGCTTAAGGCCCATACGTCCCTCACGAAACCCACTTCCCATTTAGCCTAAACTCCTTACACCTTATAGAAACGTAACTTTTCATGATGCACCTTGGATTTAATTTAGTTAACGATGATTGAGTGGTTTGCGGTTGAGTAACCGGGGAACAAGGAACTTGCCAAATTCGGCAATTGTGGGTTCCGTATTTTCGTCTTATTTGTGTTCCTTGTCACTCTTCTTGAATAATGAACACTTCATTGTAAGCAAAAACTCACTTCGTATCAGCTCTCTTTATTATGCAATACAGCGCTTTCTCTAAATACATTTTAATTTCGGTTGTCTTCTAATTACAGCATATTTCTATTTCCGATTAATCATCTAATGAAATGTGGAACGGTAGTAAAGCGGAAGGATAGCTGCAAATTTCTGGAATCCTCCAATGGTTGCGGGGATGGATTCTGATGAGGAACGTTGTTCCCGTCGTTCAAAAATGTTGTTGCCAGTGACAGGTGTATTGACAAAAGAGGGCATTCCGTTCTATCATTTAAGACGGTATGCATTGAAATCCATTCATCTGCAGCGAATCAAGCAGTGTGGTTGGTTTTCATTTTATCTTCAGTCATTCTTTTTATTGGCCCAAAGATTGGAAAAAATCTGAGTAAAAATTGCCTAAATTATTCTTAAAACTGGCATGTTTACAATTTAAGATGTATGAATATTTAGTGACTTTTCCCTTGGGCTGGTAATTTAATCAATTTATGCATTTTTTAAGGGATTGAATTGAAATCTGGACAGTTTTCAAGTGAAGAAAATGAGCGACTTAAAAGGGTTTGATCTCTACTTCATATTTTGCTGCATTTTTCCAAAACCGTGTTTGGAATGGTATTTTGAAAGTAATATTTTCCTCTCCTTGTCTCTTTATAAATTGCCACTTTCGCATGCTAGAGATCTTTTGTCCTCTCTATTGGGAAATTTCTTAATATATTTCGAATGCTTTTGAAAATTGGCTCTAGTTTTTTTAGAACTGGGAAAAATATGCAGCAGCAAATAATGTCGATTACAATCGAGCATATGAATTTGCAGGTGGCTATAGCAAGGAAATGAGTCGTGACGAGCGGACTAATTTGTTAATTTTCCAGAATAAAACAAAATTCGTCCCAGCAATGTGTAAGTTTTCTCACATAATGATGGAAGAGAAATTGATCTCTGGTAGTGAATTTCTTCCCACCAAAAAAAACACGTCGATGTTTCAATACTTCGTTGACGTCATTTTTAATGTTATCATTTTCGATCATCATCGCTTGCTTAGGTGAAGGATTCAGTGATAGAACAGGGCGACAGGTCATTAGCAGAATGGTAATTGTATATGATCCGGGTGAAAAAAGCAGGTACTCAATGTGTTCTTGTTTACTAGATTTTTTTCAGCAGTTAGTGAGGAATATATTAGTGATTTTAGAGATAAGCATCTACATAAAAAGGTACAGACGTCCAACAGCGTCTTTTATGAAAATCAGTTGTATGTTAATTTGCAGCATTGATTGCGGAGCATATTGACTTGGAAAATTAAGGTGGCATGGTTCTGGATGAAATTACAAAAAAGCTCTTTTAAATTAAAATTTTTTTTACAGAAGTAGATTTTGTAAATTTCTTCCATGTGATTATCGTTCTTATAAACTGTTCAAAGAAATACTTTGTTTTTCATGTAAAGGCTAGAATGGAATGATGAACTAGAGAAACAGTTGGAGAAGTTGTATGTTGCGGGTCTCACATCTCGGGCTATAAGTTTTCGTTTGAAACGATCCAAGATCGAAGTAGATTATCGAATTAAAATATTGAGGAACAGAACAGAGAAACCATATGATTTTGACAACTGTGACACTGAATTGACTGATAGCGCGCGACAAGCCCTTTATGGTGGCATAACTTTTGTTGTTTTTGTGTAAATATAATAAGATGCACATCAAGGTGTTCGTATTTCTTGCTTATTAGGGCTTACCAAAACTACTGCTTGCACAATATGTGCACCACCATTCTTCTTTCTTAAATCAATTATGAAGAAATGTTTTTAATTAAATTTAATTAAAAATTTTGAATTACTTTTCTTTAAGTGTGCAGTCACATATAAGAAGCAAATTTCCATTTTTTTTAAAGGTTTTGTGACTAAATGGTTGCGTCCTCAAAACTGTCCTTTGGAATTAGAAGAGATGTTACCAGAAAAGCAGAAATGGAATGTGGCTGACTTTGCACTGCTCCAGGATCAGGAAAAGGCCATGTCGTATTTGCCTTGGCTCTCACTTACTTGGAAGATGTTACGTCCTGTTCCTGTAATAAAAAACTTTTGGTATTGGTTTTTATATTAATAGATTGAAGATTATATTTTATCTTCAACGTATTATTTACATTATTATGATGTATGTACTAAAGCACAGTTAAATTATGACAGTACGATTGAACTCAAAACATTCAATCGTACTGCCACAATTTAACTATGCTTTCAATTCTGTCACCACTTTAATTGTGCCTGGATGTGTTCAAATTTTGGTCTTTATCGCAGGTCGAAAGAGGTCGAAAGATTACGTGAAGCCTGCGAACGATTTCACGGAGATACAGAAAGAGCTACAGATTTTTGTATGCCAAAACTTCCTCTAATAAGTGTTGGTGAATACAGATGTGCTCTAAATCTATTTCTGGAACAAAAGCCAGTGTTTATTTCTCACCTTGATATTAAAAAATTGCAGAAGAGGTATTGATTTTAGTTGTTCCTAGTGTTTTAATAAAAAATTAATAGTCATTGGTTGCGAAAACTGAAAAAATCAGTTTGGTTGCGTAAACTGACTGTGAATACTACCTTTGGCGTTTACATTTTAGAATTTGCATAAAGCATTCTTGCAAAGTTAATTTATATTTTGAATGATTTTAGCCAAGGGATGGAAAACAATACAATAAGGGTTCGAATTTGAAGACCATGCCAGCTAGTTGTTTTGAGTACCATGTATGAGTAGATGAACAGTAAGAGAGATGCTAGTATTACTGTCATATCATGACCAAGAAAGTTACATTACAGAATCGAAGAGGAAAATTTAATTGGATATTGTACGGATGGTCTAACAGAAGCTGGATTTCTGAAAAGAATGTTTTGCATTCATATTTCTAATTTTAGGAAGTCCATACGAGCAGTAAATCACGGAAATATCACTTGTATTGGTAGGCGTCTTTAAAGAGAATTATATTCTTTGAAAACTTATTCGTAGAAGTTCAAAGAAGTTGTATGTTAATGGTTGCTGTTATTTCACAAACTATAATACGTAGGGACTAAATGTAGTGTGACTTAGCGTGCGTAAGACTATTTGCCGCAACCTAAGCAATCATGGTTATCGACTACAGATGCCTTCAGTTTTTGAAAAAGGTTTCAATTTTCAGATTGGATTACCGTTATCATCGAATACCTAAAACATTTAGATGAAAGCAACAGGAATTGGCACTATAGTATGGAGCATATAAGGGAACTTCTTTCAAAGAAATTGGAGTTTAAAAATTCTTTGGCTGACAGTAGTGGTACTACTATGAATGATTCATTTCTTTATTCAGCAACATCTAATGGAGCTCCTAAAGATGAACGGAAAGATTACATATCACCTATTAATGGTCTAGAAATCACAAATACCCAAAAATCTGCAAGAAACGAAGAACCCGTTTCTGCCAATGTTTTTATTGAATACTTCACGGAGAGCTTAAAAAACCTTATCGAATCTCGAATTTTGTTGTTTGATGAGTATAGGCAACACAAATTCACGAAAAAATTAAGGAAAATCATGAAAAAGGATGAAAAACTAGAATCATTGCAAGAATTGGTTGAGAAAATGATTTTCAAACTGGAAGATGAGCAAAAATTAAGATTGACAAAGAAGTATCAAAAGATTATGAGGCGATTTCGTAAAATGCAGGAAAAAAATAGTGAAAGCTGTCGGGAAACTCGAGAGAAATCTAACACATTATAAAAATCACTAAGATTTCGTCATGTAATTAATTTTGTCATGATTGTTACATCTATATATCCCTCACATTGTAGTCTGTTTCATCACTTATCAACGCCGAAATCGGTCACATCATTTGCAAGCTTTTTGTAGTTAACCCTAATTTCACAAGATTGTGTTCCAGTGTCCTTTACTGCTAACAAAGGAACATAAACCTCACACAATCTTTAATCTGTTTAAACCAATCCTTTGTGCTTGGATATCGCCTTATAAACACCACCGTGATTTCACCATTTTTGAATGTGAACAAGCTTCTTTTCTCATCATTGTGCTATAACTTAATCCTTGTTGTATTCTTAAACCCTCCCATATAAAGGAATATATATATATATATATATACCATGAGAGAGGATCGGCTGCTTCATCTTGATCTACGCTGCAGTTCGTTTTACTCTTATTTTTGGACTCACACGTATTAACTACAACGCTTCCTCAACCATCCCATTTGGATCAACCAGCCACGTCCTCAATCTCATCGATTACTATTTGTTTCCTTTCATATAATAACCATTTTGTACTGCTAAATAACTATTGTTTAAATGTTATTCCGTTACTTACTCTTCTGTTACTAAAAAATCAGTTCCTAAATGAACAAAGTATTAATTTGTTGTGGATCTGCAAACAATACACAATAATCTCAACCCCCAAACGTTCACAACATAATTAATTTGGTGCCACGAGCTGGGAATCAATAGTCGATGATGTCTAATCGGGTAATGAAGGCTGCCGAACCGGCACAAAAGAAAATCGTCAAGCTTATTAACGAAGTGCGAGAATTAGATTTTTCGCCGCCGAATCTACAACAAGCTGAAGAGTTGCAAAAAGAATATGAAATCAGAAGAATAATCAGAGAAAAAGAACTCGAAGTGCAAATTGACGCGTTGGAAGAAATCAGTCAGAACTGATTACAATACTGGTAAAATTTCCAACCGACAACAATGAAAGGAGGAAGAGGATAGATATACCGAAATGGTCAGTGATTCTGAAGGTATTTTAATTTTAATTAGTGAAGCTAAAAACACTATTGTAATGCTAAATATGCGTTTTGAAAATTGTGAATTAGCTCTCCAGCAACTCAATCAAAAGGATATGAAAGAGCCTTCTCAGTCAAAGGAAGCTCCCTCTTGTAACGTAACACAGCTACAGTTACCTTTATACGATGGAGATCTTAAATCATGGCGACAATTTTGGAATACCTTTGAAGCCGCAGTACATCTCCAAACGATATCTGACATACAATAATTACTTAATGTCTTGCTTAAGAGGAAATGCTCTATTAGCTGTCAGGAGATATGATATCGCTCCGGAGAACTACAACATCATAAGAAATGTACTTAATGAAAATTCCGGTCATTCATCAATTATAAAAAACACGTTATATGCCGAGTTACGAGCTATCAAAAGAAATGATCGAGAGTGGAAATCAATCATAGAATCGGTTGAAAGAATACTAAGGTAGCTAGAAGCGATGGGTGAGGATCTCGAACATAGTAGCATCGGAACTACTAAGTTACAAAGCAAGTTACCAGCGTGGGTATTAAGCAAGACTTATCAACAAAGAAAGGAGCCCATGGTCGACAACCAAACTTCGAGAATTGTTAAAAGAATTGGTTCAGGTAAATTTGGAAGTCAACAGAAACCTATCCTTTAGACAGGAAGGAAAAACAACAGAAAATAAACAAAAACGAAATTACGAAGAAGTAAGAGGTAGGACTTCAGCCTTGGCTTCAATTAAACAATATAAATCAAGTGATCCCAAATCGATCACAACAAATCAAAATCAAAGAAGGCCGTGTACGTTCTGCAAAGAAAACCACTGGGATAATGAGTGTAAGAATTATCCTACTTTTAAACAAGGACTAGAATGTCTAGGAAAAGGTAACTCTTGCTTTAATTGTCTAAAGCCAGGACATAAGGACAAGGAATGCAAGGGAAAGAAACGAAGATGCTTCCATTGTAAGGGTCTTCACAATACTGCATTATGCTCCGACAAATACGGTGCATCAACAATCGAGTCGATTAAAAAAGAATCGAATTCGACAAATTCAGTGAGCATAATGAATCAACCTGAACGTCCACACGAAAGGGAAGTGTTAATACTTTACAAGGAAATCCTAATAATTAATATCGACAAGCCAACTGCTTGCGAGAAAGCACTAGCAATCTTTGATAGCGGTTCACATTTGTCTTTTATATCAAGGAAACTAGCAGCACGACTAAATCTAGAAGAAATCACTAGCGAAACAATGCACCTATTCGTATTTGGTGACAAGTCAACGAAATCATATACTACCGCGTTTAACATTTTTGGAAACTTGAATTAATAGGAAATTCACATGTTTTACGACTAGAGCGATACATCTAGAAGTAGCGGAAAATCTATCAGCCGAGAACTTCTTACATGTATTGCTCTGGTTGTAATAAGGCTACCCATCTTTTTGTTAACCCATTCTCAGTCGTAATTGTTAAAGGACCTAGATAATCTAGACCTACTTGTGAGAAGGGCCTTGATCGTTCAGTTCGGGATATTGGCAGATCTGCCATGTTCGGCAATTTGAACGGTTTGGCTATTCAGCGTCTACAATTAGTACATTTTTTTAAGATTCTTGTGACTTCCGTTCTTCCTTTAGGTATTCATACTTTTCTTCGAAGATTTGAAAGTTTGTGAGTAGTTCCAACGTGATAAAAGCGACATTCACTGTGAACTTAATGAAGTACAAATGACTCTAAACGCAATGGTGAAGGAGATGAGGGGGAAAATTGGACGGATTATTCTAGGGAAATTACGGAGATGGTCGAAGAGACAGAGCAGCTGAATTCCAGTAATGATTTTAGTGTTTTCAGCTCATCAGAGTTATAACTCAAGAAGAACAAAGCAAGTAGTAAAGGAAGATTAAAACAAAAAGAGAGGAAATAAGAGATGTTTGAAGAACTCCGTTTAAGATTACAACCGAAACAAAAGTTACATGAAAGTGTGAATATGTGAATAAAGTGTGAATGTGTTACGCATGGAGGAAAGGGGAACGATCACCGATTTTCGCAGTAGACTGTTGAAATCCAAAGTCTCGTTATTTAATGTTTTGTGGAAGTACATTATATTGTTCCGCGCTTGATGGCTATCCGGTGTGATTTTGTGAGCTTGGTTTTTTCGGAGGACCAATATGCCTCTTTCGCATGACCCCGAATTGTGTTTTGTTTGGGGTAATTTCTATATCTCCGCAAAAAACTGATGAACCAATCATTTGGATCGGATACGTTGTATTAGCTTGACTTCTTAATATGTAGGATATCAAGCGCTTGGTTTATCCTTATTCTAGTGTATTCTGAATTTGCTTTGTTGTTGCTGGTCGTATCACCTGTGCTTTCAACATGGTAGAATGTGTTATGGACCGCGTACATTGTAACTTGTAATTATCGTATATTGTAATATTATCACGAATACTAATTCATTAATAAACGCAATGCACTGAAATGGTTTTTTCGAACTTTTTCAAAACAAGAATTGTTGCAGCTATGAGTCTCCAGAAATGATCCACTTCTCATTGTTAAGGGTGCTTTTATGATGTCCAGCGCTATCTTATGTTTTACATCTGTGCGGTCATGTAATGACAACTTAACAAGCCATGAATCAAATATCTAGCAAGAACAAATGAGCAAAGCACGACATGCCCCAAATGAAAAATGAAATTCCTCGCGTGAATTCAGTTTTTTTTTCTTCAAGAGCTCCACACCCATTTTTAGCGTTTATATAATGATATGTACTGTGCAAAGACTACGTTTGCATCCCACATGTTGGCTTCTCGTTTTAAATTCAAAAAATAAAGCCAAAAAGCTCGAAAACCACATAAAAAGTAGCAAAGTTGTATTCAGTCGACTGCAGTATCTAAAAATGTGCAGATTTCGGAGCTCGTGCGGAATGTCAGTACAATCTAGTTATAAACTTTAGAGTTTCTTCATTAAAATTCCTCAAACTGGATACTACCAATTTCTTTTGCAGTTTCCAAACCGTTTTAAAAGTTAACTTTTTTTATAGCGGCAATCTGAATTATAAAAATGGCCAATTCAACAGTGTCCGAACCACTTTGAGTAACTTCTAATCAAACTCATTTAGAGTATCAGAATGTACTGGCAAATTGTAATAGACCCTATTAATAAGCTCTGATTAAAGGCCGATCCAAAATTCACAATTGCGTCAAAGTTTGGAATGTAGTCTTGAAATAGGATACATTTTGTACCGAAATTTCATTTACATAATAGGAAAACTTTAACAAACGGATAATGGATGTGTCATAAAATATTTTCAAAAACTTATGTTTCTGTTTCAGGCTCATAAACAATATCTCGTCCCAGCTCACTGGCAAATTCATAGTAAAGTTGCGAGACATCAAGTGGCGGAAAGCGTATTTTCTCGGTCGGCGAAATATGTACCACTGTAAGATATAATAGATACTGCTCCAAGTACAACAAAACCACAAAACAACTAAACATAAAATGGACCAAACTAGAGGCATGAAATCTGCTAAAAACTAACTATTGCAAACGCCGCCAGAACCGGTATCACGATAAGTAGCATGCATTATCCCTCGCCGACCCAGTTTGTAAGCTTCTTCATCCGTCATTTTGGGTTGGTAAAAATTATCTAGGATACCATATGCACTGAAATGAATATTATTCGGATTTATGTAAATTTCCGCTGCAATTTTTCCGAGAACATTGGGATCAGGTTAGCACATTTCCATACAGCTCCCTTCATTTTTAAAGTTTAAGACAAAAAATTTTCCACCTTTTAGTAACGGACAAAAACAGTTATACTATTCAGATACATGAAACACACACCTCAACGAGCCCGAACCTATGCTACACAATCTTAATTGAACGCGCTGTCCTTCATTGTCGACTTTAAAAATTGCAGGACCACGCTTGTCATACCCAGCAATCATAGAACCCTGTAAAAAGTGAGCAAATTTCGAATGGACATTCTTTCTGATCCCACATTTTATCACTAATTTTGTGATTAATTAACACTCCTCAAAGAATAATGGTGCTATGACAAGAGTAAAACATAATTAAAAACAACATAATAAAACAGTAAGCTCGTCGAATTTATGTAAAATGTTGTTCACAAAAAAAAATACTCACAACTGACAATCCATGATTTCGATAAGAATACAAAACATTCTGGAAATATTTGCTTGCAGCAGCCACAGTGATTTCTGTTTTTTCTCGAAGTTCGTACAGTCTAAAAAATGCGTAAAAGTAAGGAAATGAGGGAAAAAAACCATATTAATGTAAACTAACGTGCAATATTTAGCAACAATACGTGTCCAAAATTGGCAGTCGGCAGCGCCACCAGCCATGGTTGTTACCATACGATCCCCGATATCCAATATTTTCATAACACTTTTAGATGCTAAAAAGAAATTCTACTTTATAATAAATTGTAAACCTTCATACATCTCAGACGCTTAAGGAAATTTTAAAATTTTTACCGATAATGAATAAAAACGAATTTGGATAAAATCAACTAACATATATACTCTCCTGCAGATGCACGGGAATCCACAGCAACTATAATCCCTCCCTTATCTGCCGGTGTTTTTGGCTCATAGATGAATGCAAGTGTTGTAGTTCCTTTCAAAAATTGTAAGTTCTTTGCACCAGAATGTTTGCCGAAATGTGATTCAACAAATTCAGCAGGCTGGAAGCACAAATATTCAACAAAATGAAAGCAGATCTTGTGTTATCCTACATCAAAGTACTAAAAAATGGAGACGTACTTCCACATATTTATGTTCACCTTTCTCCCCGTTAAAGATTTATGAAGCTTGGACATCACTGTTAGCCGGCACCATAACATGTTTAATCAACAATCAATATGCTTAATTCCCGATAGTACCATACTATGACGACAAGCTAAACAGGCTGACCATATAACTATTAACCAAACCGCTTCATAAACTACAACCATGAATATTTTTGTCACAGTTATATAGCCAGAGACTGAAAGAATTACTCACCGTTCCATATGGAGGCTGCATGAAGTATAAGTCGTCGACGACTGGTTCATGAAGGTCACGCTGCGGTACATCCTCATCTACGCCACCGGTCAACATTTATATCTGCAGCAACGGAATCTCGGCTGTACTTTAAAACATTCAAGCAACAACAAACACCCCCACCTCCAACCCCTGCCACTTCCTCGTCATCATCAACGACTGAGATTTATGAAACCAGTTTCGGTGCGCGACTCTGGTTTTATCATTTCGATAATGGTCTGGTTCAAGTTTTTCGGGTACTATTATTCTGGTACATTGATCACTTGGGAGGGTGGTTGTTTTTGACTGAGTCATTTAGGAGAAATAGCTAAAAGTAGTTAGTACCAAACTTTTCTTATTAGGAAATGAACTTTGGATAGTTACAGATATCGTGGCACTGCAGTGATTAATAGTAAAATCTTAAATAAAGGTGATGGTGGCAATAAATTTAAAATGGTTCTTGTTTTGCAAAATATATGAAAATACTTTACTCCCGATTTATATATTAAATTTCTTATTTGATGTAACTATTTTCTGCAGTAATTTAAAGTCGCATTCGTCGGAGTACTGTGAAATATAGTCTTGTATAATATTTAACAGTTGAAGAATGCGAGTCTTTATAGGAGTTAACCATTTCTATTCATGTGAACCAGATCTTTTACAAACTTCTAGACACATTAGTTTCCAGTGCTTAAAAAAAACCAGTTATTGCAATTTTGATTGTTTCAAATTCGATACCAAGTGATGAAGTTGCGCAAAATTGGGTTACTGAAATAATCTGTGAATATCACGAAGTATCTTGCTTGCTAGTTATGGATACAGTATGGTAGATTGCATGTTACATCTTAAAGAGTATATCAATAGGGCAACTGCATTTTGAAAACAACTGTACATTAAGTATATGACAAGAACACTCATTTAACTGTAATCAACAAACTTCGGAATTGAAATTCCACCACCACAACTGGAAAAATTATCAATGAACAAGTAGTGTTAAAATCATTTATTTAAAAGGATCATCATCATTTCTTAAGAACAAAACACAAATGAAAGGTTTTATACGTCAGAATCTTGACTTTTGGATTTTCTGCGTTGGCCATCATCACGATGATGCCCTCCACGTTTAATATTTTTGTTATTCTTTGCTTTAATATTGTCATAATGTTCCAGGCGGCATTGTTCATCAGCTTCTTTGATTTCCATTTTTTTTGCGGCTATTTTCTCATCGATCAGTGTGTTCACTTTACATCTGCAACAATCTTACAATGTATTAGAGAATTTTTATATAACGACTACAAGAAATGCTATTTTATTTAATAACTTTTAAAATGACTAACAGTTTGCTGATAGTACAACATTTCGAGAGCTGTCCACAATAGGTCTTCAATTTGCGTGCTTCACGAAAGCACACCTTTTGTTGTGCATTATACTTTTTATTTTTGTGAATCGATCGCTGATTTTTCCCTTTATTTTTACCCTTTTCATTGTCGTCAATTTTGTCCTTTCTGAACGGATTCCTTTGCAGTATTGCATTACATTTCGCTTTCTGCAAATATTATTTATATTTCTTTGGCAATCCGGACAGCAACTTTATCTGTTGGTCGTAAAATTATTCTACGAAAAGAGATCTACGCCTCATCTCAGGCATTATTTCAAATAGTAATCCATGCAGTTGTTCACTTCTCTATAAATTTTTTTTTCTGTTAACAGCTGCAGCTTTTCGTATCCCTTAAGTAGTTGATATGTTCCTCTATCATGCTTTTTTTATTAACATCCCATATGGATGGTTTGACTGGGAATTACATGTATGAAGTGTTATTATTAACAAGTAGCGATCACTCTGGCTTCCATCATTTGTTGGGAATGAACATCTGTCTTTCTTATGAAAGCAATTAGTTAACCCTGAAATCACGTGGTTGTCGATAACCAGCGATTCTATCCACTCTTCAGTTTCCTTAGTTTTTTGCACTCACCTCATTTATAGCTAAATACCTTTGAATATCAAAATAACAATTCATTTGGTTTAAAAGAAATAATTTAGCAGTACCTTCCTTGCATTTTCAATTGCTGTTGCAGTGGAAGATTTTTCGTTTAAACAATTTTCATAAAGCGAAATCCGCTGAAAAATAATCTCTTACTATTAACTTCAAAAAGCTACTACAATTTAATGTCATAAAGAATTTCAGATAAAACAATGGCTCAAAGTTTCAAAAGGAGATTCTACAGATAAATACAGTTCACATTCTATTTGAAGTAGTGGAAAATTTTAATGATTCGTCGCTAAATCAACTTCATCAAGTTTTATCTTCTTTGCTGCAACATTTTTAGCTCAGATTTAAATTTAAAATCTTTTTCCATACTTATCATAAAATTACAACTCTTAACAGCTGTAGACAAAATACAGCTCTGGACAGCAGACATACTTCATCAGTTAGTTCTTTAAGTTCTAACTGTAAAGACTCGTTTCGGCACTCCCTCTTTTCCATATGCGACAGGCATTCGTCAGTTTTATCACGAGACTTCGCGTAGCATTCGATGAGTTGCTCACATGCCGGATTCTGAAGTGTTTCTTAGATTAAATGAAAATTAAACTTCATCCTTTATAGTATCATAATGCTTTCAGTATTTGGAATTTCGTCACTCAGAAACAACTGAAAATAAGTAAACTTGATTATTTGCTTTAGTTTTAAAATAAAACTAAAAAGCACTCCTACTTCTTGAGTTTGTCTAGCGAAAATAAATCGAATTGAACTTTGGAAAAGTTTAATCTAAAATGCATTGCTAATGTAATTTACTTTTGGTAAACTAATATTTAATCATATTAGATAGGAATCAGTGCTATTATCAAAAGTGTGGGTCATCAAATGGTCAGAAAATTAGAATGAACTATTATGATCTCAGTGTACTGTCAAAAAAAGGTCAAATTGTAACAAACCTCTAGTCGAACAATACTTGAATTAATTGCAATAAAAAATGCCAGTAGTAAGATCATCTGAAAACTTTGTTAATAAAAATTTGAGTCAAAATTATACGAATAGCATTGTGGAACGAGTCATCGAACTGTTCCAAATTTACCGGTGTTTTTACTATTTTATTCAATCAATTCTTTCCTTCTTTCTTTTTTCCCTTTCCATTACAAGATCAATAGAACCAAAAAATTAAACGTATAATTTTTGCTTGAGCTTTGTTGAGCAACTGAAATCAAAAGGAAATAATATTTAAAGTTAGGAAATGAAAATATCAAAAGATGAGGGAATTCCTCGGAGAGTAACGGTCGTTTTTAACGGGCAAAAATCATTTCATTTTAAAATGCAAGTGAGGAGGAAAGATACGCTGTTGAAGAGTATCTTTGATAATTCTGGAACAATCTGTGGGATGAAAAACATTGATAAGATAGAAATGACATTGATGAGATGATGGACATCGAACATTGAAAAGTGAGGAATTTTGTAATGGCAAAGCTACACTTACGACCGTAGACGACAAAGGAGGACATCATGAAAAATGAAAATGAGATTTTCAAGACACAGTGAGTTCTGAAGCATTAATAATATAGTATGCATAAGCAACTAACAATTAGCAATTGGTCATTATTATTAATTATTATTATTATTTTATTGTATTTAACACAAATTGAGGAATGTGATAAACAGAGAATGAACTGAACAAATAACAGTAGCGCCTCCATTCGTCATGTTATTGTTCCTCTTTCCAACTACCTTTGGGAACAATTTAATGCTGTCGTTTATGAGAGAATGCTTTTTTTTGGAAAATGAAAACTATGCATATCATCTTTTCCAACAACTAATTTCATGCTAAATTTTACTGAGTTGAATTGAAAAAAATTAACCGTCAGGTTAATTTTTTTCAATTCAACTCAGTAAAATTTAGCATGAAATTGCATAAGATGTGGAAATTGTTTGTATATCTATATTTTGCACTGCTGAAATTTAAATTTGACAAAGTCATTTGAAGCCTAAAAAACAAGAATTATCCAACTGGAATTAATATCAATGATCCATCTAGCTTTTTCGAATTATGTTAAAGCAACTGCCTTCCATTGCAATCTAAAAGAAATAGCTAATTTACACGGTAAGTACGAATTATATATTTCATATGGAAACATCGAAATTTCCAAGAATCGATCGATGTTCATTTCACATATATTAAAAGAGGTATGCGATATTTAAAGCTTTCTATAAAATTTTTTTATAAAATTTTATCTTATAAATGGAAATAAATCCAATTTGATTAAAAACTTGGACTTTTATACAAACAAGTGAATGTGCTTTGTTTGATAAATGTTTTTTTTCTGAAATTCATTTTATTCTTAAATTACTTCAAGTAAAATTAAACATAAATTTGAATAAATCTCACATAATCACACGTGATGTGTAAGCAACGTTTATGATTAGACTATTGAATCTCTGACAACCCCAGAGATGAAATTTTATACATCGGATCTTTCTTTTTCTAAATCCTATCGATAAATCTTGCTAATTCTAACGACAAATTCTCGAAGCAAAGTTTCAGCATTTCACACAGATAACTTCCTCTGTTACTCCTTTGACTAACTGATGATTTCTCGTCCATATGGAATGTTTAGTCCAATTCTAAATGATTTGTGCAAACTATCAACATGTTCTTCTCCACTTGACCTTTGATCTGTAACTCTGAGGTTATCATGCGATAGCATCTAAATGTCCCACTGATGAGTGTTAGTCAAAAAGTTGAAATAATGCATAACTACTTCCGCAAATTTCATTCCACACAAGCCCTCATGGAAAAAATAATTCCATTGGACGACTGAGTGATCGGAGAGAGAAATAACTGGCCGCTAATTTATCTTAACTGATATGTTGTTGAAGTAAAAAATGAAATCATTCATTTGCTGATAGACATAAAGTGAAGATATCAGCAGTAAATTTTCTAGCCATAAAATATTACGAGTGAAAAGAACACGGAATGTTTTATCATTGCTGTTAATCATTGCCAAGTTCAAGCTGCCTAATAATTCTACGAGAATGACGATCTTATCAGTATTATCAGCAAATGGGTGGAGAGTCTTATTCTCTGTGTTGTTTGGAAGTCGCTTTTTAATGAAATTGAATGAATGGATTATTCCTTTTCCTTACTCACTTTCTCTTCAACGTCGCAAACATCGAACACGTTGTACAATACGTTGTACTCTCTTATAGTACCAATAAATTACATCTTCAGTTTAAAAATGTGCAAAATTTAAAATAAAAGAAGCAAATTTTAATAAAAAGAAATTGTCTAATTAGGAGAGTTAAAAAGAAACAAATTTTTATTAGCAACAATTTTAAACAGTCGAAGATGAGAAGCCTAATTGAAAAGAACTGATTTTAATGCATTTCTTCTTTCATCAGAAAACAATAATGCATCCAATTCCTACGGCCAACCTATTTATTTAAATTAATTAATTGAATGTTTGATGCAAATGTATTGCTTCATTTTTCTTTTTCCAAACGATACAGAGAGAGCGATATGTAAATAAGTAATTGAAAAACAGAACATACACAATATGAGAGAAAAAAAAGTTAGAATTTAATAAAAATTAACGAATAATATTTATTTATCTGCTCATTTCGTAAGGAAGAGAGGAAGAATGAAAAATTTCAATTCATTTATCGAGTAGGATGAATTTGGCGGCGAGACTTGGATAAGAGAAGGAATATTGCGCCGATATCCTTCCTCCGCCACATATTAGATGGGTCAGTGAACAAATGCAAATATATCTGAGTGTGATTAACGGACTAACGGTGATGCATCATTATTTGTTCATTTGCATTTTAACAAATGAAAATGATTCGAAGTTAAATGATCCTATTCCTAGCAGAATACTATTAGCCTACTTAATTTAGCCAATTGCCTATAATACCAACAACATGCGACAAAGAGCAGTGAACGGAAAAAAAGGGGAAAATTGTAAAAAAAAAGTAAATGAAAATGAGAGGACGTTGTTTTCTTTTCTTTTCCCACGAAAAGATCAATTTCGGCTAGGTGTTGTAGAGGATAAGCCAAATGCGCTTGTTTCAATTTTTGAAGTATTACTCGCCTCGCTAGTCATTACATATATATTCATATCCATCCTATTGGAAAATTTACTATTAAAAAAAATTCATTGGCATAGCATAGCACAGCACTACATATATCAATGGATTTCAAAATGTTTTAGGCAAAGAAACATTTATGCGTTTTTTTTTTCAATTTAGAAAATTCTTCGTAATACATTTATCAGATGATCGACTGGTAGTTTTTTCCATAAAGCATTTTTGTTTTCTATGTTTGGTATTTGGAAAAATACAAAATAATCGAATACAAGGAAAGGATGAAGACATGAATATCAGTTCGAAAGGTCACACATATCTGTCTGAACCAGCGACCTGAATGGGATCCATAGTCGTTAATCGTCTCAAATTAACTAAGTAATCGTTTCTCAAAATTGCTGTAATTGAAAGAGTTCAGTCTAGTCCGATCTCTTTATATACCTCTTGATTAATTACAACTGTTAAGTGTAAACAAATATCATCAGAAAGTCGAATAAATCACCACATTGAATTTTATTAAAAGTAATTTTCAATCGCTAAATACAACTTCTCTTTCTTTTTCTCCTTCATATTACAAAGTATTCACTTAACAATCCGTTACGCGTAGAAACAAATAGTTTAATTAAGCAAACATCGCTTTGACTAATTTATAAAATTATTGATTAGAAGGATATTTGCTTAATTAAACAATTTGGTTCTACTCGTAATGTAAGTGTTCATCAAACCCTTTGTATTCTTGGAAAACCAATTACTTTTATCATTCAAGAAAATAATCTTATCAGTGATCACATGAACTTTCTCTCTCAGTTAAACATTTTAATTGATTTCCACTCATTTCAAGGACATTTATATTGACAGCTTTAATTTCATCTTATGCATACTCTAAGTACACAGTATTCATAGCCTTACGACGATCAAAAGTGATTTCAAAATAGTTGCATATGAGACAGTTTGGATATAAAAAATATAAAAGGTTGGAATATATTTAAATATAAAATGACTATTTCCTTCACGTAATTAAAATACAGGAGGGGAATGAGGAGAAAGTAAAGGCTTGTGAGCATCACTGAACTGTCTTCTGATGAATCGGACGATTTTGAGTTACAACGTATCATTCAAGGCCGTTGTTACACTTTAGCGTGATATGCCTGATACTCCGACCACATAAATTTCATCAAAGTCAAAAATAATAATAAAAAAAGAAAGAAAAAGAAGAATTTTGCAATTGATCGTTGCCGATACTTTCAAAATTAACTTAATGCAAACGGCTTTGAACAGCAAAATCATACTGCAAACTCCTCCTTCTTTTAATTTGTTTATCAGTAAAATTATCACCTGAATTGTTCAGCATTCCGTTAAGGAACACCTGATTATCAGTTGCTCTAAGTTATTCTACTTTAAGTTAGCGCATAACGAGCTGCTGTATTACGTTATCGTTCGTTTAGTCTTTTTTTCTTTCAAAAGCTAATTTAAATATCATTATAGGTTCATTTTTTGTAAGCGTTAAAATATTTCATTCCAAATTTTATTTCCGATATACAGCAACTGAATTTCGTTATAATTTAAAATTCGCTTCAGGCCAATGAGTTGATTGCAATTGTAATAGTAATGCAACTAATAGTATTATTTCAATTCATTTTATTCATTGGCGGCAAAGTTGAAAAGTTTAATTGTTGTAAATTATAAAAGATCAACGATAATAAAATGTAAAAGGCCCGTTTTCCCGCAATTACAACTGAATCTTTTCTGAGGAAATAATTCACCGTTTCTCCCACACTTCGAGCGTATTTGCTTGGAAGAACACAAAGGGATGAAAGTTTATTTCAATAAGTAAAAATAATTTGAGCACATAATAAGTAACAATTAAAAGAAAGTATGCTAAGAACAGATTAAACTGAGATCAATGAAACGAAGGATTCAGTAATATTCTGCTGTTATGAGAGAATGAGAGTATCGGCGATTGTCTTAAGGAAAACAAAATGGCGTAAAGTTAGTCTGAAATTGATATCCAAACGATTACACAGTAAAATTGAAAAGGCAAAAATTTGAAAGTGAATCCAATTATTAGCACTTTGAATTGAAATATTTAAATACATCGACAATGACAACGATTTGCAGACAGAAAGAAAAAAAGGAAAATGTTAGTGAAAATTAATAGCATTGATTGTTTTTTTTCAAAACAGTTCGGAAGGAAATGTGAAATTTTAAAATTAAAATGAGAAAGTTCACTTTAAAATATAACAAATCACTAATATAAGCTCAAAGGAAGTAGTGATTTCATGGAAATGATATGTTCATTTGTAAAATTTCAAAAATATTTCAAAATAAGTAATTAGTTTTAAGGCACCCATTTTAATATAATCAATCACATGTCGCAATAAATTCAATAAAACTTAGCGGAAAAAAGATTGAATAAATTAAGAGGAGAAAACAGAGAACGAATTTTCAGTAGCAATAACCGGAATAGCTACTGAGATTTTGATTATTTCCAGAAATTTTACCAAAAACTTTATTTATAAAATTTTTATACAATTTAATTGAAAAAATATTGATCCCCTAATTAGCTGGTACAAATGCAGAAATGGGTAGTATATGATAAGGTAATTTGATTACGTATTTAAAAAATTCCAAAGAGCTGCTCATTTTCATCTGCGTGACGGCAAGCCGAACTAGCAGTGGACAGTGAAGTGGCCAGAATTTTGAAATGTGAAAGCTAAATTCATCGCTCATCTCTTCTTCTTGTTTTACCCAATCAAACAAACTAAGATGTCGTAAAGCTATCGACCTGCTTACGTCAATGCTATTACTTTCAGTATTTGCATATTTTGACGCAATTTAAGAATATTCTTGCCAATCTTGAAATTAGCGAAATCGCTTGAAAAATTTGCAGAATGAATATTGAGAATACAAGAATAACAAAATAATTAATAGCAATCATAATTTGAATATATACATTTATGTACAAGTAGTTGTAATTTATAATAATAAAATAATAATAATAATAATAATAATAATAATAATAATAATAATAATAATAATAATAATAATAATAATAATAATAATAATGATAATATAATAATAATGAATAATAATAATAAATAATACTAATAGTAATAATAATTTGTGGGATATGAGCATTAACGAGTAAGAAAGATTTTTGCATTAAAAATAAAATTTTAAAGCCGACTTTTAGATTAATACAACGGAAAGATAATATTTTAGTTAAAACTCTTCACAACCTGACTTAATGCTTCTTTTCGGTCAACTTCACTTGATGTTCAAACATTCTTCTTCACTTTGTCGATTTTCACTTTCATACGAAGCAATTCTCAACAAAGAAATAGGTGAGAGTGAAGCAAAACATGGATAATTAAACTTTGCTTTTAATTCTTCGGCCCAATTTGTCACCAACTCCCCTCCCCCGCTCCTAACCGATATGCAAATTTTCTGGATGGATTACTGAAACTCTTCGGCCAATTTTATTCCTACTGTAGTACTCGGTTTCTAAATCCTTCATCGAAATTTTGGTTAAATTGTTTGAATTCTAAAATTAGCATTTCTAAATGTCTTCAAATTTTGCCAGAATTTTGTTAATTCTAAATCTAACCAAGCAAAGATTACTGTTAAATGCATATTCTCATCCATTTTTTTAAATTAAAATTTGCCATTTATCTTTGTTAAAAGCAATCGGTTAATGAAAAGAACTGAATAATCAATTATGTATATTAAATTGGAAGCAATAAACGCCCCCATTAATGTTTTGTGAAATTTGAAATTAAGTGAAAATTTCATCTGTCACTATCAGTAACTGATTTAGAATTATGCAAATTAAGGGATGAATTGAAGAAAAGAAGAAGGGAATAACTGCAGCTGCTGGAAAGCAAATAAATAAATGAAAAGCGGGGACCCGAACTCCGCTCAGAAACGCACCGATAGAAAAAAAACAAAACAAAACGCACTTGAATGGAATAATTACTGTCATTGAGAATAGCATCACATCAAACCAGCAGCTGACACTTTGCTCTCTGCAAATTTAAAATTCGACAAAAAAGTTGGAAGTCTTTAAAAAAAATCTACAACTTTATAATTAATAGTCTGTACTACTTCAGTTTGTTCATTAATATTTAAAGTAGCTACTGTCTTGACTTACGTGTAGCTGAAGCTCAACATGAAATGTCAATCGGTAGGAAGGAAGGAATTTCTTGATAGCTGTGAAGTAAGCCTGAGGCGTTTTATGGTTTGGATGATAAGATTAGTACTTGCCAAAGAAATTGTTAGAAGGAATGAGTGGAGTGGAGATGATTGGACGTGCTCTAGCGACATCCACAACTGAGTACTTCCATGTCCGGATAGTTTTTGATGACAATTTTGCCCTCAACGTCGATGTAGAGGATTGAGAGAGATTCCATCTCAGTTGGAACACAGCACGGAGCAGGTACTAGACCTGGATCCACCGAATTGATAAGGCCCTGCACTATGGCATGATTCGTCGTATTGAAATGACTGGTCAGTGGATTCGGACATTTACCCTGACATTGATAAGCGCTATAGCTTGCTGCAATTTCACTCTTTATTAAATTCCACCTATCATTCTAGGCTTAGAATAGCTGTATTAATTTCACTGTGAGTTTATTAAAAGTTTTACTTCATCTCTAAATGATACAAAGCATATTATTAATCACATCGTAAAACAGAATCCTTAGAAACTATTTTGAGTTTTTTGCTAGTTAAACATATGCTTACATGGAGCTAAGATCCAATCTTGCCAGTCTAACTCATTAAAATCAACTAGAAGTTCTGTACGACGACAGTAATTTTTATCAGCTGATTTATGATCATGTTTTTTATGCTGATGTCGTCGCCGCATATTTGCTTTCCGTTTCTTTCGTACCTAAAATTAGAGAAAAATTTTCCATTGTTAAAATTTCAAAACTTTTATATAATTTTTTTTAAAGATACTTCAGCACAAGTTGATATAGGAAGTGATAAAGTGTGATCTACCAGAATGTCTCCTATTTACTTAGCACATTTATACAAAAATTTCATGCTCATTTAAGCGTAATTCAAATTTGATAGGATCCAAACCCTGGCAGTATCATCAGTTTGAACGTAAACGACCAGTGCAAAGGCCTGTTTCCTATCGTACGACGAAATGGAATGTGTCGTTGATTGATATGACGTGCTAGCAAGTATTTTCAAACGATTACTCAATAGTTTCACTGCGAAATCAACCTAAAACACTGTGAGTTTATTATGAAAAGAGCATTGGCTCAGCCTCAATACAATTGATGGCCACAATCACAACTGTCAAGTACGCCAAGTATTTTTTGCCGATCGAGAAATTCACTGACACACATACTTTATTCATATTTGGTCGTCTCCTTCGTATAGCTTCCGTGACATCCATTTCAATCCATTGATAATCTCCGCGTAAATCATCCTCAATAAACTTAGCATCTATTAACCTGTAATACTGTACACTTCGAAGTTCAAAAAAATCAGTGACTAACAACTCAACAAACAAACATTTTAATTTTTTTTAAATAGTAAAAATTTAGAAGTTTTAATTAACATTTAAATTTGTAGAAATGAGGATATAAATTTGAAATGGAGAACTTCAAAATCAAATGGATCATCATTTTGAGATCACTGCAGAAGAAATAACAAATAGAGAAATCAATCAAAAGAATATTTTTTCAAGTGGTTAAGCTTTACCTCCATATTTCGGAATTCCTCTGATCGATTTCATATATTTTAATATGTCTTCGATTTTTTTCACCTCGCAGTTTAAGTTTCAATTCTGCTCGAGCAATTATCTCACTGGTAACATTTCGTACAGTAACGGATAGATCGT